>JBAPLJ010002101.1:15000-615000 GCA_037832345.1 Rhizophora mangle | reverse complement strand
ACGCTTTCAATCCCAGAACAATGACACAAAAAGGAGAACACCAAGTACACCCAAAACCACACTGTCAATGTTCAAATTAAGGTCCACAGATGGCTTTTGTTGCAATACTAGCATCCATGTCACGAACAGGACAAGATCAATTACAGCTCACAATCCCACTGTCAATGATTAATGTTAGCAGAATTGCTTAATTTTCAAGAATAATAATACTCAAGCAACAGGAAGGGCAGAACCAACACAGCCATCAACCCACAGTCAATGTTCAAAGTTCAAACTAATGAACACAGAATTATTAGCCAGTTGACCTTCTTCACCGAAAAAGGTTATTACACAGGACACATCTTATCTGGACTCTATATCAAAATGTTTAGATTACAGCCAATATGAAAAATCAGAAGCATGCAAACTATAAAAGACAAAAACTGGAACTAAGACAATCATCACCTCTAAGTTGTTAATAGAAGGAATAACCCACATGTTTAGTCAGATGGAGAATCAAGCAGGTCCAGTTTGCCCAATCAAACCAAAAAACCAAACCCCATCAGATTGAAAGAAATCTAGTTTATCCCCCTACTTAAAAGAAAATACTACATCATTCACCAAGATATATTTTAGACAAGAAAACCCAAAAAAAAAAAAAAAAAAAAAAAATTTGAAACAGAAAAAGAAAGCTCAAGAGGTACTTTTTATTGAATTGGTTTAGAGAATAGTTCATCAAATCCCATAGTCAAATAGGAATCCAAATCATCTTGCATGCAGAACCCAGAAGTAATATCTCATAACAGAACAAGGAAAAACAAGGTAACCAAAAAAAAAAACACTCAAGTAAATCAATAACCCACCAAAAAGAAAACTTTTTCCTCCCACAGACCACAAAATCAAATCATTTTAACTTTGACCATCTTATTATGTTTCCAATGTTAGCATATACCACCAGGCCATTTTTCAAAAAGTTCATTATAAAAAAAAACAAAGACTGAAATAGACAAAAGACACCAACCAACAAGAAGATGAAGAAGCTGTGTGTGTGTGTGTGTGTGAGAGAGAGAGAGAGAGAGAGGACCTTTGAGAGTTTAGGAAAGTACTGAGAAGAAAGAGTAGGGTAGTGATATTAACTTTGTTTTATGCACATTTCCCTCCTTCTCAGCCCATAAACAACCCCCCACCCCCACCCCAAGTCCTCTCTCTCTCTCTCTCTCTCTCTCGGTCTTGTCTCTGGTGCTAAGTCTCAAACTTGCTTACATCTTCCACAATCTCTCTCTCCCTGTCTTTTGGTCTTGTCTTTGGTGCTAAGTCTCAAACCTGCCTACATCTTCCACAATCACTCTCTCTCTACACAGTAACATTACCATGGCCACCACCTTCTATTTTTTTATTATGTATTGACTTCAAGTCACACACTATTTTATTTCTGAGTAATTTTCTCCTGAAATTCTTATTAATCTCACATGAATTATCAGCATACTCTATTTCTTTGTTTTTTTTTTTTGTCCTTTTCCAAAGAATATAATTAAGACATTATTTATCATTAATTTATCTTACATATATTTAGTCATAAGATTAATTTATATGTATGTATTATATACACAACTCAGTTATGCATTTACATATATATATATAAATGTTTATTTACTGAACTCTCCTTCCAAATTGTCATTTGCCACATCAATTGTGAGTAATTGGATGGGGTTTCATAAAATATAACAACATAAATTATTTGATTTTTTTTTTTTTTTTTGGTGTTTGAGACTATGATAAAAGAATAAACACACTCACCCAAAAGCTGGTTGGTACAATCAATTAAAATAAATGGGAATTTCACAAATTTTGGGGATCATAAAACATTGTTTAACAAGTTTGTCAAAAGGTTACAAAGCAAGAAACAAGTTGGGTAGTTAGTAAATATGTTAGGGAAGCAAATGGGACTATAGTTTGAGGAAAAAAATATATTTATTCCAATTATTAATGTTAATTTGATACACACACACATATATATTTTGTTTCAACTTGAGATTGTTGTAATAATTATAATCTCAAAATTTGAGTGTGTATTTCTACTAATCAGTTTGCCAACTTTGTGAAGCATAATAATAATAAAGGGCTAAACTGCTCGAGTTTAGTATTATTTGACTTAAAAGATTATAATTATTTCAATTATTGTACGATCTCACATTGTTTTAATCCGATTGTTTTAGTACTAGTAGGGTTAGATTTTAGTGTTTTAAGGTCTTACTTACATTGGCTTGAAGTTGGACACCAACTTGATAATTATAATGAAATTTAATCCCACCAATAACCTAGTTTTTGAAATACAAGAACAAATGGAAGATTCAACCTTGAATCTTCAAATTAGAAAAAAAAAAAAAAAAAAAAAAAAAAAGAGGAATAGATATATTTTTTTAAGAGGTCTAAAAATCAAATTAAAAATTTATTTTTAAATTTTATGACTAATGGTATTTCTCATCGACATTGCCACGTCTTAAACTTGTTTTCCTTTAGTGTCATTTGTGGTTTCATATTGGCTATTGATAGTTCAAAACGTATTTCCACAAAGTAAAAACACAAAAAGAAACCAAAGTCAAAAGCATGCTTCATTCCAAGTTTCAAACCATTTTCTCCCCATTTTGTCAAAGTTGATGTGGGCATGGCTTACTTAACAAACACACCTTAGAAGAATCGAACTATTTTATCTTCTTAAGCAAGGAACTGAAATACCCATCAGGATTAACAAAATTAAACTCCACATCAAAGAAACAAATAAATAAAGAAACGTGGTATTGGGCCTCCACAAGCTGGACAAACCAGTAAGGTGTCACTTTCTATACTTCTTTTATTTTGAGTTTCGTAGTGGAATACAAATTAAAAGACAGGACCTAATCCACCTTAATCTTATCCACAACCACCTCGGTTTCCGCTAATCCTCTAATTAATTAATCTAAATATAGTAAAGGCCAAAAGCCCATTACTTTGGCATCATTCTTATGGTGGACGATGACGATAGCTTTATTCCCAAACATGGTTAAATAAATAATTTGTACCCCACTCGATCATTAAATCTGTAATAAATCTCTTTTGAGTTCCATTAAAGTTTTAGATGTCAACTTTCTAACAGAGATTTTACAATTTCATTTGTTGAGACAACAACTAACTAGCCTAATGATGGCCGCATAGAGCTTAGATTCTTCCCAAAAGAATCTTGAGGCCAAGAAAAAGATAAAAATGATAACCCCATTTAAAACGAACACCACCCATGATGTCATCGTAGCTTGGATTAGGCAGATTGAGAGATTTGCAAAGAAGGATGAGACTTGGTGTTACTTCATTGCAATCGAGAGACCACAGATTCAAGTCATGCAAACAACCTCTGTGTTATAACAGAGATAAGGCTTGCGCACAGACCCTTTTTCAAACCCCATTGCGAGTTTCATGCACCGGGGCCATCATATTTAGAGTAGGGAGTGAGGGAGAGGATAAAGGAAAACGATGGCACCTTAATTTAATCTAAACTACTTTATAAAATAATGAAAACAGTTAATCAGAGTACAAACTTCAAAGAAAAAGTACAAGAAAATCATGTCAGGTATGAATGATTATGGAAATCTTGTCACCTAGAACAAGTCAGCCTCCCCAGGAACATAAATGGGGCTCGGGTGACTGGTAAAATCTTTACAGGCTGCCCGGTTCAGAATCTGAGAAAATTGTTCTGTGCAGCCTCTCAGAAGTTTATTCAACTGCCAATAATCAGCAGACTAGAACTCCCTCCCTCTGTGAGGCATTTGCTGTAGATCCACAGAAGAAAAGTGGAAATGAGAATATATTTCAGGTACTCAGTTTGAGCGGTTGATAAGAATTGCCTCGAATATCAAATTGCCTAAACCACATTCAGTTATCATGCAACGTCGGAGAGCATAGAATTCCAATTCCACTGGATTGTGTGGCATCAAAAAGTAACATGTTAACATTCCTGGTCCTACATTGGGCAACATGACTCCCTAAACAATAAAATGCAGTTCCCTATGCGAAAAAGATCAGCATTGCTTACAGGTTGGTAGCTTGGCATGTACAATACTTGCCTTGGTTGGCCCAGAAGCATTTGCTGCCAATACAGAAATTAAATTAGTACTTCTGAAATTATCACTCAAAAGGGCTCCACCATGGTCCCAAATACAAATTTGAAGTGATTTCGTACCTGAGGTCCACCGGGATGAAAATAAGCTTGTGGTGTTTGCATCGATGCAACCGGTTGATTTAATATAATGGGTTGGGGTCCAGTAAATGAGGGTCCCATCTGCAAAATTCTAAGTTAGGCATCATTTTAAAAAGCAATGTTAGAAGCAATGAACAGGTACAGGTATCTGATAATAACCTATAATTGTTTATATAAATGACATTTAATAGTCAACAAATCATCTTGGCAATCCATTCCATAGATTCTATGAACAAATGGTCAACTGAAAGAAAATTTTCAATTGTTGCCAACTAAACCCCACGCAGAGAAAAAAAAGTTCTACTGCTAATGTCTCTTGTTTTTTATTTTTATTTTTTATTTTTGAGGACTACTGCTAATGTCTCTTACAAAGCAAAAGACAGATTAGGAAAATCAACAAAAAGTAGATTTATGTTTAGCACCTACCCCAATGCCCACAGGCATGCCATGCATAGGCAGTATACAGAAACAGCAGTCGGAAAATAGACTGAACCATCAGATATAGGGGAAGGTGGCCTAACAGGCATTTGAGAAGGGGTAAAGCTCTTTGCATTAGGATTGAGTTTGAATTCCTGACAACCACATTATAACAGAGAAGAAAACAAGCATCACAGAAATTAGTCACTGTTAAAAGAAGAATCAGCAAGCATATTATCAAGCATGGTATCCATCTACACAACAAGTAACATGTGTTGCGTGCTTGTGTTACTCAAACAGATCAAAGCATACACTGTATCTCAATCAGACCTTTGCATGGGGATTAAGAGTTGACTTCTCAGAAGATAACGAACCCACAGATGAACTTGGTGATAAACCAGGACCACCAGAAGCTGAGGCTGCACTTATACAGTCTGAATTTGAAGATATAGAACTACCAGATCCACCACGAGAGTTTACAGATTGCATTTCTCTGGGTCCTTTGCAAGGTACTGCACCCTCTGAAGGTTCACCAGACAAGCTTGCTCTCCCATGACTTGGAGAAGAAACATGGAATGGAGCAGCAGAGGCATCAGACAATAGTCTTCCTTTTTCAGAGCCATCTTTCTTGCTATTTATTGATGACTGTGAATCTACAGGGAAACAATCACATGCGCCTTAGACTGATAAGGATGATACCAAAAAAGTATTCATGATTTATATGTGGCATAAATGTAACATGCTATGTTTTCCTGTAATTCTTTTGCATAGAGGGATTAGGTATATTAGTCTGATAAACAACAAGTATGTCAGGCAAAGTGTAACCATAAGGCCATGATTAAATGCGAAGATTTTAATTTTCCAACTCTACCCTACAAGTAAACAAAAGTAATTCAAAATAATCCTCTCACCCTTGCATTCTAGCAATGGAGAATCTGCAGTCGTTTGCTTCTGATAAGAAGAGATAAAAGTTAAAGAAAAAAAGAGAGAAAAGGTGTTAGAAGCAACACATCCAAGAGAAATGACGAGGCACCTTCCACTGCCCCCTAGAAAAGTTGCAAATTTTACTTAAGTTTAGCTTACAACCTGGTCTTCTGGTATCTCTGTAATGCTGTCACTTCCTCTATGTTCACCATGCAAACTGTCCTGCGTCCCGTAATTTCCAGATTTTGAATTTAGATACTTCTTAGCACTTTACAACCCCCCCCCCGCCCCAAAAAAAAAAAATAAAAGTTAAGAAGGAAAGAGAAAACTTCTATTTCTCTTGACATAACAAAAATAATCAGCAAATTAATAATAACCTGCTTTCACTGTCTGCATGATCATAAGAACCTGAAGGATACAAAGCACCACCTGCACTAGGTTGAGAACACTGTGCCTCATCCTGCATTTTAAGAAAGACAAAATTAACAGGCAGGTATGTCATGTTGTAGAAATATTAATGACACTAATATCACCAACCATCTGGCATCAGGCCAAGCATATACATATGCACATCATGACAACAGTAAATGGTGGTAATAATGACATGAGCTGCACGCATACACTTAATAAGAGTCCGTGCTTCAACTCCTGTAGCATAATGGATAACAAGCACATAACCTAATGATATAGGCGTACATTGTGTTTAATTTGCTTCATTCATTGTAATGCAATTTCATGTGCATACCAGTAAAGAGATTGGGCATCTATCTTTTCTTAGACCATTCTATATTAGTTCCATCAATCTTCATTTTGGTTCAGTATTCCTGCTAGATTCCCTTCATTTTCTTTTAAAACAAGCTACAGATTAATCAGATACACTCAATGTTTGTGTACTGAAGTTGAATAGGAACAATACATAAAACTAATTTTCATCATTTGTCAATTTTCATTGTAATTCTATTATTCATAAATTATAGTATTTTATAGATTATTTAGTTATTTTAGGGTATTTAGTAGTCCAAGATATTATTAGAATAGGTGACTTTAGACCTAAGTTTAGGGATTTCAATATTAATGTTTATTTGTCCTGTAATCAATCTTATATTTAAGAGGACAGTTGCAAGCTAGTATAAATGGGATTGATCTCAAGACTTGTCATTGTAATGAAATTTATTACTGAATGAATTATTAATCAAACGAAGTTCCCTTTCAAGATTTTTTTTTTTTTTTTTTTAGTGGATTCTATAAACCTTGTAAAGGTTTACTCAAATGTTGGCCTTTTTTATTATCTTTTTCACCCTTTCGTCTCGCATTATTAATAGTTTTTCTAAACAAAGCATGCTTAAAATTAACAAAACATACAGAACCCCTACTCTCAATTCATTCTATAATATTTTATGAGGATTCATAAAACCTAAAATAAATCATAATAACCAGAAACCCTCTTTGCTTGGTGGTTGAGATGCTTGATATTCGATCATGAATTGGAGGGATATGGCAGTGGTATCTTATTTGATGGGGAAAACAAATTATAATCATAATAGCTTGTAAAAGATCCTACAAAGATGAACATACAATTGTTAAAATCATAAAACAATAAAAGACATTTCTTACAGACTTTCATCACAATAATTTCTTACAGACTCTCATAACTCTATGCCTATTAGTTCCAAAAACAGCCATTAATTTCTAGGTAACAGTCACAGGTATGTTGTTAAAATCTGACACCAAGTAATATCCACATGGAGAGATTAAAAAGGACAAGCTAGGAAGTTATACAAGGCCTAACAGCCAAAGATTTTATGGTAGCCTAAATAGCTTTTCAAAGAAAGGTCATAAAGTTCATAAAGAGAACCTCATCAATCAAAAAGCACAGGAACATTCAAATCAACAGATGCCCAAGGCCAAGTCATAAAGTTCATAAAGCAAAACTCACCATAGAAAAGCATACTATTCAAATCAATTGTTAAATACAGTCACTTCAATTTTACAGAAATAAGTCAAAAGAGTACATACCAAGGAAGAGCTTGATAGCACTTGAGCTGCATTGTTGCTTTTCTCATGGGACAAATCAACACACTTCATAGTGGAACAAGCATTCATATCTCCAAAAGTTTCACTGTTGTGTGAATCCAAAAATATATCCTCAACATCATCATAACCACTGTCATCAATTCTTCCACCTCGATTAACTGAAGAAAATCTGGCCTCCTCATCAATTTCAAAATCTTCATTAGGCTGCATGCCTCTTTCCTGTTAAGCGAATTGACATTCAAGACATCAAAAATTACAAGCCACAAATAAAATAAGAAAAAGATAGATAATAACAATAGGACAACTTCACCTCTGCTACATGATGGTCTTCCGTTTCTTCACCTTCAATTTCCCTTGCTATTCTCATTGCTTCCCTCTCCAACTCTCTCGTCAACGCACCCCTTTCCAGCTTTGTAGTATAAAGTTCCTCATCAAATGTACTTTCCACACCAAATAACTTTTTATTTGCTGCAAACTGATCCCAGCCCCTAATACAGACATTGCAATAACATCATATCACCAGAAAATAACTATCAATTCTCAACTAGTAAGCAACATAAGAATATGGAAGAAAGTTGGATACACTTTTCCTCCCTTTATTCCTTTAAGGGAGAGTGGAGGAAGGTGAGAATATAATTTTATTTCTGCTGATTATTAATGGACACAAAAGTACCTTCTTTCCCCATACCTCAGCAAAAACATCCCATTTACCATCTTGCACCCAAAGCATACATGGTGGGGTACAAGCAAGTCACATTTTTTCCAACATGGCAATACTGAATATAAATGCGACAATGAGGTCCATTTTGTAGACTGAAAATTAAGTTACTTCAACAACTTCAAGTTGTGTCTTTCACTGAGCAAATTAATTAGTGTTTCTATGTTTGTTTGCTAGAAGCCAATCGACTTAAAATGGAACCAGACAGAAGCAAACAGAAGAAAAAAATAAATAAATTAAATACAGTACTATAGCACTCAGAAAAATCAGAACACCATAATTGTACAATCTGAATAGTACTCAGGATGTTTTATTTATAAGCAATCCTGCAAGAATTTCATAAAATATTTGAAGGAGAATCCAAATAATCTTCTCATAAGCACAGAAAGAAAAGTAACAGATTTATGAGAAAATGAAATAAGATAAAATAAGTTGATTTGCCTAACAGCAGGCAGCAATCAGCAACTACAAAAATCAGTCACAACTGATCCTACTAAACTAGAGAAGAGATACAATTCAAAACAGTAGAACAATTACCAAGAGATCTGGGGAAAGAAATGTTTACTGTAACAACCTATTCCGAGGGCCATCAAATATAGTTTCTAGTTCAGGGCATTGTGAATCATCTTCATCAGGGACCCAAGGTTCCAGCTCCCTCTCTACTTCAATCTGACGGGATTGTGATATAAAGGAGTCAAGCATAAGCTCCTGCTGTTTCTCACGTTGGAGATCACTGGAAATCCCATCCGTGGTTACAGTGACATTCTGGAACCCAAATAAATAGGACCACATAATCAGTGCCAACTTAAGTTCATCCATAGCAACACCCCACTAACTATATACCCACAATTCCCGTTTCTGGCCAACTGTTTACTCAGCAACCTTCCTCCATTAACCCTAAACCCTCTTGTCAACAACTGAACTTGCTAGAATTGTATTTAAAACAACAAAATTCTAAAGAGACAAAATGTAGGAAAACCTTTGCTATAACTTGCACAACATCTTTTCCAGGTATAATTAAAGTCTTGAAAGGAGCCATGCTAACAGATTCAGCCTTCTGCCCCCAATATGACACATCCTTCATCAAGCGAGCCATTTTCAATATGATAGCTGAAAGTATCAAACATGTGAATGTTGAGCAAGAGACCTCATGCAATATCTTTAAAACTATATTCGAGCATCAACAAAAATATCATCCTCTTAAACTAATATACACAAAATATTACCAAATTCTTTTTCGAAATTGGTAGTGTAACATGTTCCAGAATACATGGATCCATTTTTCAGCTGGACTTCAACAGTATGCCCAATAAGACACATAGCCAAATATACTATCCGATCACATGAAGGGCTTCCACGAACTCCAACTTTGCCACCAGCAGCTGCACCTAACCAATACAGTCTATAAAAAGAATGCATAATCCAAAGCTTAAATTAAGTTGGGAAAAAGAAGCCCACCTGTATTGCTTGACTTATTCAGATTTGATTTTCCAGATTTCAACTTGTTTTCCAACCTCATGCCTCCTTCTCTCTCTGCCCTCCGATAACCAAATCCATTTGCTGAAGATTTGGGTTGCACAGGTTGTTGGATATTCATCTCAGCAGCGGCAGCCTTTAACCCAAAAAAATGCTAATCAGTGGGTATTAATCCATCACATTTTGGTATGTAAGGTACATCAATCCCTTTGTAAAAGCATGCTAGATAGTCAAAGGAAATGGTAAAAAAAGGTAAAGGATAGGACTAAAAGTTGCCAAATAAAGTAACAAAGAGATCTTGCTAAAAAATAATGCAGGACAAAAAGGTCTAAAGCTCAATTACTGTAACATCAACACTATCACAGGCTAAATGATGAGATATTATATAATTGAGTTAGTCAAATGCAATAGTTCACAAATAGATATTATAGACTTTTATCTAATTAATATCATTGAAATCTGAAATTAAACAAAAGTAATATAACACTATAGAAAAGCTATTTACAACTTATTCAACAACACAGAGTGTGGAGGTGCTATAGTTATCAATTCCCATACACAGAGTTTAAAACTTAACACGCCTAAAAATGAAAAGAACCAGCAACTCATTTAACAGTTTGACCCCTTCAAATCAAGAGTAGCTTAACAAGTTTTAGTTCCAGAAGGAGAAATTATGGAATTCCTCATTTTCACTTCTCAAATATACTATAATCTTTTAGTTCCCATTTCTCTCCCTCAACTATGCTTCATTCATATCTGTTCTTCATAACTGCAATCCCATGTCAATGTTTAAAACAAGCCCTTAGTATTATACCATCTGCACCCAAACCAACTTTCCCCCAACCATGTTATTGTATCACTACATCAAAAGAGAGAACACCCACAACAGAAATTCTCATATACAAAAAACTAAAGCACAGTGCAATACAAGCACATCCAATCCAACACCCCAAATACATGTTACAGCAGTTACAATTAATTCAAACTGAAAATACAACACAAATTGAAAATATAAAACCAAAAAAGACAAATGAGAACTTTCCAAAATGCACATGCAAACACAGGGAGAGAGAGAGATGAATGGTACATATGAACATGTAAACTATATAAGTCAACACAGAAACAAACATTCCAAGGAACACAAGTACTTAATAAACCCCAAAAACAAAGAATCAATTCCTCACAACCAAGTTACCAAAAAAAAAAAAAAAACTCAAATTAAATGCTGAAACCAGTTTTTATCTCTTACTTCATCTTCCAAAATTCAAAGAAACTGACCAATTCTAACTCTTTACCTTTACGCTCAACTGGGATTTCACCAACCAATCCCAATCCCTCGGTGTGACTCTCTCTCTGTGAGTGTGTGGGCCTGCAAATTTTACAATTGAACACAAGAACGTAAACAAACAAACAAACAAACAAATAAAGGAACCAAAAGAATTGATTCAATCCAAAACCCTAAATTAGGAAATAAAAAGCCAGTTTACATTTCCAAGAAATTCAAGACATTTAACCAATCTATACCCAAAAATACATAAATAAATAAATAAACACCAATTAATCAAAAGAAACCTTACCTTTACTGTGCCTTAACCAATCAGTCCCCTAATCACTTCACAGAGAGAGCGCGAAGATTAGGGTTTCGTTTAGGGTTCGAGAGAGATCAGAACGCGAATCACGAGAAGGAAGACGACGACGTATGAGTACACACTATGAAGAGAGAGAGAGAGAGAGAGCCTATGAAGGGAAAGCGGGAAGGATCAGTTGCGGATGAGCAGACACTAACAAATACGGCGGAGAGTGTTTTTTCCTTTTTTTTTTTTTTAAAAAAATTCTATTTTTTATTAAATCTATTGAGATTGTCGTAAATAAAAATTTAAATTATTAATTAGTTGGCATGAAAGCCCCGGATGTTTTTTTTTTTTCTTGTTCATTGTTAAAGGTAAGATTTTTCGCATATTAAACAAAGGATTATATGCTAATCCAAACTAATTTTTTAAATATTACTTGAAAGAAATTATTAATATTATTAATTTCAAAAATCACACAATAAATTTAAAAGTTATACAAATAATATAAATATTATATTTTTATATAATAATAAATATTTAATTTAATTTAATTATTAAAAATATATTAAATAAAATTTAACTAATCCACATTTTAGTTTATTAATGAGTAACTAAAATTTAAAATAATTTAAACATATTTTTCCTTCACTTTAATCATCAAGTTTCTTATTTTTGCTTGAACAATATCTAATCAAGTTTTAGTACATTAGAGATGCTTGTATTATTAAATTTTAAATTTAATATATTATGCTCAAATATAATGAAGCTTTATTTAGAATTATATCGTTTGAATAATAATTTTTTTTATATAAAATAGATTAAAAAAATAATTATGAGTAATTTTGGTCTTAAAAAATTAAAGAAATATGGGGAAAAAAAAAAAAAGAAGGAAGAAGGAAGAAGAGGAAGTTTCAGCATGTTAAATGAAACAGAGACAAAGGCATGTACCTTAGGCTAGTGGTAAGAGGAGAGAGGCCAAGAGAAAGGAGCTGAGCTGGTGAGGGTAATGGGCTAGCTTGTTTTAGAGTCAACCCACATGCAATGGTAGTTTGGGTTTTGGATTCAGACTCCAAAAGCCAATAGACTGCTTATGATCCACAACCCCATGTGTGGATTTACACTTTTTTTAATGGATTCAAACATGTTGCAAACAAGCTAGCAAAAATGACTGTTTCAATCTTCCCACAGCTCATTTCACCACCAGCTGAGACCTTGCAACATCCATACATTGGAGATGTCACCAGGGCCTGTTGCCCCAGGAGCATCAATGATTTAGTCAATCTCTGTTTTAGGCTTGAGGTCCTCCAATGTACCCAAAAAAAAAAAAAAAATGATCAAAATACTATAAAATAGGCTTTAGTTTGCAAATTAACTTGAGATTGTGAAGTATCATTCTTATTTTCTTGTTTTTAAGACCAAAAACAAAACTTTAATAACATTAATACCATTTTTGAAATTAAGTATTGCTTTTATAGCGCCAATTCATTAGTTTGCAAATGGGGCACAAATACAAACAAACCACAAATCTCTAGGTAAAGAGCTTTTTTTTGTTTTTTTTTTCTTAAAATGCAAAAGTGGAAAGTACACCATTTTATTGCTTTAGAACATAGAATAGAATGGCCTTTTTAATCATGCATCAATGTTCTCACAAGTTACAAGTTGCAAGCAAAGCAAAGCATGTCTTTTTCATATGGCCATGCCATTTGAAATTTAGCTGACCTTGGAAGTTACTCGCATGACATAAACGCTTTCTTTTTCTTTAAAAATGTTTAAGCGTGCATGATCACAACAAAATGAAACTTTTATGCTCATTGTCATGTCAGTCATTGCTTTTAACTCAAAGCAAGTTAAAGTCAAACTTTATACCTCTCCCACCCACACAGTCGTTTCTTTTCCTTTTTCTTTTTTTTGAAATGGGTTCTAGATCAATATAGTTAGCCAATTAATGGAGAGAAAAGGGGTTTTGTATTATTTTGATAAATCTTATAATTGTAAAATGTTAATTAAAATCTCAACAAATAATTCTCTTAATTTATGATTGTTAAGAAATAAATTTTGAATTATAATCTTTAAAAATAATAATAAAAATAATTAAAAATAAGAGACAACAGATTTTACTTAATTCGATTAATATGATTTATATTTATAAGTAAAAATAAGAGCAAATATTATTAAAAGAAGTGAAAATAAGAGTAAATATTACTAAAAGGGAATAAAAAAAGACATTTAAAAATATAATTAACAAAAGAATACAAAAAATAGAGATTTAAAAATATAATTAACAAAACTCAAATACTAAAATTATAAATTTATGAATATAAAATTTTAATTTTTTAAATTTTTTTATTTTTATAACTTATTATATAACTGTTATTTATAAGAAATAAAGGTAACCAATTATAACCAATTATATTTTTATTCTTCTCCATATACGATTTTGAGGACATGACATTTGGGCCAAATACTCACAATGATTTTTTTTTTTTAAATATGATTCAAAACTCGAGCATGCAGGTCAAAAATCGGGATTGTTTGCACTCATTTTTCATAATTGGAACTGTAAACCAATGACCGTGCATGAATTATGTAATAATTGGGTTCATGGATCAAAATAATTATAGATTAATAATGATAATTGGGTGGTTAATTCCTTAATCGGATAGGGCATGCCGCGGGATTCGTGTACATCCACGTGGTACACAATATAAAAGACAGAAAGTTGCAAAAAAGCATTTGCACGCTAGGCCTGGCTGGAAATGGACCCATTGTCATTAACATAATCCCATCTGTAATCTCATTTCTAATTTAACATTTTTCACTTTCCACCTTCGACTTGATTAGAGAACCAAGTTGTGTGTGCATTTTCAGCTCATTTAGAATGATAAAAGTTGGCAAAATTCAATCTTTTTTTTTTCTTTCTTTTGTATTTGGTGTGATATTTTTAAAAATATTTAATTAAGAAGAAAATGCTTCAAATTGACTTAAAATATTTAAGTTATGCATGATTTAAAATAATTAAATTTAATATATTTACTAAAATGGAATAATTCAAAAAGAGTAATTTAGTAAATCCAATTAAATTTGAAGATTTTGATGTTGTTGTCAAATGGGGTAGGTGGATTTTATATTATTTTGAAATCATGGTAATTTTGCTATTATTAAGATTGATTTAATGAAAAATTTTAATGAAAATATAATAAAATCAATGTAATAAATGTACATTGATATAATATAATTTAATTAAAAAATTATTAAATGTAAATTACACATCCGTTGCACGTCTCTAGAAGCAAATAACATATATGGATGGTCTCAAAATTTCAATGGAGTGGGACCCGCCTAGCCTCGTCGGTAATTTTCTTCCCCGTGGGACCCATCACGTGTGCCCCGTCGTTCGGAATCTAGGGCTTTTATGTTATAAAAAAAAAAAAAAAAAAAAAGGAATATGGGGCATTTCGAGAATACCATTTTTTTTTAATTGATTTAATTTCACATAAAAGTATTTCACTAAACTACGTTAAAAGTACTTTAAATTTTAAATTTAAAACTATAAATACATACCACACAATTCTAAGTTTCTCATTAAAACTACACTAAATATACTAAGCTTCTTCATAACAAGCTGTGTTTTTTTTTTTTAATTTGTAATTAAATTAAATATATATATATATATATATATATATTATTGGATTAAATAAAAAAAAATTGTTTAGAATTTTATTGAATTACCAAGCATTAATTTAGTTTTCCATTTTGCATGGGGGAATTAATTAAATTTAATTTTCTTTCAGGAGTAGACCTGTAGAGTTCATCTAGAGCTCAAATTTGGCCATGTGACCATGCAGGCAGCTCACCAACCAAGTGGGGAAGGGTCACGAACTGGCATTTTCTAGGGAAAGTGACGGGGCACCAGGCTTCCGGGTCTTATGGAAACCGGATGAGTAGGATCTAAAAGACAAAACCAGCTTGACGTGGGCAAGTTAATAATTCACTTAGTTGTCTGATTATCTATCGTTCTTGTCCCTGTGAATTTAATTTTTGCGGCCACTTGCTCGTGAATAAGCTCCATTGCTCCTAAAGTAGCCGTCAAGAAATCAATATTTTAACGTTGTCCTTCACGTGAAAATTTATTAAATTTTAAATATATAAAAATATGATATATTCGTTGTATTTATAAAAATATATACTTTAACACAATTTTCATGAAAAAAAAAATCAGATTTACTATATTTATAAAAATTTATAATTAAATATAAAAAAAATGTGATTTAAATATAAGATTAATTGAACATAAAAATTTTAATATTATATTAATAAATTATTCTACTTAAAAATTTAAACTATTGAATTAAATTTAAAATTTATATTATATATTGTAATTTAACAATAATTAATCTAATAATTTACAATCTTATTGATATAATTAAATTATTAAGATTATATGATAAGCTAATTATTTAAGTTGTTTAAGAATATACCAAAAATTTTCATTATAAGTATCATGATTATTTATGCTATGTTTGTAATTATTTTATACATAATTACAACCAATAATCAGTAAGCATAATATTATTAAAAAAATAATAATATTATTACTTCTAGTCCGCGTTGGGGGAAACTGGCATCCGACACACATACCGGGGAAAATCTGGGATGGGTCCCAGCTACGGGTGAATGAAAATCACAAAAAAAAAAAAAAAAACAAAACAAAACAAAAATAAGACCAAGATCAGTTCAGCATGCAGGAAAACAGGGATGCTTTGATTTTAGATCAGTTCAGCATGCAGAAAAACAGGGATGTTTTGATTTTAGGAGGGTCCCACCAGATTCTTGCGTCCTGATTAAGGGCCAAGGCTCTTCCAATTTCTTGGCTCAAAAAATGACGAGACTGAGAGCTCCTTGTACCCAACAAAATAATAATAATAATAATAATAATAATTAATAAAAATAATAAAAATAAAAAATAAAAACAGGGTTTGTAAAAATTATGACAGGATGTTTGAAAAATGAGGAACTTGAATGAGTCTTATGCTTCATTTATTTGTTCTTCTTTATCAACTTATGGTTGAATGGTATGAATGAGCAACCCAACCCATTTCCAAAAACCAAGCTATTGCCAAAGTGCCAGTTTTTGAGACCTCTGTCTAGGTTGAAATCCAAAGACCATGTTGCATTCTCTCTCTCTCTCTCTCTCTCTCTCTCTCTCTCTCTCTCTCTCTATATATATATATATATATATATTTTTTTTTTTTTTTTTTGATTTTTATTTTTAATTTCCTCGTTTCACAACAAGTGGACACATGATCTGGAAGTGTGTGTCCTACGAAGTACGCTTTTGGACCACCTCTGGATCTAATTGTTGTTGCCAGGACTTCACAGCTGACTTTAACTAATGTATGGAAGTTAGCAAACTAGTTGAGGGGCAGCTTTTCCTTAGTTGGGAATATGTCCTTTTTTTTTTTTTTTTGCTCTCCTTTATTTTTTTATATTAATGTTAAAATAATACAAGAAGCTTTAAAATGTGTCACTTGATAATATAATTGATCATTAATTAAATATAATAATTAATACAAAATTTTAAATGTGTAATTAGTAATTATATTATTACATGAGTTTAGCCTATATTCAAAGAAGAACCCAAGCAAAATTTCCAAACCCACCTTATCCATATAAGGTTCCATGGAGATGTCTGTCTAATAATTATGCAAGAATTGAAAATAAGGATTAAAATGAGAGAAATGCTTATTGATGTTACCATTTTTCTAACTATGGAATTTGTGTAAATTAGGGCTTGATTTGGAGATCAAAAAATTCCCAGTGAAGTCAATCCTCACAAAATAAATGAATAAATAAATCACAAAGAAAAAGGAAATGACTTCTAGAATGGAAATTTGTATCCACTTGATGGGTGTAATGACAAATTTAAACAAGTGCAAACCCCATAATTATCTGTAAATAGAAAATATTTTGTTTCAATGTCACAATGCAATTCACATTGATTCTCATTATGTTGTAATCCCAAGGTGAGATCATGGGTTTAGAGTGTGGACTGGAGGGTTTTCCCTTTTTTTTTTTTTTTTGTGAACAGAGATATATACACAGAAATTAACTCAATTAACCAAAACAACATGAAGAAATGAGTCAAGAATACCCAAACCCAATTGGGAACACTTAAGTAGCCAAAGAGGTAGCTTTTAGTATTATTATTATTATTTTTTGAAACCTTTTCTCCATTGCTGTATTAGGGTGGCAGGGTAGGACACACACTAAAACACACACCTGGGCACACACAAAACACCATAGAGTTACCCACAGGAAGGGATTTTCTAATTTTAACACCTTTTTCATATTTTAAAGTGGGATCAAATTTACAAAAAAAAAAAAAAAAAGGGGTGAAACTAAATATTGTAAGTTATAAAACTGAATATATGTCATATTCATTAAATTATGAATAAATATAACAAATCATCAGCACACACAACACAACTACTTCTGCAGTAAGAGACGTTAGAGACTGTAAAAATTTAAAATGTCATTATCTAATACAACTACCATTATAAATGCTAATTGAAAATTTCTATAATAATTGAAACTTGCCATAAATGCTAATTTACAGAATCACATAATAATTGACACTTTTCTTAAACAAAACAACTAAAAGATATCAACACTCAAGTTTTTTATACCGTGAAATGTGAAGAAAAGAAAAAAAAAAATATATATATATATATATGCAACCTTATTTTAAATTTTCAAATTGCAAATTGTAACTTTAGGCTTTATGATATGTATACAGTTGAATATATGCCCTTAAAAGGAAAGAAAAATATCATAATTTAATTACATGTTTTCTTAGGTGTTACTCATTCTGACTGGCAGTGAAGAGGCATTGAAAAGGGCCAGAATTGTAATCCAATCAATCAAAGTAAAGAATAATTCAATCCTAGAACACTAACACCGCCTACCCTTCTCTCAAATCTCCACCAAAACCATTTCCCAGTTTCCTCCATTAACGGTCACTTCTCTTCTCTCTCTCTCTCTATATATATAAATGTATATCTTGTGTTCTACACAGTTACTGAAACGAGTTGACCCCATTTTCATTTGAATCTTGTCTTTCCCAATGTAAGCATTTGATTGATGTGTGGCTTCTTACACAACCCATTAACATGTGTGTCTATGTACTAGGGATATGTGTGTATAATTATATATATGGATTTGAGTTCAAAGAATTGTCCTTTTTTGAACGTGAACCCAATTTACATTTGAATCTTGTCCTTCTCAATGTACTAGGAACATATGTTTGTGATAATTTGTTTTTTTTTTTTTTGGTTGAATTGTGTGTTTATGAATGAAGCTGAACCCATTTGTATTTGAATCTTCGCCTTGTCAATGGAAGGAATACAAATATCATATATGTGTTTGTGAGTACTAGGAATATGGGTGTATCAATGATTTTGGATTTAAAATAATTGTTGTTGTTTCCAATAAAGATGAAATCTTTTGCATTTGAATCTTGTCTTTTTCCCTCTCTCTGTGTGTTGTTTATTTGTTTTTGTTAATGTTCTGATCTATATGTGTTTTTGGGTTTGATAGTGGCAGTGGTGGGGTAAGAGAATTTGGGAATGTTGACTTGTATAGCTTGTTCAAAGCAGCTTAACGATGGATCTCTGCAGCAGAGACACAGAGAAGAAGAAGTTGATGATGAAGATGGTGCTATGGAGACTCCCAGAACCAGGCAGGCCATCAAGGCTCTCACCACCCAGGTCTGTTTATATTTTTCTGCCTATTCACGCACGCACGCGCACACACACACACACACACACACATGGATTCTTCTTCTTTAAAGTCATTTTGTTCTTTTGTCCGTTTGTTTGGTTCCTGGGAAAGGTAGTGAGAGAAAAGCAAAGGAATCAGATTTAGAGTTTCTGTGGTTTCTTTTCTTTTTTTCTTTTTTCGAAGGCTGCTTTTTTATTTGTTTGCACATATAAGAACCAAATAGAGACGAAAAAGAAAGGCTTAATTGTATTATTTCCTTTTTTTGTTCTTCTTCTTCTTTTTTTCTTTTTTTTTTCTTTTAAAGTCTAGCCTTGAGGCTGGGGGTTTTCAAGAGCTGAGACTAATAATAATAATGATGTGAAACTGAACCTTTTGTTGTTCAATCGATAAATAATTATTTTTGAGTCTTTTTTTGGTCCATTTTCTGGGCAGCCAAACAATAATAAGGGTGAGAATTTCAAAGTTTCCCCCTGTGACCCCTTCTGTTTCTACTAAGGCAATGGCGCACTGAGGTTGCATTAGCAATCCTTGGAACCAAAAAGGTTAGAAAAAGGATAGAGTTACTGTTAAGATAGGCTAATTCTGCTAGTTAGGCCATTTGGTGGTAATTTATTTCATGCTCATTATAAGGCAGAACGAGCTATAGTGTCTACCCTTTGGTTTTTTCCATGTTTTTCTGCATAAACATGAAGAATGGTCTGCTTTTTCAGATTAAGGACATTGCTATAAAGGCATCAGGAGCATACAGGAGCTGCAAGCCATGCTTAGGATCATCAAACAGTAATCGTAATGGCAATTTTCCCGAGTCTGATACCGCCTCAGAATCCTTAAGATTCCACTGCTCTTACCGCAGAGCCAGGAGTTTGAATCCATCCCCAAAAATTTCGGGAAAAGAGATGGAATTGAGGCTAAAAGCGCTATCAAGTGGTGAAGGGACTCCTGTGTCTGTAAGTGGACGGACGGAGTCAGTGGTTTTTACTGAGGAAGTTGAGCCTAAAGAATGGGTTGCACAAGTGGAGCCTGGTGTCCTCATTACTTTTCTTTCATTGCCTCAGGGTGGGAATGATCTTAAGTGGATTCGATTCAGGTACGACTATGTTGTTTGATCTGTCGGCTTGTGCCAATATCATCGATGATCAACTGTTCTCTTCCATCTAAGCAAAAGTGGTCGTGGAAAATATGCAGTGTTGAAATATCCCCTGCAATTTGAGTTTTATGATGTTGAAAGCTCTAAATTTTAATTTGCTTGATTTTGATCACTTGGACTTAGTGCTAGAATTGGGCCATCCTCAGACTGTCCTTAAGTTTCATTCAGCTTTGCTTTGTGTGAGTGTGATCAAGTTTCTTGTCTGTGCTGGTGGTGGCTGTAGTCCTCCATCATTATGAGGATGAGAATATTTCTCAGAATTTCTTTGTCAGAATTCAACTGGTTAGAAATATGTATGGCCTTGCTTTGAGGGTATCATCTACATGTCTGACAGTTTTGTTGCAGTTAAAATTAGAGAAGCAGCATACAGCATCTGATTGCTATTTTATAGTATAAAATAAGTTCCTTTGTTCTGCACCTTTTTTCTTTTAGTGAAATCAGGCAATTGGATTCTACTTTTGCTGGGACATGGCATTGTTGACTTGGAATTTGTGATGCTGCAAAGGGAAATTTGTTTGCAAACTTTTTGATGGCATTAGGTTGTAGGACATTGATTACTGAATCAACTGAAGCAGGAATAAAGTTATGTCTGGTGTGCTTTTTGAGTATGGATGGCCACTATCTTCATAGTCTGCATTTGCACAATTGTTGTAGTAACATTTATAACACTGCACGAGCATTTTATCTTTGATTGTCAACTTGTGTTCATCCTTTTGTGGACCAAAAGATTGAATGGCTTATGATTTACTTTTCATTTGGCATATGGAAACTAAAACTCATTCTTTCTTCCCTAACCCTTTGTTGAAGTGGATGACCAAAAAAGAAGAGAAAAAAGCAATGTGGTTTTGGAAGCTATTCCAATTTTTAATTTGTGGAATTTTTCATAGAAACAAGGGGTTATATTTGGTTCACCTTCTCAGCTTCAATCCCGTCACGAATAGCTAACGTGACGCTGTTGTTCGTGGCTGTTGAAACATTAAGGTACAAGAGTTGCCCCTGAAAGAAGCCCGAATTTACTTCTGTGGCACATTTTAGCCTGTCACTTTGGAGTTGACTCAGTGGTGCTTTGCCATTTCAGGGAAATTGCTCCCATGATTTCATCTGCTGGTGAAAAGTAAATTCATTAGTCAGCTATTCCTCTATCTGAAATTGACATAATCACTCCTACATGTCAGTTTTGGTCATTGGATGAATGGGAATAAAACTACTTGTGCATTCTTTGTGGATACACCCACTTGTTCTGTGCTGTTTTCTTAGAGTTTGAAGTCTGATGCTGCCAAAATCAGATGGTTTCTCATTCTCTGTCATCTGCTGGACGTAGTTAATTAGATGTTTGCAAGTCCTGATAAATGTATTCATGATTTGACCAGTCGTGAAATGTTCAACAAATGGCAAGCTCAAAGGTGGTGGGCAGAGAACTATGACAAGGTCATGGAATTGTACAATGTTCGGCGGTTCAATCACGAAGCAGTCCCTCTTCCAACCCCACCAAGATCTGAAGATGAGGCGAGTTATATAAAGTCAAACTTTCTAGTTATGCTATTTGTGACATGAAGTTAGCAACAATGCCATTACGTTGGTGTGAGCTAGCGATGCTTGGAGTTTCCTTTTAGCAAATCCTAGTATGCATTGGATTGCATGCAATGAGATTATGTGTCTTTTTACTATTATTCCTAGGTTGAGGTCAATTCCTGGCTTGTTGCTTTCAGTATTATATAGAGCTCACTAGAATAATTTCAATCTACATCTTAGAAGTGGCATTCTTCATTGTCCTTATTGTACTTCCTTTTCTTTCTATTCCAGTGCTGGAAACCTGACTCTGCTAAGGACAGTCTCATGAATCCACCACTTGACAAAGAATGCACACCCAACCTCCAGCATCCAACTGGAATGGGCTATTCTTCATCAGAGTCACTTGACCCCCATCCGACGCAACATCAATATCATGACTCGGCTGGTCTGGCTTCAACTCCAAATCCCTCCAGCATTGGTGGGGCCAAATCTGAGGCATCATCAATGGATGGTTCCATGAGGGCTAGTTCGTCGAAAGAGGCTGATCACTCGGGAGAACTTTCCATCAGTAATGCAAGTGATATGGAGACTGAATGGGTTGAACAGGATGAACCTGGAGTGTACATCACTATCAGGGCGCTTCCATGTGGCACTCGAGAGCTCAGACGTATCAGATTCAGGTAAGTGGATTTCTGCTACACACAGCATGAATGAACTTGAAGCACCAAAATCCTGGCTGTAAGCAATCTAGTACTTTGTTCCTTATCACTTTTATCTGTACTTCGATTCACATACCTGAAAGTTATGATAAATGATAATGGTGGCGATGTGGATAAGCAAGTAAACAGTGATACACCCTATGCTTACCTTAGCTCAAATGGCCGAGTATGGTGTATATTTAGTAAACACAACATTTCTTCTCTTCTGGAGGAATAAGACAATTTTACCTGTACTACCTCTAAAAACCTAGTTTAACATGCATAGTGAACCTTAATTGCCTGAAACCATTGAATCTGGATTCTGCTGATTTCATGGTAATCTACAACCCCTAAACATCAGTGATTTTAATATGCGATTTGAGCTTCTGGCATCGCTTCCATGTTACGATCACCTGGTGGCCGTGTTTCTGTCAAAGCCTGCATAGTCTATTTACCAAACTGAAAGGCTATTACATCATTTGCATTGTGCTCAACAAAATAATCAAAACCATCTATGATTCTCTCTTGTCTGGATATGTAATTGTTCTCAATATTTTTCTGATGCAGCCGAGAAAAATTCGGAGAAATGCAGGCAAGGGTGTGGTGGGAAGAAAACCGGGCCAGGATACAAGAACAATACTTGTGACTTAGCCAACAGATCACACTGGCCACTCCCTGAAGGCAAGGTGCTCAAGTTGACTGACATAGTTTAAGCAAACCTATAGGCCTAGAAAAAAAAAAAAAAAAAAAAAAAAACTTATTTATGAAGTTGTATTGATTGTTTCCCAACAACTTTCCAAGTATTTTCTTGGTTCTTTTACACCCATTTTCTTTTCCCTTCTTATGGGTGGGTGGATGATGTGAAGTTGTTTGAAATGCTTTTGAGTTTAGTAGATAGACGTAGAAATCAGGAATGCGTTATGCCAACATTAATTTAACCTCTCCCAAACTCCATTTTACTCAGTTCCATCCACATTTAATCTTTTTTTATAATAAAAATTTAACTATCTTAATATTAATTATTTTATCTCAATATTAACAAATTAAAAATTTTACGGTAAATAATTTAACAAATTTTTTCAATTATTTTAAAGCAACAATTAGATAATTAGATATATAATGTACAAGGCTCAAATCATTGACTTTTTTTTGACCATAATAAAAACATTGACTTGTCGAAGTCCTAAAACGTTGACTTTTTTATGTCAGCGAGGAGAGGAAAGTGCAGTTGTATACTATATGAGAAAATATTTGTATATAATTTAAATTCATAAAAATATAATTAAAATTATTTTGTTGTATGCTTACGTTTTAATATTTGTAAAATTATTAATTTTAATTATTTTTTTTATAAATTTAAATTTATTTTAAAAATATGTATTTAAATAATAATTTTTTTATAAATAAATTATAAAAATTAAAATTAATTTAAAATTAAAATTTAATTATCATAAAAATACATGAATAACGTATTAAAAAAATGATAATATGATAATTATTAATATTAATAATTATAAATAAAGTAATATATTAAATGAAGAAAGTTATAAATATAAAATTAATAATTATATTAATATTTTTATTTTAAAAAACTTTTTGTAATCCACGTCATCGTTGACTCAGCTATTAAAAATTTAAGAATATGAGGGGCAAATTGGGAATGAAATTAAAAACCCCAGAATTGGAGCCAATCCGAATAAAGCATTTTCAAAAACCCTAAACCCTTTCTTTTTTTCTCTCAAAAGCCGTTCTTTTTCCCTCTCTCTCTCTCTCGCTCTCTCTCTAAATCCAAACCCTAATATCATTCTCTTAATTGATCTATTTATACATAACTATATATTACCAAGTGGTGATTATTACTTCGATTTCTCTTCACATTAGAAAAGCTTTGTGGGCGTCCGTGTCCGTGTGCGTGCCCGAGATGGTCACTGGGACGGCGGCGGCGACACAGCAGCAACCGCAGACCCATACGTTGTCGGCGAAGGTGAGAACGACGATACAGACGATCAAGGAAGTCGTCGGTAATTTCTCTGATGCTGATATCTATGTGGCTCTTAGAGAGGCCAACATGGATCCTAATGTCACCGTCAACAAATTGCTTCATGAAGGTCCCACCACCACCTACCCTTTTTTTCATTATTTTTCTTTTATTTATGGGTTTTTGTTGGGGGGTTTTGATTGGATGGAGGATTGCTGGTTGTTTTGATGTTTTTTTTTTTTCTTGTTTGTTTTGAGCATTTGAGTGGGAAATTGCGATTTTTTTTTGGGGTCTGAATGGTATTGGGGTTTACTTTTTTGATTTAATTTTGGTGATTTTGACATATTTTTAGTAATGGGTATTCGTTGTTTTTTGAATTTTGTTTGTGGGTTTTGATTGAATGGACGATTGCTTGTTGTGTTGGTACTTTCTTTTTTTGCTTTTTCTTATTTGTTTTGAGTCTTTGAGTAGGAAACTGTATTTGTTTGGGTTTTGAATGGCATTGGAGTTTAATTTTTTGCTTTGATTTTGATGCTTTTGAGGTGTTTTTAGTGATGGTTATTCATTCTTTTGTGCTGCTTTTGAGTTTGGATGTCAGAATTTAGTTGGCTGGTGTGACGAGCTTTTGGGTTTTAGCTTTCATCACTGATTTTTTTGGGGTGTAAGTTGAAGCTTAGTAGTCTCGCTGTCTTGGTATGGCTACTAGAATATTATTTGGTCAGTTATAGTTTTTTTTTTTTTTGGTACATATTTGGTCAGTAATAGTTGAATCCATGAAACCACCTAATTTCCACTATGCAGACTAAGTTTTTCTTTCATTTTAATGTTCTTTCAGTGTCAAGTGTAGTGGATGCTCGTTGGTGAATGGAGAGTGAAACTTGTGAATTGGTGGCGGCTCTGGGTTTTATGAGTTCAGGAGAAACTATTTGTTTGGATTGGACAAATTTGTTTTTATTGTTTTTTTTTTCTTTTTGTAGTTGAGTTTTAAAGAATTGTCATTTCATGTAGTTCCTCAACGTATTCATATTTTTTCCTATTCTTTTACTGTGAATTTTATTGGATCAATGGGTGCTCTGATGGGTTTCCTTATATTGGTCTTGACCTTTTAGAGTAGATGTAAGTAAAGGAGGGAACTTTGATGGGTAATCTGAGGTGATAATGTGGCCAGTGGGTTGCAGAACTGGCTTCTATCAATTAGTTGCAGTTTCTGGGATGCTTTGTTGTGTGCACACCTAAATCCATTTGTCATTTTTGGTCACATTTAAGGTCAGGAAATCTTCCTGTTGAGTAGCATTTTGTCATCACAAATGTTGGCTTCCTAACCATATGTATGTTAACTAGGTGAGTCATACATATATATGCATTGTTCTTCACTGTAATTACAGGACTGGTATGTTTTCAGGACTTTGACTTATCGTACTTGTCTTTGAAGATGAATTGGCTTAGTATCATGACAGGGGTTTGTAATTTTTCAATGCTGTAGGTGGCTGTTTTATGAGTTAATGGTAGAGTTTGAAGAGGGTTGCCTTTATCAATGTTTTCCACATTTTCTGATGTTTTTGCTTTTTTTTGGTGGGGGGGGTGGGTGAAGTAATGAGGGAACAGGGGAGGCTACTCTTTAATCTATTTGTGATAGAGACCTTGGTTTCTTCAATCTTGTAATGAGTATTGTATACTGATGACCTTTTTTTTGTTTTCAGCTCATATTTCAAGTAGTTTATGTATTGTTGTTCATTTTTTCCTACTTTGATGTTCCTCAGATCCATTTCATGAGGTAAAGAGAAAAAGAGACAAAAAGAAAGAGGTAGGCTCTTATTATTTTCTTCTTCTACACATTCTAGGGCTGCTATTTCTTTGTTCCATGATTTTGTATTACCTCTTATTGTTTGATGTTTTTGCTTCTGTATTGATAATGTTAATTATATACCATATAATTAGGTGAATTTTTTAAGCTACCTTTTTGTGCTCTGCATTTAATAGTGCTAGCTAGTACTTCTATTGAAGTTTCTTTTATATTATAAGAGTTACTTTGCACATCTACTGCTTAAAATGTGCTGTCATAACTTTTGATTGTGCATTTGTATCCTTGTGGTGTCAGGGTATGGGTTACAGGGGTTCTGTAGATACAAGGAAAAATTCTGAAAATATCGTTCAGGTGATGAAACCTCGTACAATTCCTGAGCAAAATTCTGAAAATATCGTTCAGGTGATAAAACCTCGTACAATTCTTGAGCGTAATGTACGACGAAGTGGCTATACTCGAGCTTCCTTGCCTGGTAATTCAGGAATTAGCAGAGAGTTCCGCGTTGTTAGAGACAACAGGGTCAATCAGAGTATGGATACAGAACTAAAGCCTCCTCTGCTGCAAGGTTCAAAATCCACCAATGAGCAAGGTGCTGTGATTGTTACTGGCAAGGGGTATGATTCATGCAATTTTTTCTTTTATTTCTTTCTTTTTTTTTTTCTCAATATTATTCATTTTAGAGTTTTCACTTGTTATTGCTACATGTTATACAATTATGCCTTGTTGGAATTTTTGCATTTTTCTGATTGTGAATGATGTGACATTGTTAGTGAACCATCTGGAGCTTCAATTCTTGAGGCTGAATTATGACAACTGGCAGACTTGTTAGTGAACCATGGACCTTATTTGTGTTGATTCCAAGTAGTTGTATTGGTGGTATGTGAAATCAATGCCTAATAGTTTAGTCCTGAGCCTTTAGAGAAAAATTGAAATATTTGAGTCAGCTATTAGACCTTTAGTGTGGTGCAGTCAACCATCTACTTTAGTTCAACACATTCAATGACAAGAAACTAAGCAGCTGCAGGAGTGCCTAGAAATAGAATCTATATTTCCTCTTGTTTTTTGTTTTAGTCTTATGTACCAAATATGAGACCTTCAAAATGTGCCTTAGAAAGTCGGAACAGTTTTAAGGGAGCTTGTGAGGAAGGTTGCAATAAGATGATAGGCAAATAATTGCTGATTGTCTCTTATTTTATAACTTGTTTATTGATTGTTTCTTCTCAATGTTAAAATGTTGATCTAGGATTGTTCTACATTAGTCTTAAAAGATTTTTGAGTAATTAGGTTCTGGATTTAATGTTGCCTTCCTTGACCAAGGATCTTGTAATTGGGCGATTCACAGCAAAGTCCGGCTGTATGAGTCATCCCTTCCCTTTATTAGGGTTTTTAGAATAACCTATTTTTATAATAAGAGCTCAACTTATCAAAGGGAGACTGAAACCTTAAACCTCATTTAGAGAGAGAACCCTCTAGGTTAATGATAAAATTCAGCTTATAATTTTATTAGTCACTCAATCCTTTAAATAGGACAAGTTTATTAAAAAAAAATAGAAACTCTATAATTTTGGATTTAAACTCCAAAATTTAAGGAATAACTTAATACAATAGATAAGTTTTTAGCAAACTCAAACAACTTTAAGATAAAGTAGAAAAATAAAAATTTAAACTTGAAATTAATTAGCACGTCTTTTATACACGCGCCCAACAAATGAGTCCATAACATTTAGTCATTCAATGTATAATGTTGAACTTACATATGCTTTTTCCCTTTGATTTTTCTTGCTGTAAGCTCTAATTCTACTGACTACTATAGTAAGGGATAAAATTTGATCCTCATTTGTATTTCAACAGCTCAATGGAAATTTCAAGTAATGCAAGGCCCTCTAGCGCACGAAGGCCCTCTAGCGCACGAAGTCCCTCTTATACTCCAAATGGGCATACTGATTTGAAAACTAGACACACCAGGGATGCTAATGCAAGTGTCAGCAATAGGAAAGTTGCAGTGGATGAGAAGTGGACTGCTGTTTCCAGTGCTACTTCACCTGTTCAAGCAGTGAAATATTATAATTTGCAACATAATTCTGAAACTCTGGCATCAAGCAATTCTGCTGTGGGGGTGTATTCCTCTTCAACAGATCCTGTTCATGTGCCATCTCCTGATTCCGGATTGTCTTCTGCTGTTGGAGCCATTAAGCGTGAGGTTGGGGTGGTGGGCGGTCGCCGACAGGCTTCTGAAAATTCTGTCAAAGATTCATCGAAATCAAGCAGTCCTTTCTCAAAATCAGTTTTGGGACGGGATACTTCACTGTCAGAATCATTTCTACAATTCCCTGCAATCTCTAAGGCTGATCAAGTCAGCCAGACTAATGCAACTGATCCTGTTATGCCCAGCATTTCTGTCAGCAGATCAGTCCTAAGCAATCAATATGGCAACAGGGCCCATCAACAAGCTCTGGGACATCAAAAAGGTAATAATTCTTGCATAAGATTCTGTAGTCTGAAATTTCCTGAAAATATGCTTGTCAGCATTCTTTTATTTGTCAGAAAGGTCAGTTTTGGCTGTTGATTGTAGAAAGATCGACAAGTGAAATCACGACTTTTTACCAGCTTTTGACAAGAAATGGAGATCAGTTTTTGGGTAGTTGATTCATCCATTAGCTGATTAGGGCAGTTGTTATACATTGGCATAAATATTTTCCAACTTTTGCGTATGGTTTTTCTTTTGGGTGCATTATAATAGTAACTGACATGACTATATGCTTTTCATTCAGCTCTGCAGCAAAACAAAGAGTGGAAACCAAAATCTAGCCAAAAAGCTAGTGCTGAAGTGGTTGGAGCACCCACAAAGTCCAGCTCACCTTCTGCTGATAATTCAAAGGAATTGGAATCAGATTTGCCAGATAAGCTTTCGCAACTGAATGTCCATGAAAATCAGAATGTTATCATAGCAGAGCATATTCGAGTCCCTGAATCTGATAGGTGCCAACTGACCTTTGGTAGTCTTGGGCTGGAGTTTGATTCTTCCAGGAATTTTACTTCTGGATTTCAGGCAGTTGGTGTAAAAGAAGAATCCAGTGGGGAATCTGCTGCAAGGTTTGTCTCTTATTTCACTTTTTGTTATACCAGTAGTTTGAGATATTTAAAACAAAGATAACACTTTAATTGGAAATGGAATTTGCTTGTGGTATTGTGGTTGAAGTTACTTACTATGATAATTTATGTATTCACATGCTTAATGGAAAATGACCTTTGCATCTTCGCAGCCCATAACTAATTTCTGTATTTAACTGTTTAAAGTATGTCAAACTACTTATGAGCATTGGTAACTTCTACTTTGATAAAAGACATCCTCATATGGACCTTTGATTGACTGTTGCAAGTGAATGATGATATCAATTTTTAGAATTTAGTTGATTTGGGCTAAATATAGAATACTAATGCTTATGACAGTTTGTCGGTATCTGCTCCGGAGTCTTCCAGTGATGATCCTTCCAGCAGCAAGCAGGTAGAGATACTTGATGAGAAAGTAAGGAACACTGAATCTGATTCTCCGGCATCTACAATGGCGTCTGATCACCAATTGGCTGATAAGTCTTCGAGTCCACCAAACTTAGACAGTTATTCTGAGATTGGGTTGGTTCGAGACAACAGTCCATCTTATACACCTTCAGAGACACTGCAGCATGGAAGTCATCCTGAATTACCAAGCTTTTCGGTTAGTTTTGTTGCTATTATACTGAACTGCTATGTGCCAACCATAGATTGGACCAAGTTCCTTCAAATTAAAATGGTGAACTGAAGCTTTTATTTGTAAACAGGAGTATATGCACATTCATCGGTCAGCTTTCATATATTTGTGTGTGTGTTTTCATATATTCTGATATGCGTTGCTATCAAAGCAGGCATATGATCCACAGATGGGTTATGATATATCATACTTCAGACCTGCAAGTGATGAACCTTTGCGTGGACATGGTCTACCATCTCCACAGGAGGTAAGTTGGCATGCCATAATATTCTCTCTCTCTCTCTCTCTCGATTTCTATCTATCTTTCTGCTTTTTGGTTTCAAGGAAAAACTGTTTCTTGGTTGCTCAACTTCTGTTGGAGATTGTGACCCAATAACCCTGTTGCCTTCTAAAACTTATGTCTCCTTACTGCTTGTACACTAAGGTGTTATCTAGTTATCATGGGCTTAACTTATCTTCATTATGATTGCAGGCTTTAAACTCGCATACAGCCAATAGCATCCCTGCATCATCGGTTCCTATGTTGCAACAGCAGCAACAACCACCAATGGCCCAGATGTACCCACAAGTCCATGTTTCACATTTTGCTAATCTTATGCCATATCGCCAGTTCCTTTCCCCAGTTTATGTTCCACAAATGGCTATGCCCGGCTATTCTAGTAATCATGCATATCCCCATCCATCAAGTGGCAGCAGTTACTTGCTGATGCCTGGGGGTGGTTCCCACCTTGGTGCAAATGGCCTCAAGTATGGCATCCAGCAGTTCAAGCCAGTGCCTGGGAGCAGTCCTACTGGGTTTGGAAATTTTACTAGTCCAACCGGTTATGCCATCAATGCTCCAGGTGTAGTTGGAGGTGCAAATGGTCTTGAAGATTCATCTCGTATCAAGTACAAAGATAGCAGTCTTTATGTTCCCAATCAACAGGTGACAACATATAACTATTATTAATTTTGTGACAACCTTCCACCAAAAAAGCCACCTTTTTGATATGGCATACATGGATCCCGCCTTGATTGAGTTGAACATGTCAATTATGATGGTTTCATTTTCATGGATAAACATTGATGCTTTGGATTGTTGGATTTTACATTTAATTTAGTAAGAAAAGTGAGCTTTGAAGTGAGCTTTGGTGTAACGGTAAGGTTACTCTAATATGATTTGAAGGTTGTATGTTCAAGTCACAAAAACATCCTCTGTAAAACTGGTAAGGCTACATAAATTTCACCCTTCAATCGACCTCCTAGTGTAAGAGCCTTAGGATGCCTTTTACTTTTAACTGATTGACTATGTATTTTTCTGTGGCTTCAATATTGACATGGCATCTTATGTGGCAGGCTGAGACATCTGACCTTTGGATTCAGAACCAGAGGGAGCTTTCAGGCTTACAGTCTGCTCCATACTACAACCTGCCTGGACAAACGCCTCATGCTGCTTATTTGCCATCCCACACTGGTCATGCTTCATTCAATGCAGCTGCAGCACAATCTTCACACATGCAATTTCCAGGGCTATATCCTCCACCACCTCCACAGCCTGCTGCAATGGCCAATCCTCACCATTTGGGTCCTGTTATGGGTGGTGGAGTTGGAGTGGCCCCGGCCGCCGCACCTGGGGCACAAGTTGGTGCTTATCAGCAGCCTCCATTGGGTCACCTGAACTGGACAGCAAATTTCTGAAAGTTCAAAATGTTAACCTAACCACTTGCTTGAAAGGGATGGAAGTAGTTACCGAAAGTTTTCTCTGTGAAATGAGTAGAACACACAATCTCCTTCATTCAATGCATATCTGGTGTTTCAATCTTCAATCTCCATCAATCCCATCATTATAGCTATACATTATTTCACCCCCATGATGATTGGATTGGTCTTTCTGGTGACTCAAACTCGAATTTTAATTTTATTATAAAAATATTAATTATTAATGATTTTGTAGTTAAATTAGTAATCTACTGATTGAACTAAAGAATCAGTTCTTATTTGGTTAAGAGAAGGTTCCCTTGGCTTTGGACATCATGGTGGTAGCATTCTCTGTCAGGGGAAAAGGAAAAGGGATGTGGGTTGTTGTGTCTTTGCTCTCTTTAGAGGGATCCACTTGCTTTCTTCCTTGGGATCACCAATGCATTCCTTTTCATGTTTTGATGCTCCTGGTCCTCTGTACACAATTCAATAGGATCGACATCACTACCCTCCCTTTAACCAAAGCTTTTAACATTCACATTGCTTTCTTTTATCTCTTGGCATTGGTAAAGCTTTTCTCCTCCCTTTAGCTATTCTTTTTAATTTCATTTTACTGAAATTCAAATTTAAAGCTTATGTTCTTAATAATAATTCAAAATACTTATAATCTTAAAAATTAGCTCAACATCTTACTGGTTTTACAAAGAGTTTACGTTGTTGAACAACTATTTTTTGTCATTGTCTAGTGTTAATCATCATTAAGATACTCAAATTAAATTTGACAAAAAAAAAAAAAAGATTTCAAGTAGATTAGCCTAAATGGACCAATGCAGTGACAATAACAGAAATTTCATTGAAAAGGTCAATGATTTGGCAGAGCCACTGCACGGTGGCAGCCCTAGAGTAGTGGGTGCCTCCGGGACCGTGCTGTCTTGGCAGTTCCTAACTGTTGAAAATGAAGAAAGAAGTTCACGTGTCAGACCTGACAGAAGGCTGTCAGGTCCATCACGTGCTGGTGGGTTTCCGATTCCATTGCTTTATGGTTGGAAACCTACGCAGATTGATGACTCCTAGCACTGGTTCATGATTTCAAAATGGTGGGCTGTCTGTCTGTGATTTGTCTTTTCAAGCCTTTTAGGCCATTAATCTCCTTGCTGGCTATATATAGAATAAGATTAAACACACACACACGCGAGAAATCTCGGCTAAAGTCGTTGCTTTATTATTATTATTTTTTTATTTCATTAGATAGTATCATAGACTAAGGATCAAGTGTCTGTAATCATACTACCAAGTAGTCAAAAACCTCAAAATTATTGTAATCAAACACTTTTCATTGTACTTAAAACTCGAATTATTTGTACGTACATAACTTTAGTTTCTTCAATTTTCTAAGAACTGCCTCTAACATTGAGGAGTTACACCTATTACAAACGCCATGGACTAACCTGTTAGTCCCATTAGTGTAGAATTAACTTCTTGTGACTTGCAACAAAGAAAAGCTTAATGGGAACACACAACTTGCCATGTCTACTTCAATTGTCAAAAAAATTCTACCAAAGACAATAATCTGGAGTCCAAAACAAAGATAGCACACTCATCCTACCAAGTCAAAGCAAGAATGGGCATCACTGACAAGTTTTTGACCTTTAATCACAGGATGGAGAATGGTTATTTATTGTTTTGTTTAGTCCATGATGGAATCTCATCCCTTTAACATTCTTGGAAATGTGATTGTGATGAAAATGATCAAGATGGGCCACAAAGAAAATGGAGGGTCTCGATTGGAGCTAGTCCGCTAGGGGGGGGGGTGGCACACTGTTCAAATGGAGATGCAGAGAAATGATGGAAGCATGGCCCCTGGTAACTATGACTACGAAGACCATACATTAGATTTTGTGAAATGGTTGTGGAGGCTAGCCAACCCTTTGATCCCCAATTGATGACAAGGTACACCCAAGTGAAACTATTATACAAGAATCTACAGATTGACTATTTCTTGTAATAATGGTTAGGTTATGAATGAAGTGGAGGCCTATGTGACCAATAATCCTGTTTACATGATGTCTTAGCACACGATGCTACGACACCATGGGGTAGAATATGCAAGTTTGCCTTTATTTTTATGAAAAAGTGTTCATGCGATTTGAAATCGTGATCGATGTGTTATAATGGAGTAAGTTCATTACCATCGTGCAATCCTGCCCGAAGGAAAAACCTTAATCTCTAGTTGGGTATACAGTCATACATCTTTTCATTTTTTGTAGTGAAGAATGGGGCTATTTCACTAATGTATGCCTAGCTATAAATGAAGCAAATCTCTGAGCTTATTTGCAAATGCTTCCACTCATGTGTCCCGGTGGTACTCCATGTTGTGGGTGTGTTCTATCTGCAACAGGACAACATCAATAAAGTGAAGCAAACAGTAGCTTCTGATGTGTCAAATTCTGGTGTGGGGGTGGTGATGGCTGGAGTCTACATCCACCGAGGACCTCTTTTTCTTTTATTCCTTCTTGTGTAGGATGATGGTAGTGGGGGAAATAGGGCGAGGAACTTTTTCTTAGGTAGGGCGTGTCAATGGCACTATGGAGTTGCATCTTTGGACTCTTCATATTGGTCATTTCATGATCTGAATGGAATCTCCCATGGACCTGAAAAAAATCCCACAATTTTTTTTCAAAAAGTCATAATGCTTATTACTGTGAATGTTTTGCTGTATTCCTCATGATGTATTTTCTCTGCTTTACCATGACTAGAAACAAAACAAACTAAACGAGTTAGGCCTAGACACTTATCAACTTGCCAAATTCCCATGAAATTCTTGGAAAGGACCATTGGTCAATTGAACTCTCTCTGAATTTACTGTCAAGCAATCACCTTTCATGCCTAAAATTCCTGCATTCTCCCTCGATTAACATCATATTTCAACCCCAAATCAAACATCTTACAAGTCTTTCTGAAAAAAGAATCTCTATAGTGAAACTCTCACATTGTGAAATTTGAAAAAAAATAAAAAATAAAAATGCTAAGGTTGTTTTCACAACTCATCTCCAGCTTAATGTTATTGTTACATTAAGTCTCCTCTTTCTAACAGGGCCATAGCCATGAAACTGAAATTGAATTTGGTTTGCGATGCCTTATTGGTAAATCATACTTCCCTAGGATATAATAATGAAAAATTTTCTTGCGCTTGAAGGAAGGCTGATGGAAAGAGACAAGAGGGAAGCATAGAAGAATATAACTGCACACGCATGCTACTTTTCTTGAGACTTTTTCTTTGGTTCACTCAGCTTAATCTTTACCTTTTTTTTTCCTCCTCTTTTCAGCAGATTAGCACACAAAATCTCTTATCCAAATCCCTTTTTAATCTCACAGTATTTGCTCACATGACAAAGGAAGAATTCTCAAAGTCTGGTTTAATGACCAAGATGAGGATTCTCATCATAAAAAATATATATATTTTTTCTTACCATACTAATCAAATCACATCAGCTTACCATATCTTTCTTTCTGCACATTCCCTTGTCCTAATCTTTTCTCATGTTAATCCAATCCCATCTTCTTTGTTCTTTGTTCTATTTGCCAGTCTAGTTGTTGCTCCTCCTCCAAAAAGTTTTAACAGCCACGAGTGCAATCATTGTGCAAATAAGCACCAAACCCCACTTGGAACATGCTCCCTTGCTTTCCAAAACATGTATAAAACATTAAAAAAATTGGGTCAAATGTGGACGTTGAAGTGCATACGTAGGCATTAATTTTGCCCTTCTTCATGAAAATTGCTAGATATAATAGTTCTAGGTAAGGTTGCCAATTGATTGGTATCAAAGACACTTCAGAAGGATTGAAGGTTTCAAATACAATTCTACTAAATGGGGAAGAGAGGAGATTTATGAGATAGTGAATGTCTCTTGACCTTGGTAATCTCTCATGTATTTGAGCAAAACATCCAAAAAATAAAATGTTTGAGTTACCTATCAAAGCAAATCCCAATACATGAGACTATCATGCTAGAGCATAAAAGGGTTAGCTACTTTTCTTTATTTAAAAAAAAAAAAAAGGTTTCTGCAATTCAAATTTATATTTGTGTTTAACCTTATCATGGTTAATCAAAAATACTTTTTTTTTTCCACACATTTCTATTATTTCAGAGTGTTCATGTAGTTTTTAAATTACAATAAATAATTTTAGTGTTATGCAAAGACTCATTTTTCATCTCCATCACTCTGGTTTTGGTAAAATCTATTTCTTTAAGAGATAATGACTCAAGAAGCAGCCATATGATTACCTTAATTTGCCTTAATCTCCACAAAAATTTGGTGGTGCCACCGTTAATTCAAGGTTAAACAAACATGGGTTATCATTAAAAGTTAAATTAAACTTGCACGTTTCTGGGAATCATGCACCAATGCAAGTAAGGCAGTGTTCAGCGCATATAATCCATAATTACAAGTTTGTTAATCATCTTGGTAAGTTATAATATAATATATGCTTTGCTTTGTATTTATTCTCTCTCTGTCACCATGTGAAGTGCACAATCATATTCGCGGATTTGCTATCCAAGTGGGCAACAAAACAGAGAACAGTTTGTGATTAATAAAAGAAAACCCAAATCAACTTTGGTAAGTTTTGCAAATTATAATGGTTAGTATATTTATTCTTCCCCCCCACCCCCACATGCATCTGTCTCATAAGAATATGGGTTTACCATAGAAATGAATATATACATAGCCTCACTATCTACTTAGTCAACCCGTGTCAGCCACCTTTGTCACAGTCCCATAAAAAAAAAAAAGTAATAAAATAAAAATTTATACACCTTTTGGTGTATTACAAGTACAAAGGAGCAGCATTATTGCTGTTCATTTGATTTGCTTGATAGTGCCACAAGTCAAAGAATCCAAGGAGCCGCATTCGTTGACTGTAAAAGGAGGAAACCTATGCACATAAGGATGAACTATAATGCTTCATAATATTGTTGACGGCATACCCTTGTGGTCCTCAAACCTCAATATAGGTCTTAATCTAGTTTGTTTATTTATTTATTTAGTAACCTTATTAATTTATCACCTTTATAAATTTGAGTTCAAATTCACTCATTACACAGCTTCTTCCACACCCAAGACATAAGTGACACCATGCAGGAACACTGTATCAAACCTCATACTTCTACAATGGAGAAGATCTAGAGATGACTCCATTTTTGTGTGCATAGTCTTGTATACTTTTGACTATCCTGTGAAGATCAAGTTTTCCATTAGGTGTTGTAGAGGATTTAGGCTCTTTTCTTTTTTCTTTTTTTTTTTTTTGGACAATTAATTGGTACAATCATTAAACCTTCCTAATAAAACAATAAAGAGCAGTAATTACCTTAGTCAAGTCAAAAAAAAAAAAAAAACATAACAGTCACATCAACTATTCATGTAATTAAAATAACAATCCTACTGTTAAAGAGATGTACACGTTCATACCCATGAAATATGCTGGATCAATACACACTTGTGTGAAACTGTGATTTTAAATTCAAGAAAATGAAAAAGGACCCATTTGGGCCCAGATTAACATTGGCTAGCTAACTATGTTTAATCTTCTACGGTAATCAATCATAGGCATCAACGAGTTATCCCATTCTTTTTTTTTTTTTTTTTTTTCCTTTTAGCAATTGCAAGGAAAAGCTAAGGATCTTATGTCAAGTTATAGTGTCATATGAGAGTTAGATTATTTTAATCTTTTAATAAATGATTATAATTAACAATTACATCATAAAATGTAAAATTGAAATAATCAATATACAATGTAGATATGTGTTTACTATGTGTCAAAATTTTCACCTCCGAGAATAATGTGCCATGTCATCATTGCCAAGCTGTCGCACTATTTCCCCCAAAGGCCCTACTTGCACGAGTGCATAGATGTCTTGGTGAGTGGCCTTATAAGAGCATGTGTAAGAAAGAATGCACAAAAAACTCTCTCTCTCTCTCTCTCTCTCTCTCTCTTTCTCTCTTTCTCTATATTCGTCTCCTTCTTCACAGGCGTGGCTTTTGGCTTTCATTACTCTCTCTTTCTCTTTCTTTCTCTCATAGCCATCAAGAACCCATCAATAAACATGTCTGTTCTGTTCATTTCACTTTTATGTGAAAACAGTGAGAGCAAAGAGACCAGAGTTCCAGTCTGTTTTTGTCTTTGCTTCTCTTTCCCATAATCATTCTTGCTTCCATTAACCTCTCCCTTTACTCTCTCTCTCTCTCTCTGTCTCTCTCTCTCTCTGTGTGTCTGGCTATCTGTGTCACACAAACATACAAAGTAAGCAGCTTTAAGCACAAATTGAAGCAGACAACAGAGGAAAGCAGTATCATTCACAACCCACTGTTTGATACTCTTCTGTGTGTTTTGTGTGTTTGTCCTTTAATTCAAGAGAGAAGTCTCTATAAGGAGATATGGATACTTGGGATGAGAAGCCATACAGAGCACATAGGCATCAAAGAGAAACCAACCCATCTTTCTCTTCCATTCTTCTTGACGCAATCTACCGTTCCATAGACGAATCCAACAGTGCTAAAGTTGATCAAGAAGAGCTGGCCTTTTATAGAGAGACCATGAAGAAGAAGCATGGCAATTCTGCTGTCAAGCAGCATGGCAGAGCAGAAGGGGAAAGAGCTTGCATGATAGAGAAGTGGATGGAGAAGAAAGTCATGAGCTATGAAGAGTTTGCCGTTCGACGAAAATCCATGGCGGATTTCGACAAAAACCCACCGCGGAAAGAATTGAATTCTGTGTTGCTCAACTCTTGCTCAAGCTCCTCTGAATCAAGCAGCGGTGGTGGGTTTTCCTCATCTGAATCTGAGTCACTTTATGGTCTCAACTCAAGGCCTAAGCCTATCAGAACCAGCATTTCTGCCAGGCCGGCTGCCGGGAAACATCAAAGACCTTTAGGTGAAATTGATCATCATCATCATCCTCAGAAGCCAAAACATGAAGGGGGTTTCAATAAAGCAAAGAGCAAGGCCTTAAAAATATATGGTGATCTCAAGAAGGTCAAGCAGCCTATATCACCCGGAGGCCGGCTTGCAAGCTTTCTCAACTCTATTTTCACTTCAGGCAATGCCAAGAAGGCCAAGCTTTCCTCCTCTTCATCAGGCTACCAGGACAGCAGCAAGTTAAAATTATCTGAGCAGCAGGCAGCATCCACATGTTCTTCAGCTTCCTCATTTTCAAGGTCTTGCTTGAGCAAGACCCCATCTTCCAGAGCAAAACTAAGCAATGGAACCAAAAGGTCAGTGAGATTCTGCCCTGTTAGTGTGATTGTAGATGAAGATTGCAGGCCTTGTGGTCACAAAACTCTATATGGAAGTGAAGAATCTCTAACGGCGATCCCAACTACAAGAAACCCCACAAATGATGAGCTCAAGTTTCGTATCCTCAACGAAAATCGCCGAGTTGGAGAATTTGCCAGGGATCTTTTGAAGAACTACCAGATTAGGAAGAAGCAGGAGTTTGACATGAGAGATGCTTGCAATGGCAACGAAGGTTCATGTGAATCAGAACAAGAAGAAGAAGATGAGGATGAGGATGCTGCAAGCTATGCAAGTTCTGACTTGTTTGAATTGGATAATCTCTCTGCTATTGGTATTGAAAGGTACAGAGAAGAATTGCCTGTTTATGAAACAACGTATCTTAGCACCAACCGAGCCATTGCCAATGGCTTAATTCTGTAATTTCCATGAGAATTGTTATTTACACGCTTGTTTTTACTCATCAAAACTGTTGCCTCAGGCACCTAAGGAAACGGTTTGGAATATATGTGGATAAAATAGACGTGTAAACATCAATTCCCAAAATCTTAATTAAGGCTTTATTGTTAATGAAATTGTGTGGGGGTTTAAATTAAAGAACCAAAAATCTCTTTTCTTTCTTTAATCTGTCCTTTGCTTTCTCTAAGTAAGTACAACATAAGTATACAATTATCTTTATTCTTTTGTGTTTTGTTTTATTTTTGTACTAAACACTGGTGATTGATACATAGGCAGATTTTCAAAGGCTAGATAGACATGGTATCTTTGAGCACACATGCATGAGAGACCGTGACTACTGTATAAAGATGAATGATGATGATGATGATCCACATAAAGTAACACAATATTCTTGCAATTGGGTTCACATAGAAATGTGAAAAAAACAAAAAAAGAAGGAAAATTTGGCTTAAAGATGTTGAAGAAAAATGAGGGGTTAAAGCAAAGGCAGATATTCCACACTTATCATCCATCCATGGCAAGAGAAAGAAAGTGCTTTTTCTTTCTTGATGGAGTCACTTGGTGGGTTCCTCATTTGCTTCACTGTAACACTACCTCAATGTAGCTATGAAGGATTATTGGCCAAAATTGCCACAATTGATTTTAAAATGCTCAAGTTTTTATTTTTTTTTTTGGGGGGGGGGGGACTAGAGTCAAAAATCTTCTTTGTTTTTTTTTTTTTTTTAAATTTTCCTGAAAAAGAAAATATTATCTTTATTAAAGTTACTCGAGGGATTTAATTTTCTGGTGGTGGGTGTCAGTTGATATGGCTGTAAAAACCAATTAAAGAACTAAAGATGGTAAACTAATAAAGAGGTCAGTGGGAAAGGAAAAGAAGATAGCTGCATGGTCTCCAAAGCTGTGGACAAGAGGATCTAATCTTTTGATCTCTTGAGCCTTGATGTCAAATTTTGTTGGCTTCTAAGCTATAAGCATGGTTTAAAGGGTCTTGATATGTCTTCCCCAATTCGCCAAAAGATTGCCAATCACATCTCATCATTTTTCAAACCATCCAATTGTGTGATCATATTCCTTTGTAACTTTGAAGGGCAAGCCTTAGTGTTTGTGGATTGGAATCTACAATTTTCAAAATTTTGATTATTAAATTGTAGTTGCAGCAATCCTTTTCACAAGGAGAGCAGGAAAGACAAGAGCTTAATTCTTCGCAATTAGGCCCCAATAATTCAACGACTGTACACTTTCAATTGGTCATTACTTTAGTCAAAATTTTCGAATTATCTACTTTCCCTCTCATTGACCTCTTGAAAAACCAAAATCCAAAAAGAGATCGAGATATAAAAAATAATGGTTTTAAATTTTTATGAACTTTTATAATTAGGTCCTGAACTTTTTATATATTTTCACTTAAGTTTTATACCTTATAAATTTATTTCAAATCTCTTTTTTTTTTATGGGAAGTAATTAAAATTATTAAAAATCATATTTTAACTAAATAAAAATTATTAACTACGTGAACACTTTTTGTTCAAAAAGAACTTATTTGATATAAATTTAAAAGGTAAACGTGAAAAGGTCAAGGAGCTAATTGTAAAAATTCATAAAGATTTAGGACAAATTTTTCCAAAAGGAGATCTCATCCTATTACTCCCTTTTTTGGGCAAAAACCATGATTATTAGCAAAATCTTATGTGGGTTATACTAATCTTTGCTTAGCAGTTAGTAGGCCCTCTAGATGACCTCAATGAACATTGGTAGCACATGAATTCTTATCCAAAATAGTCTTAGTGATGTTTTTTTTTTTTAATTTTAATTTTATATATATTTAATTTTTATTTATTTATTTATTTATTTAAAAGCAAGATATTCAAACTGTTTAGGGTGTGTTTGATATTACAGTTGCAATCTCAAAACTTGCACTCTGAGTTTAACACAAATTTATTAGTATTTAATAAATTTTAAATTTTATATTTAATGAAAATGCACTAAAATTCAAATCTGAATTCTAGAAACGGAGTGTTTTTGGAAGCGCCACACTTTAATAAAAAACAAAAGTGGATTGCCCCATTAGCAAGAGAATCCGCCATGCCTTAATTAATACTTCTTTCTCTCAAAAAATGTATATGAAGGCTGAAGCGGACCCCTAAATCATAACAGTTGATATGCTAATTAAGTTATATTAATAAAATTTCACGTTGGTAACTACTAACTAGCATATTTTAAGCCATAATTAATAGTTCTAAAAAGCTAGCGTGGACTGCAGGAAAAAGAAAAGGCTATCCTATGTGCGAAAAGTAACGTTGCCTCCAAATGGTTATGTACACTTGGAAATATTGTATGGGGTCCCGTTCTTAGTTGTTAGTCTAAATCACAATTAAAGAAAGTAATTGAAAAACTACAAGAAGAACAAGTGCCATCATCAAATGCAATTTTGCTATCTAATTATAAAATTATTGTCCTGAAATATTCATTTTAGTAATCTTTTGTTACTCACAACATCCTTTTTTTTTTTTTTTTGCTTGATAATATTAAATCAAAATTAAAAGTTAAAAAACTTTATTATGTAAGGAACATATTCACATATCTTCAAATGGTTGGTGAAGTGGGAGGTTAGATGACAATGATGAGATTAATGGGTTGGTGGGAGGAACAAGGCCACCAACCTCTACAATTGACAATATTTTTGCAGGACACGAGCTCTAATCATGAATTTCATTTTAGTATCAACTACGTGCTGATCAGGAATAACACCGGATTAATCATGACTTAATCTAGTCTTGAGACCCTACATTTTCACCTTTGGAGGGGGTTCGTTTGGAGAGATTGCTCGGATTGTGGGTTGGTGGCATTGTTCCGTTACCATTTTGTTTCTATTTCCTCTATCAATCTAAAATCCTACAAATGGGTATGAATTATTGGAGTAATAAATTGGATTGGAGTGCTGATTCTGACAAGAAAATTTTTATTTGGTCGTCGTAAATGTTAATGAGCAATTAACCCTTTCTAGTGAGAACAAAATGTTGCTGCTATGAACTTTTATTTTGACTGTTTTTGTGGGGAAGCCTTGGCTTGGACGTGTCACTCACCAACCATGCACAATTCTTGGGTGCATATTCCATGAACAGTAGGCATGCCACCATTTTTGAATTATATTTGGCTATTTCATTGTAGACCAATTTGGATTAGTTCCATTCTAAACCACAAATGGATTAATCAATGTCTCTGCAATGTTTACAGAAGTTGTCCATGCAGAAGGGTGCATGTAGGGTCTTATGATAGATGATGCTGAGAAATTATTGAATTCCAAAATTTGAAACTGTTGTTGGAGAAAACCCTAAAATTAAATATATATTTTTTTAATTTTAAAATATTCTCTTGTAAGAATTCACAACTCATGACTTCTTATTTTGAATGGTTTATAAAATTGTTTGCTTACATGAGAAGAAAAAGTCTGAGCCTTAAGATTGATGTATCTTCTTGTTGGATTTGATGCTTTTTTCTATTTTGGCTTCGTATTTATCTCAATTGTTTGACAGAATATGAAAATTATTAACAAATGGACGAATTGCTCGAGATCTTAAGCTTTCATCTCTATCCCTTGGAGTCCATTTTTAAAAGGCTTTAATATCTCTAGAAAATATTCCAGGGAAATTATATAAAATCCATTTGGGGAACTTCTGGATAGGCTAGTTCGAAATTTTGTGTTACTTTGAGATAATAATATGAAAAAAAAAAATAAAAAAAAATGAAGTAAAAATTAAGCAAAAAATAGAAAAATTCTCTTCAAGATGTTGTTTCTCTTAACATCCATGAAATACATAAATGTTTTTCTTTTTTTTTTTAATATGCCTACAAATATTCATGATTATTCTTGTTAATTAATATCATATTTTTAAAATCATTAATTATATATTTATATAGTGTCAAATGCATATCAATATGATACTCTTATCATTGTCGTGAACCCCAAAACAGAAAAAAAAAAAAAAAATTGTGTACTTGTATCATTTTCTTTTTGTCAAAAATTATGAAACCTGAAGGATCTTTTGATATCCCCAAACCAACCGACCCGACCCTGCAAGGAATGTTGGAGCAGGGACGGATGGCATCTGTCAGTCTTAGCAGGGGTTGGAATGCCACAAACAATAATACAAGATTAAGAAGATGTGAACCATCTGGGAGAAGTCAAGATGGCCACCCGATCTTTGGTCCCTGTGGTCAGAGAAAATTGAGAGAGTTTGGACTTCCATCTCTTTTCAAATATTCACAGCAATGTGAGATTAAATTGGAGTGTAATGTATTTTAGAGATTTTTTTATTCTTTTTTTCACTTATTTTTAACAGTTAATTATTGATTATTTTTGGGATTTTAAAAAAAAAAAAATCAAGAAGACGTGGGGTGGACTGATGGGTAATACACAGATTTAATGGGAAGGCCTGGCCACGGGCAATCTGCTTTTTAAACCCACACGTGATGGAGTGGCCCTGTTGTTTGCCTCTTGGCTGTCGCGCATGCACACGTGTGCTTTTCTCTTTTATCGTACTCATTGACACCCCCCCCCACCACCACCACCACCACCCCGAACCCGGCCCCACCCACCCACGTATAAGATTCATCCTTAGCAGCGAGATCATGATCACACTCGAGAAATGTAAACAGAAGAGATATGTACTTTCCTTTTTTTCATTTTTTTTAATTTTTTAAATAAATTAATTTAAATTCGAAATTTTTTTTTGCTAACAGACAATGTTGGTGCTTGTAAATTTACTTGAACTTAAACATGAGAATTTAAAATATGAATTTAATATTATTGAAAAATGGGAAATGCTACATCTTTACTGAATTTTCATTAGAGATACGGAAAATAGATATAATTAGAAATATAAACTTATAAATATATAATTATATTCTTTAATTGTAATTTTGGGGGGTTTTTTTATGTATCATATTCAATGGTTATTATAGAATAAAATGAATTTATGTTCAAATCGTGTCTATTTTGTATATTTTCTTAGTATTTTTTTTTTTTTTTTTTGCTTGATGACCACCTAAATCAAAGAATCAAAGTATCAATAAAACGTACAATCAAATAAAAGAATGTGGAACTATATATTTTTAAATTTTTTGAAACTCATTGTAAAATTTTTTTTTATTTGTTACACATTTTGATATCTTTGTTGTAAATCTACTGATTTTGGGTTAATGCTTTCTGGTTGAATCTTCCAATCATGAAATCGAGCTCGAAAATTGACCTATCCTTCCTCATCCCACGTGTGGCTTCGTCACCCTTGCAGAATGCAAATTCCTGTAATGTCCATGGTGTTGAAAAATGTGGTGCTCTTTGGACATGGTCATTATGGGAAAGAAAATATAAATTAAGAGAGATGGACGACTGAAGAGAGAGGGCCAGCTTTAGTAAAAGCAAGGAAAAGAAAGGACTCGGGAGGGTTGTGGATGTGTGGGGGAGTGAAAACAGAAAGGTGTGGAGACCCCTAATAAGAGAATTTTTTGGTGATCCCAAGGCAAGAGGATTATTGTGTGGAGCAGATGTTTAGCAGTTTGCAGCTTTTCTTCTTTTTTTTTTTTTTCTCTTGGAAAAGAGGGCGAGACAGAGATGTCACATGACATTTGAAGCTCACCTTGAAAAACCTACTCTTTTTCTCTGTTGGCTCCCCTGCTCATTGCACTTTGCTGGTGGAATGTGTTCTCCTGATTTGCTTTTGTTTGATGTAGGAGCTTTCAGGAAATGAAATGTTTACTTGGTGTTCTTCAATTTAACCAAAAAAAAAAAAAAAAAAAAAAAAAAAAAAAAAGAGATAACTAGCTTTTCCAGGCACCATTGATCTCAAACTTAACAATTATAGGCTGAAACAATACTTCAAGAATTCAAAAGCAATTCCATGTTCATATTTGTATCTGTGATCAATTCTTATTCCTTTCCCTTTCATTTTGTCACGTCCAAGAAGCCATGCTCCTTCGGGTATGAGTTGGTTTTGCCTTAAAATTTTTTTGGTAATGTGTGCATGAAAAGTAGCACTCGAAGAAGAATGCTCCACCGAGAGTGGCCATGCATTGAAGGCTTTCTCTTCTTTTTATTTCTTTTTATTGCAGATAGAGATGGTAACAAGGACAGACTCCTCTTGTACGCCACTAGATGGACGGGGTGGAATGGACAGCAGAGGGACATGAGCGACGTGTCCATGATGGTAACTAAGATATATGTACGAATAGATGTTAATTTTGTGCATCCAAAACTTTTTTCAAGGTAGAATGTGTATTCTGCTTTACCTGTTTACATCTTCTACCTTAAATGTATGTGCATCGTAGGTTTCTCCGAACAACAAAATGGACAAAGCGGGGAGGGACCAACGCAGACCCAAAACCCCTGTCTGCCCCTGGTCCTCCCTACCCCATCCACCTGTCCTTTTTAGGAACAAAACATAGCTAACAAATGTTCCTGTCTATAATTCTTAATTACACTAATTGGCTTTCAATTTATGTTGTTCTTTTTGCTCCAAAAACATTTTTACGAAATGGTTCAAAAAATTTTAGTGCTCATGAGAACTTGTTCGAGCTTGGAAGTCTAGATTGATCTTAATAAGATGGAGGAAAACTCAGTTGGAGAATCAAATAAAATCCAAAGTTCACAATCACTTGACAGAATTCCACATTTCTCACATGCATGATTGAGATGATCCATCTTGCTGGCATGGCAAGCATCAAACGAAAATGATTGCAAAATGCATTAATTAACCCAGTTAGTTGAACACTCCAAAAAGCTCTTCCCATTAAGCTATAATTATGAATCATTTCCAAAACCCATCTGAGGTATGGGGCTATATGCATCCCAACCCACTCTATGCATGTTTTCTAGTTGCTAAGCTAGTAAAATATCATCATTAGCTTTTATTTTTGAATTTTAAAAAAGACAAGCAAGTGCCACTCTTTGATCCACAACAGAAAAAAAAAGTCATTTTTATAGGTAAATTTGGGCCAGAGTTCACATGCATATGGTCATGGCCATTGGTGTATACCAGAAATTTCTAGCAGCGGGACAAATGGCTCGTGGCCTTTAAAGGTTGGGGTATCGAAGCTTGCAAACTCGTTGCATGTTCTGAGTCAAAATACATACATAAACCTCAAATAATTAGACAAATTTGCTTAAGCCATTCCTACGTATTGAAGTTTTGTGGATTCTGAGTATTCTCTTGTATGACTTGTTTGTAACCATCATGCCTTGGGTGGGACGGCCAACCAGTCGGGCCCAAAGCACCATTTGGTAAGCATGATCCAAACTCATGATGTGATTAATAAATCCTTGTTTTTCCCTTTCTTTACTAGCAACTAGTAGACTAATCATGGTGATGTAGTACCATATAAAAGAAAAATACTTGCTTGTTAAAAGGGTTTGTACGTAAAACATTTCTCAAGAAATTTTCATGTGTTGAGCCTTGGCCTTGTGAAAATGCACAACTTTATATTGGTTGCTATAGAAGAATTGATGTCAAACGGTGAATCTATATTTGACAATGAATTTCTGACGTGATCTTCTTCTTTTTTTTTTTTTTTTGTCGAGCAATTTCTGATATGATCTTGATTTGATATCAATTCTTCAATAAGCACCGCTGACCATGTATATAGAGTAGGATATGATAGGTATTAGATCTTGGTTTAGCGCATTTTTTGTGTTCTATGACCTAGTTATTCAAAGTTGAAAAAGACATCATCAATGGCTACTCTATGGTCACAATGTGGTTTTTCTATACAGCTACATTGAACATCTCCGACGATTGGAACCCTTTGGAATTACTGACAATTAAGTTCCACTATAACGATGTTGATGTGAAAAGGAAAAAACAAAATACCCTTGTGGGAAAGATGGATTCTTTTGAAATGAGAACGTGGTTGGTGGCTAAGAAAAGTAGGGTAATACAGCATTTCATATTCTCTTGCACACCCACCTAGATATGAAGTTTGAAATGCCTTTTTATTTTTTAAAATTTATTATTATTATTATTTATTTTGGGAAGTGAGGTTTCAAGATGATTGAGACTTGAGAGTACAAGTAGAAAGCATAGATGAGCAGTATTCAACACAATATGCCTTAAAATGGAAATTAAGTTAGGAATGATAACATCTAAACATCCTAATCCCTACTCCTAAATCTAAAAGGGTTTCTAGCCTTGCTTTCCGATCCTTGAGCCCTAAGCATCACTTACTTTATTATCAAAATCAATTAAACATTCGAATGCCGCAAAAAGTAACTAAGCACAGAAACCTACCCATCACTCCCATATGGTGCCGTTTGAAGAATCCTTGTAGGTTGGAATCTATGTCTTATGGATATATGTCTATATATAAGAAGGTAACATTATTCCTGGATTGCTTCAAAACCCTCACTTTATACAATTTTCCTTGTGATGTATACCCCACCACCCCCACAAAAAACAAAAAAAAAAAGTCACAACTAATTGAGTAACTTTTATTAAAATATCTTGATTCCGTATTTCAGTTCTTATGACTCTACTCTTGTAAAAGGAAAAAAAAAAAAAAAAAAAAAGAAAAATGTAGCAGGGCTACTAGCAGCATAGAGGAGGCCCAAATGAGAAGTCGGCAGGTCCAAGCTTCATTCTTTTGGGGCTCTCCGAAGGATATGGCAATTCACTCAAATTGGGAATTGGGCTTTGAACTTTTTGATCACAAATTTAGAGTTGGGGTGCTTCACCATGCAATTTAAACACTTCAAGAAACTAGAAACGCTTAAGGAATTAGGAAACGCATTCATTTCATACAAAAGTTTTTCAAGTTCAATTTCCATCGAGATGATTGGTGGATTAAATGTACATCCTAAAATTACAAAGTTGTAGAAATTGTTGGTTAAAATTTTGTCACACGGTCAAATTTTTCGTCTAAAGTTTCGAAATTTAAAGTCAACAATTAATTTTTTTAAATAAAATAAATTAAAAAATAAAAAAAAAATAATAATAAAAGTGGGAATGGTCCAATTTTAGGTGCAAGATTCCACACCTGCTCCATTAAGCCAGAAATCCTCCAAGTAGATAAGAACAATTTGCGTCGGCATTGCCATGCCTGTCGCTCATGTGAACACACAACAGGAGGATTGGTTAAAAGGGTCGCATAGATTTAATTATTTAAAATTATAATTTTATCATTAAAATTAAAACTTTCGACCAAGTTTTATCTAAAATTACAATTTTATCATTAATATTTAATATTTAATATAGTTTTTACATAAATTTCTTTTGTCGATTATCTCTAAATTTAATTACTAAAAATATTAGTCAAATTATATATATATATATATATACACGCCCACAGCCGCGTCTGGTTTGAACTGAATATCTTTCTGACAATATCGGTTGTGTTGAAACCAAGGAAGCTTACAAATCTAAGCAATCTTTCCCGTTAAATTGAAGAAGAAGAGAGAGAGAGAGAGAGAGAGAGAAGAGTTGAAATTTCGGAGAACTAACAACATCGGCGACAATGAGTTTTCTGTTCGGGAAGAGGAAAACCCCCGCAGGTAACCAAGAAATCATCCTTGATTTCCGCGATTTATTATTACAACCTTGTTATCATGATTGCGATTACTATTATTGTTTGTTATTGTTATTTTTAATAAATTTTTTGTAGATTAATATGTGTAACATATGAATTCCAAAAAAATGCAAAGAAATTCTGGGTTGCCGTTCCTTTTTGTATAGATATCTGAAGCTTGATGTTGTTAGTAAAGATTGTGTCTTTTGTTGTTTTTTCAAATAAAGTTTTGAAATTTGGTGTGATGGGGTTGCAGAATTATTGCGGGAAAACAAGAGGATGATAGACAAGTCAATAAGGGAAATAGAGAGGGAAAGACAGGGCCTGCAAGGTCAGGAAAAGAAGCTTATTGTTGAGATCAAGAAGAGTGCCAAACAAGGACAGATGGTAATTGCGATTTTATTTACTTGTTTTGTGTTTTTGTTTTGTTGTGTTCGTCTGACCCTTCCTAGACCCCCATGGGGTGCGAGCTTCGTGTCTTTGTGTGTGTGTTTGTGTGTTTATAATTTGTGAGTTTGTGTAATTGGGTCTTTGCGTTCTGTTTTCAGGGAGCTGTGAAAGTGATGGCTAAAGATCTTATTAGAACACGGCACCAAATTGAGAAGTTTTATAAGCTTAAATCACAACTTCAGGGCGTGTCTTTAAGAATTCAGGTAACTTCCTACTTTGTGATCTTGTTAGTAGACAAATCTGGATATGATGATTTTTTTTTTTTTTCGCTTGTTAATTGTTGCCACTAGAGTCTTGTGTTTTTCACATAATCTGAGTACTCTGAGTTCTGGTTTGATGTGCATTTACTTGGTGCAAGAAAAAACCAATACTTTCCAACACCATGTTTTTTGGCTCTATCAGGATGAAAAAAAGGGTATCTTAAATTAGGGGTAATTTATGGGAGATACAATCTTGCATTTCTTTTTTTTTAAAATAAAATTCTTTTCAGTTTTGAGGACGAGAAATAAATAAATCTATTGTTTCTGTCTGATCTGAGGTTCAACTGTTAAATAATGGCCAAGATCAGCTTCTTGTATGATTGCTTTGATAAGTATGTGTGTGTAGTCATTTTTTTCTTGCCTATCCTTCTGGAGCCATATTTGATTTTTGATAATTGAATTGATATTTCAGACTCTAAAATCAACTCAAGCAATGGGGGAGGCAATGAAGGGTGTCACCAAGGCAATGGGCCAGATGAATAGGCAGATGAACTTGCCATCACTGCAGAAGATAATGCTAGAGTTTGAGAAACAGAACGAAAAGATGGAAATGGTTACTGAGGTAATGGGTGATGCAATTGACGATGCTTTGGAGGGGGATGAAGAAGAGGTAGAAACAGAAGACCTTGTGAATCAGGTGCTTGATGAGATCGGAATTGACATCAAGAATGAGGTATTCACATTTCTGCCCATCTCATTTGTCTATTTTGAGAAGCAAAGTTCAGCCACTGCTAAAGCTTGAAAATCAATATTTTTCATTCTGCAATATTACCAAGGATCATTGTCATGCAATAATGAATATATCATTCTCTTTGATATGCAGCTTGTAAATGCTCCCTCTGCTGCTGTCTCCGCACCAGCTGCAAAGACCAAGGTTGCCCAAGCTGAATCCACAGGGAATCACGAAGAAAATGGACTAGATGATGATTTACAGGCTAGATTGGATAACTTGAGAAAGATGTGATATTGGAGAATATAGAGGAGCTTTCCATATAGACATGTGGATGCTCTGAGCTATGCAGCCCTTGAACTTGTGTTTGAATTGCATATTTGATATAATTGCTCATCATTGGGACTTTCTGTGTAAATATGACAGTTGTGCTTGTGATTTCTATGTGCTCAATTTTATGCCTATGCAGCCGAGAACGATTGACTAATTATGACGTTTAAGAGGAAATGTTTGTTAATTATAGATCTCATCATTGTTTAGAGATCAATTACTTTATGAAGACTTAGAATGCAAGGCTTTCACACAACCTTACCCTTTGAACCTATGAACGCTCACAATGAAGTAACATTTACTATTGCACCTTTTATTGTTACACCAGTGCTCGCCCCTCTCAGGAATACTTAATTTGGTGTTATTATCCTCTTGATGCTTCTCCAACAGGTCTAGAATACTGGACTGTTCAACGAAAAAACAATGAAAAAGAAAAATGTAACCGTGTCAAAATTATGAATTGCCCTTTTTCTTCGGAACAGAGAAATATCATGGAAAAATAATACAGGAAGAGAAGGAAACTCAAGACGAGATGCTCTACTATACTTTCCAATCATAATAGAGCAAACTCAACGTTACATATTACCCTAAGACTCGTCCTTTTCATTAGCAAATCTATGTTTCTATCAGATCCTCTGTGACTCCACACGTATAGTTTTGCTGACTTCCTGAAGATGCAAATTCTTTGAATCTATTTGAATCCACCAACTTTGCAATTTTCAGATACTCCACCTGTGATGACCCTTTTTCCTAATTATTTTATTTTATTTTATAGATTATAGTAACCCAGATTTTGATTACTCTGAATCTCAGGGCAGCAGATAACCAGGTATTTGGTGCAAATGTATTGTCACCCAACTTCTTTTCCAGAAAGCAAGTTTAACAGAATCCTGATATATTATGGAAGTAGCTGTTTATAGCCTCTTGCTCACCCTCCCTTGAATCCATGGGTTCCTATCCGATATGGGGTCACTCCACTCTTGTTGGACCAGAAAGAAAAATATTTTAAGTGTTGGCTTCTCTTTGATCAAGAGAATAGCATGATGGAGAAGATTGTAACAAACTAGTAACGTCTTCATATCTGTTGCAGACTTGTGGCCATGAAGAGACAGTAGTATTTGCTGACATAGATTGCTCTCAAATTCTACTTATAAGTTAAATCATGTTTTTCAATTCAGTAAGCTAGTCTAGTCTTTCAACTGAACTGAACTGGTGGTGGACCATCTGAAGTATGGAATTCTGCAGAAAGAGCCTGCCACTTGAGAAACAAAGGCGAGGAGATGCTTACCATTTTGCATTTGAGCAAGCAAAATCCTTAAAAGGGCTGAAGCATAGCAGCAGGGATCTGCAGGACCACCTCACAACAATTCAACTAGACAATCTTAGTCCGTGGAATAACTTTACTGTTACACTAAAACTGGCCTTTCAGCAACGAGCAAAGGGGAGGAGTTCCTTCATTTATTTGTGGATATTCTCGAGCAAAAGCCTTGAAGGGTTGTTAACGTAAACTTTTGGTAAATGTCAAAGGCTACTAAAATTGTGGAGCAACCAAAGACTCTCAGTTAAGCTCCAATTGAGTGTCCATTGCATTGCGTTATATGATAATTCTAATCCTTGGCTAAATTCATACATATAAATATATAATTAATAATTAGGATAATCTAAAGGTTTATATTCAATGCACATCAAGAAAATTACTTCCAGGAAACACTTACCAATGTTTTCAATTTGAAGTTTCTGTTATTTTAATTCACTCCTGATTTTGTATCTTTAATATTAAGCAGTCATACGCCTGCACGGTCAAGGACAAAAGGTAAGGACAAAAGGTAAGAAAAAGGAAAAAGGTGGTCGTTTTTTATTGTTACTCTTTCCGCCCCCTCCGCGGCTGAAAAATCTAGGGGGTGGACCGAGTCTAGAGGAGACTCCGTACTCTCAGGAAGTGGGACCCATATTCTTGGTGGGCCACCAAAATATCTCTCCTTTCTTTACTTGCTTGCATGCTGCATACAAGTACAAGAACCCCATCGTCTTTTAAAACCTCTCACAGTTTCATTCTCCAGCCCCCGTTCGTCCACTCACTGACCAAGGTCAGCTCTCTCTCTCTCTCTCTCTCTCTCTCTCTCTCTCTCTCTCTCTCTCTTATCATTATTTGATTGAAAAGCCTGAGCTTGATAATAGAGTCGAGCGTTTTTTTTTTTTTTTTTATAAATTTATTTATTAAAACTAGTGTTACACATATAAACAGTGCATCTCCATAAAGACACCCTCTTTTTTTTTTTTTCTTTTTCTTCAAAATAGAATTTGAATGTGTAGAAATGTTTAGAATTGAAATGAACAGTACAATGTTAATACCCCATTTGCATAATCTTTCATAAAGTCTGCATTTTTATTTGTTGTTTTGTTAAGGGATGCTCTACCTTCACTTGCTTTGCCCTCTTTGGCTGAATCCAAAATGAATAGTGTCAGAAAGCAATTCTTGGTGTTAGAATTTGAGTGGATCAAATAATAATAATCAAAAAGTTGTTTAATTACACGAGACTCTCGTACTATAAAGTAAAAAAAGTACCAATCAATGGTGGTTGGATCTTATGCATTGTGCACTTAGATGTATTAGTGTTCTATGTATCAATTTTGCCTCATTTTAATCACAGGTATGTAAAAATTCAGATTGCGTTTGTCTGACCTCAAAATTATATTTTTCTGTAGGAAGAAAAAAAAAAACTAAGTGCATAGTATCCATATAAAGGGCAAAAGCCCCTAAATTTACAACTAGAAATTTTCTACTCATGGTATTGTTTCAATGCCGGATCAAAACAATATAATAAAAACCCTTTGGAGAGTTTTGTTTAATTTCATTTCTCAAGGTAGTGCTGTATGTTCTTATAATGTTTTATTCCAAGGCATGGATGTTTGAACTACAAAATTGGTAAAACGTGAGATTAATGTATGCAGGATCAATTTCTGTACATTTGCATCTGATAAATACTTTATTGCAGATTGCAGATTGCAGATTGTATGGCCGTGGTTCAGTTAAGACAGGGCCTAAAGAGGGTAGAATTGAGGTTAAGCATGTTGTCCCCAAGGAAATGTGCCTGAACCTGTTGTCTTTTATTTTGTGCTTTTATGGATGCCATTCACAAGACCCTAAAGAATGCACTTTGAAATGAAAAACATGTCTTAACTATACACTGATTCCATAATTTTTTTTTTTTTGACCTTCTCCAGATTTATTCCATTGAGCCATGGACGAGAGGAGGCCGTGTTCTTCATCTTTTGATCAACTCCCAAAGGAAGTGGTACTGGAAATCCTTTACAGGCTTCCTCCCATATGTGCCATTCGCTGCAAGTGTGTGTGCAGGCTATGGTTTTCTCTCATATCTCATGCTTCTTTTTCCCACCAGTATCTGCTTAGAAGTAACCTCTCTCTGGTTCAAGAAAACACTTTTGCTCTCTATATTCAGCGTTGCAGTGATCCAAACAATAACTTCGTGTTATATCATGATCAGGAATCATGGTACAATGTTAACCCCTTACAATTTTCCTTGAACTTTAATCTTCCTCCACAATCTGCAGGAGGAAGCTCTGTTCTTTTTCTGGAGCCAAGTAACGGGATAGTTTTGCGCACTACATTTTCCGATTGCAATGGTGAGTATCCTAACAGTGCCTATTCCGTCCTCAATCCACTCACAAAGCAGTGGCTTCTCCTCCCTCCATTGCCTCCCGATGAACACTACACAAATGCATTGGTGGGGTTGGTTTGTGATCCCCGCGATCATATGACTTCTCGTTTCAAGGTGGTGCGCATTGTGTTTCCCTGGTCAAATTGGTCAAATAACAACAAGTCTTGACGTCGTAATTTTTGATTCTGAGACTAGCCGTTGGAGCAAATCCACAGCGTCATGTCAACATAGAGTCTATTTCTGCACGTTGGATAGGAGCAGTGCTGCCATGGAATACAAAGGAATCCTGTTCTGGAAAATCCTTATGGATGATGTTCTTTTTGCCTATGATCCCTGCAACAGTCACTGTCAGTGCAGCCTTATTCCATTGCCTGAAGAGTGCGATGGTGGATCACCTCGAAATATTGATATGCGCGTTGGTATGAGCCAAGGCCACATTCAAATTGTGCAAATGGAAGTCTCTTTATGCTGCAACATATGGAGGCTAGAGGATCATCGTGCCCCCGAATGGTGCTTGGAGCACAAAATATTTCTAAATGAATCGGTCGTAAAAGACACTCCATTTTCAGCTTCTTTACCATCATTGCTGGCTCTGGACCCTGTTGATAGTAATATAGTGTACTTCCAGCGGCACACAGGCATGCTCACGGCATTTGCATCATTCAATTTGCAGACTAGAAAGATGGAAGTGATCCATTGTTTTGAGGATGGGAGCTTATTTTCATACAAGGCCTTGGCTTTTGTCCTACCAAGATGGCCAACATTGCTTCCAAAGCTCCCTTGCACTGTGGTGTCAAGTCAGTCTTGTGCCACTGGTAAGAAAAACACAATTATTAAGTAGAAATTGTTTGCTTCCTTTAATCAAGCGCTGAATGAAGGAAAAGTTGCAGTTAGCGATTACCATATCGTTTTTTCTGGGAAGCTTGGGGAGAGCGCAGCTTTGCAGTCATGAGGAATGAAGAGAATATTAATCTTTGTACTCTGGAGGTATGTCATGGCTTCCAGATGCAAGGAATAAGCAAAGACCATATTTTTTTATGCTTAACAAATAAATTCTGTTGGTTTATCAAAAAATCATGCCAGTTGAAAAGGGTTAGTACTCTATTCTTTTCAATTGCATAAGCAGGCACTTTTCTTTGAAATCTCCATGAATTTTAGTGGATCCAACAATTTTAGCTTGTACAATCTATTGGTTCATATTATGACACATGAGTAGATAAAAATTGGTCGTAGAAGTATTTTCTTCCAATTTCTACCCTGCCACATGCCAATTAGTAGACACTGTGAGGCAAAAGCCTTGAAGGACTGGCACCTATCAGTTACTGAAATTAGCCATGGTTACGTTAGAACAAAGCTTCTATGAAGCAGGCCCCTTTAATTCCATCTTCTCATCCCTAAATTTTCCCTTTATATTTTCTTTTTGTTGCATTGGATGAACTCCTAAATATGAGAACCTTGTACATTAAGGTACCCTTTCTTTTGTTGGATAAGTTGGTCTTACAAAGATGTACTATTGTCGCCCCTTTCATCACTTTCAGTGCGGCATATGGACCCTTTAATGCTGGATATGGATCCTAATGATGGTAATATCATGCACTTCAAATAAAAAGTTAAATTCCTCCCCTTGCATAGCAATAAAAGGTTAAATGCTGGATATGGATTCTAAGGATGAAAAAAGCAATATACGTGACGACCCATTGGAGAAAACTCAGACTCTTATGAGGTCAAAGGCCAACTGAGCTCTTTTCTCTTGAACTAAAACCAAAAAGAAGCATAACCCCAATGCCTTTCGTTAGGATTGAAGTACACCAAGACATATCTATTCTGATAACCCAAATCGCTGAAGTCATCGGAACTAGCCATGTGTTCAATGAGCGCGCGAGCCAAAGAACCGAAAGGTCCAAATTGAACACCAGTTCATGTTATTATGTCTTGAGGGGAGCCTTCTTCACTCTATCTGATATCCGAGCAGGAGCTGTGGAATGTGATTTAAACCGACCTTTCGCTCCTTCTTCCCTTTCCTGTAAAACGATAAGCACAACTTCTCAATTATCTGCCCAAACAATTCTCAATTTGTTCAAAGAATATAACTAAAGACATAAGTTGCACCAAAAGAAAAAAAAAAATTTGTTAAATTCAATAATATGGATGAAGGACAAGGGAAATGAGATTACAAAGAAAGTAGTTTTGAAAATGACATTTAGACTCGTCCTAAAAAGCTCTTGTAATTAAATTACGAAGTACCCACCTTTTTCTTAACAACCTGAACCACATCCTCATCTTGAAGAATGTGACTGAGGCCACAGTGTTGCGGGTAATGCCGTGCACTCTTTCCCCACACTAGCACATATTTCACATCCTTCACTAAATTTCTGTGAATGTGATTACAAAAATCTTCCACCATGCAGCCACCTCTACCCTATCATGCATAGAATTGACATAAATAATAACATACACTGGATTCTACATAAAATAATAGAATGTAAACTGAATAATTGGTCAATTTCAATCTTACAGCAGAAAAAACCGCAGGGTCAGTGAAATCGGGTTGCTGGCCTTGTGGTTTTGTGTAGACTCTCACAAGCCCCATTTCTTCCCACATCTTTGCAAGCAGTCTGTCCAAGTTGAGCTGTTGAAGAGGAGAATTAAAATATTTCAATCTGTGAACTTGGTAAGTTTTGCAAGTAACATTTCTTTTATGGCATTTATAGCACATTGAGAACAGAAAATATATGTGCAGAACCTGCCTTCATATTGCAGCTAATGACAACAGAGTTTGGCTGGCGAGCTAACTTGTCCACATCATCAATTCCAACAACATCTATCTTGTTATAAACATACACACACTTCATATACTTACGATTACCCTCAATGACATCTATAAGATCATCTACTGTGGCATCCTCACGAAATAGAACCTACAATAGAATTCATCTGTAAATGAGTATCATTTTTCCACAGATCAACTGATGAATGCCAAACTAGATAGAGAGTGATCACCCCAACTAAAACAGAACAACAGCAGAACCATGCTGATAGGCATTTTCAGCATGGCCTTGTCCCCATGTTATGCCCCAAGAAAACATGCAGTGCAAAAGGCATCCATGCAAAGGTATGAAGACTAAAACAGCCTACAGCAAATCTAAAAAGTACAGACTAAACAAAAGGAGGCAAGGAACCAAAATTTTGAATGCTTCACCATTATGACATGGAATCATCAGCATTGCAGGAAACTGCAATAAAACAAGTTATTAATGAGAAAGATGTCTCAACTTGAGAAGTAGAACAGAACCAGGCCCATGCAGATTAGTTTTCATGTTATCAAAGAAAAATAATTCAGAGACAAAATTATGTGTAATAACTTGAAGCAAATTGCAATGAGAAATATCATTTCAAGCACAAAGAAGAAGAACCAATAGCCACATATGTAATATGATAGTTGCTTTGAATCAACAATTGCCTATCTTGACCAAGCTTAAGGAGCAAAGAAAATCCTATGTTATGTCATGCATTACTCAATTTAGAAAGTACCTCAGCATTATGAATTTTATATTCATGTAGAATCTGGTAACAAAGTTTTTCATCTACATGAGTTAATGGAAGGGTGCTGTTGAAAGAAATGCCCCCAGTTTTTCTCCTTTTGAAATAAATCTGCCAAGAAAGAGAAGTCAAAGCAGAGATAAAGCAACTAATGTTCATTGTTTATCAGGGGCATTGACATAAAAAAGGGCTTTTATGATAGAATTCATTCCACAATAGTCAGATCTAAGATTACTGTCTCATGAAGATTTGACCCAGAGGTAATCTTGAAATGGGTCCAAATGTTTAAAGCTCTCAAGTTCAGCAAAAAATTAAAAGCATAAAATTGGAATTTTGCTTCCTAGGCACACAGTTTTCAATTTTCACAGACTGCAAGAGTTCTAATGTTGCTGCTATATCAACACCCAAGCAACAAGTGAAATTCATGCAGCAGATAACATATATTGATCCATCCTTCAGGTACTTATCAATATCATATGCATTTATATACAACAGAAAAACATACTTGAGGTGGTCTTTTGTTCAATCGCAAACCCACAGCTTCTAGTTCTCTTGTTAAAATCTGTCGATGACCCTCACTCTGCATAATGCGTGAAAAAAATTAAGTTACACTAATGTACATGAAGAAAAACATTGGCAGAAAACAAAACATATCTGCAGGAAATATCTTAAAAATGGGGGGAAAAACTCTTATAGCGATGCACTCGAATCAGATACCAAAATAGTTCATTCAGGAAAGAGACTGGATGGAATTTTGTTACAAAAAATTTGGCCTAAAGCGACAAGGCAAAGATGCTGTATCCAGTTTTCCAAATAAACACTAAGGACTATGGAGATTATAAAGAACAGATGATCTTGAACAACATTAACCTTTCATAGAGTAACCAATGGAAACTAAAGCATATGGGAAGAGATAATGTAGCAAAATGAACCTCAAATATTGTCACCTCCAAATGGATTTTATAATGTTATTCATAATTGAACATAAACAGTCTACACAGTTCAGTTGTAAATTTGCAGAAGAAGAGACAAAAATAAAATATACCAAAAGACCAAAACTCAATTGAACTTTTAAGGTGCAAATCCATTCAGATGCTTTAACTTAAATGCTTTGGCAAGTGACAGGTGATCTAAATGTATAATCCCATACACAATCTTAAGGTCAGCCACTATGAAGACCATAAAATCCATTCAGAGGAATCCAAAATGGCCAAGACACTATATAAGGTGCACAAAAACTTACTTTTGAGGCATCAAGGACCATCAATACTAGGTCTGAAGACTTGGCAACTGCAATGACCTGGCAAGAAGCAGATTTGTCAAAGTGTACATAATTCACATTTTGTACCAACAATTTACAAATGAGAGAGAAGGCCAGGGCAATGAGGATTATAACAAATGATGGCATAGTATTAGAGGAGAATAATAAGCATTGATAACATTTTGTACCTGCCTACCACGTCCCTTGCCTTCAGAAGCACCTTCAATGATTCCAGGAAGATCAAGAAGTTGAATTTTAGTGTCATTATAGTTTATAATTCCCGGAATACAGGTAAGTGTTGTGAACTCATACGATGCAGCTTCTGAATGGGTGCCCGTTAACATCGTTAATAGTGTTGACTTCCCCACACTACAATCCAAATGCTAACACAATTAGTGCATATATATGACATGTATGCACATATCTGCTAATCATAATAATAGCACACCTTGGAAATCCAATCAATGCAACACGGCCATGGCCATACTTAGTAACTTCGAAACCATCGCCACCGCCCTTTGAACCCTGATTCACAAAAGAATAGAAAATATGCCCTTCAACAAATTCCAAACAAGTGGAAAACAAACATAAGTTAAAAAAAAAAATAATAACAGAGGATGACACGAGAAGCTACATACTTTGGGAGGCTCTAACAATTGCGTCCTTAACTTTGCTATCTTTGCCTTGAGCTGTCCAAGATGGTATTCTGAGCATTATCCAAAACAATTTAAATTTTCAAAAAATCCCATTCAAAAGCTCAACCAAAATAACAAATAAAGGCTAAAATTTGAATACCATCAATCATATATATATATATATATATATATATATATATATAATGAAATAAACAAAATTAAAAGAAGAACCTGTGGCTTTATTTTTCTGGGTCCGAGCCATCTCGGCCTCGATTTCTTTAATCTTCTCAATAATCCCCATTTTAGCTCAGCTTTAGCAGCCACCACCTAATAAAAGCAATAAACTTTTCAACAAAGATTTAAGCTTTAACAAGAATTAAACACAGTATTTGGTACTCATAAACCAAGAGTTTCAAAAAAAGCTTGATTCAAAATCAAACAATTAACACTGACTCATAATTCGCGTAAGACCAAAAACAAAGCATAATTTTCATAGGTAGAAAAGCCAGTTTCTTTATGACTCTCCATTGATGATTGGAAAATCTTCAAGATATATATATATATATATATATATATATATATATATATATAGAGAGAGAGAGAGAGAGAGAGAGAGAGAGAGAGAGAGAGAGAGGTGACTCGTTGATGTTACTCACCGAGTCAAGGGAGGCGATCCCCAGAGCTTGAAAATGAGGAACGAGTATAGCAGAGGAAGTGGAAGAATGGGTAGGGGGCCCTATGATCGGAGGGGATTGTGGAAGAAATAAATAAATATGTATATACATATATATACATCTAAACAAAAAAGGGGGTTGAACTAAAAAGATTTTATGGGCCCATTCACATGGAAATCCAGCCCATACAAGCATTTATGTTGTTTTTTTTTTAGAAAAGATTAATGTATTCAAATTCAATTAAATATTTTGTTATTGCAACTTTTGTTAAACCTTGTTGGTTGGTCCCTATTATCTTATTCCCATCTGGAATTTTGGGTTTATTTAGATTTTAATTTCCTCTGATTTTTCTTGACTCCTTTTGCTTCTCAATACAATTTTGTTGCCCTTCCCATTTGGCTATTATGGTCTGAATTGAAAAGAGCATCCCAACAAACTCACAAAACCACCCAAAGTCCAATTTATGCAACTTTTTAACATTATTTTTGTAACTGTCTTTTTCAAAGAGACTGCTCTTATGACTCACCAGTGGTTTCTACTTCCTTAACATTACAACTAACTGTTCTTGGTTGCCTTGTTGGACTAGAAAGTCTCTGTTGAATTTGAACGTGAAATAATTTGAGAAGCTGCTGAAAGCTGAAAGCACAACTTTTTATGAAACAATTCTCATTGCAGCATCTAAGTCGGATTTATGGACAACCTTGTCCAAAGTACTTCTCTTTCAATTGCATTGTAACGTCTTTGACTATGGTATTTTGATCAGTTAGTCTCGCCCTTCCCCCTGATCCCCACCGCAAAGAAGACCGTGTCAATTTCAGGAAGTGAGTGAAGTTGTGGTTGTTTATATGTAATTTACACAACTGCAGAAATCTAGTAGTTAGAATGCTACAAGTATCCAGGTTGTCTTTCATTTACACTGGTATCAGTACTGCCAGTCACCTTGTTTGAGCTGCTTAGATTTGGTGGCATCTGAGCTTGCATCTGGGCGAGCTCTCTCACTCTCAACAGAATTGGTGTGGGGATAGGCAATGCGGCAGCACTTTTCCGGGGGTTTATCTACATTGTTGACCACATAAAGTTGACGGTTAAGGATCCGAAGAAATGCAACCAAGTTCTCAAGATGTAAAAGCTCCTATAGATGAGGTGTAAGATGTTCAAGACAGTTAACCTTTTTATCTGAAGGTGTCTGTGCAAGGCTGGCTTTCAGCAAATTCCTCCATTTATCCTGAAAAGAGGATTTTAACAGACAAAAATCCAGACCACGACTAGGTTAAACAAACCATTCTCTGTGTGAAATTTATCTGCTTGGAGATCAAATTAATCATGGATGTACCTTGAGATCGACAGAGGTGCGATATGAATAGGATGCAAAGGCAAGCCGTTTAATCTCAGACCACCTTCCAGCTCCATACCTTGACACACCCTCAACTAGCTTCACAACCTCTGAAAGAGTCCAAGCTCGATGATGTTTCCTTCTGATTCCACCTTTTGATGTTGGCACAGTAACTGTATTTTCATCAGGGTATCCTGAGGAATCCACATGTTTTAATTCCACATTATGCTCCACCCCAGTCACACCCGATGTTGGTAACTGCTTCTCTCTGTCTAGTAGTGCTACAAGCTGCCAGTCAAAAAGATACCCTCAGCAACATAATAACAGAATCATTTAAGGAATGCAAAATGTCGAGATGTATCCACTTCTTGAGGAATGATAAACCACCACACATTTGGCCTCCAGGACTGTATTTTTGGTCTCCACTTCAGGGTGCAAAATCTCAGAATTCTCACATCCTTGTCTGAAGACTCCAATTACTTTCATTTTCCATTACAACTTAAAATGTAGTGTCATGCTGCACCATATCTTGGAAGGAGCAATAAGAAAAATCCCTGTCAATCCCCACTTTCTAATATTTGTTATCAATGGGAACTGCTCTTGCCTTGTGTAACACAATCCACCCATGAAAACTACTTCTCAATGTTTGTTGCCAAGAAACTACAGTTCTCCAGAAACTTTTCCAAACTTTTCAAGTGATTTGCTGCCCTATATAGCTTTGGCCCATACAATATTATACTCTATGTAGCTTTGACCCATACAATATTATACGGATATGCAATGGGGAAGTCCAGCTAAGAACTAAACCATGGAGACAGAATGTTATCTTGATTATTATAATTCCTGTTCAATGGTGCCAACAGTAGGGTTTAGCTACAAAAAGATTGCCGCTGGAACAATTTACAAGGAAAATTTTCCAATGAAATGAAGAACAAAGCCAAAACTATATGTAGACAACACATATAATTGATCATACCTGGGGCTGAAGCTGCTCAAGAGTAGATCTGGCTATCACGATTTTGTTGCCACCCACATTATTTGGCTGAAAACTATGTATACCAAGGGCCTTCCTCACCACTGTAGCTGACACACCCCTCCTAGCTGGATTGAATCTCTGCATAACTCAATTCATATTACACAATCATTGAGCTGATTATAGGGGAGAGCCAACTGATATCTAACAGTGAACAAGGTTTATAAATGCATAAGCATAAAACACACATGCAAGAATAAGGTGCCAATAACAAAAACAAACAGAAATTGCTTAGCAAAATTGTAATTCCATTTTCAGTGCCAAAGTCAACGTTACAATCCTTCAGAAAGATACTAAATTTGAGGTTAGAACCACATGTGTTTCTCTGAAACTGTGCCACAACTTATTGAACCTCTCATACATCCACAAACAGGAAGCAGTGTGGATTGTTTCTGAAGGTCTAAAGAAATGAACAAAAAACAAAATAAAAAAAAAAAAAAAAAATCAGAACATGAATATTGGTATGGGAGCATAGATGTTATATACCAGAAGGGCAGTGAAGTTTTTCCTTGGACGGCCTCTTCGAATCCTTGAAACACATGGAACCATTATCCCAGTTCCTCCAAGGGAAACAAGCCTTGTGATCACCATTCTCCTATCTGAAGAGGCACTGTCAGCAGACTGAACATCCAAGTTCTGGGACAGCTGTCCAAGTCCAGAATTTTTCTCTGAAGTCATCAACCTTCCACTTGAAAATTTTGCCTCCGCTTCTGAAAGTTCTTCAATATATCGTCTAGTAGGCTTCCTAATCCTTTTGGTAGCTCTCTGATCTATGCAATGTTCATCACTTGCATGGTGGCCATCCACAATATGGTTTCTCACACTATTGTTGGAAACCATGTTATGATCTTCCAGATCACCACCATGGTTAATGGATAAGTTTTTCTGTTTGTCATTTATTGCTCTGATTGGTACATCCTCAGCACCAGTACCACCCACATTATTACAACTTTCTTCATTGATTTTCTTTACCAATTTGTTATCCTTTATTACAAAACTTGTACTTAAAACATCACAAGAATTAGTCAATCCCATTGCAATTCTTCTCTTGAGCCACTGCTTATCCTTGACAGTAGTCTCTCGCCCAAATGTTGCCCTAAAAGTTTCATGAAGTTCTTTAATTGACAGACTGTCCAAGCACATTTCCCCTTGTAGCTTGGAAAAATCGGGCATTGAACTAGTGACAGTGACAGAAGTTGATGGTCCACCTTCTATCTGTTTATCTGGAGGATTTGGACACTCCACAACACTCTGAGATTGATCAATATGGCTCTCAGTCAAACTTGGTGACAAGGAACAGACAGGTTCCTGCAAGGGAATTGCAGATTGGAGCTTCTCATCAATACCAGGAAATTTATGATGCTGATCAGAACAGTTGCCCTATACAAACAAATAAGCAGAGGAATAATCAGGAGATCCATATGCTGAATGTAGGCTCACTTCCTTTTTCACCTTTTGCAAGACCTCCTCAACATACAATGATAACTATGATACATGGATATGATACAGGGCAAAGGCAGAGGTGAAACAGAGTAGAAAAGGAGCAGAAGTGAAGAAGAAAAGAAGATGAGACATGTGGCAGCTGAAAAGGAGGAGTAAAGAAGAGAAGAAAGTGAGAGACAGGAAGAGGCTAACTCTTAGCAACTTCGCAATTCATCTGACAATTGTAGAAGTGGAAACTTTTAAGTGAACTAAGGATTAACATCAGAAGAGGCTAAACAATACCTCAAGCCATGCACTTAATTCATCTCCATAAACATCGGTCTTCTGAGTGTGTAACAAACCTGTCATATATTACCCATTCACATTTGAGGGAAAAGGCATAGAGGGCATAACAAACTAAGAAAATATGATCTGGCCAGCCAATGTGCTATCATGAGTGTTAAATACCAAACACAAACACAATCAATGGGAGAACACACAAAAGTTTTAACTGCATGTTTGTGAAGCACTAAATCCATTGGGTAGAAGGAATGATTACTAGCCCAAGCTATGGACCCAGCAACAATTCCTCAATCTTGTTTGAACATGCAATGAAAGTAAAGTTCAATAAAGTGAAAAAGGTTTCCATTGGAAGATTGAAATAAACCAAAGAATAAATTCTGATTGCTTACAAAGCTAAATTAATAACTTGAGCCCAAGGAAGAAGAGAATTTTAAATGTTTCAGGATTTTGAAAATCAGATAAACTTGAATTTGCTCATATTAGGATCTAGGACCAAGTAAGCTGTCGCCATGTCCAGCAGTCATTCAAAATGTATTCTCCAAAAACATGGTATTTAAATGTTATGCCAAGCAGCAGCAATAAGAACAAACCCTCCAAACTGGCTAATTGGGGCATCCCAGACGAAGATCTTTCATTCAAAGTGCATGCAACTCCCTGCCCATTGTCTGGAGCATTATGCATTTTGTTCTTTCCCTCTGCAAGTAGTCCCTCAACCTCCATAACTTCATCATCTGTTGCAGGTACTAACCTCCCATCTCCTTCCACCTGTATATTTGTGGGGCATAATCCATGAAAAGTTAATCAATTTCACTCGAGGTTAAACACGTGGAGTTGAATTTCAATCATATTTCCTTACTCTAGTAAAACCCATAACACTAACTGCTTCCCACCATTCGATCATAAAAGAGAACTAAATCTATTTATGATGTGCAATCACATAGTCAGGATCTTATGAATGTGATAAGCGAAGCAAATCAGGGATTGATTCTGCACATTGGACAAAATGAGTCCTCCATCCCCTAAGCTTGATGAAAGCTCAAAACAAATTAATGGAACATCGCAATATGTTATATCTGGAAGATATGGTGCATAAAATGGCATTAGGACACAAAGGCAGAAGTGTAAACCAGGTAATTTCAGAATTATCTAAGCAAATGATCAATAATCCAATAGAAATTTATCTGATAATTATCATTTCATGAGCAGTAGTATGGATGCCATTGTTACTTGGTATGGTGAAAAGGAAGTTTGTTGCTTGCCAGCTAATTCAAGTCAAAGCTACTAGTTTGGGCACCCCAGTTTTGTAAGAAACAAAGTCAACTTCTCATAAATGCATGTTTAATATAAATTAACTGAGAAATTATGTAAAGTATGCTTTCAAGAATCACCCGAACAAGTTTGTATACGACTGGGTTGGTAACGTTCTGCGGTGAAGAAGAAGAATGGGTAATTTTCCCAAGGCGAGCTTCCCTGAAATTTCCTTCATCATTCCCCTCAACCTGAACCTCTGTTTCCATGGAAAATCCACCACATCCAACTCAAATACAAAAACTGAAAATCCCAAACAAAAATAAACAAAGATAGTATCAATACTTGATGCTCTTTCTTCTTTCGAAAGTCATGGATTCTCCAATGGATGAAAACGAAACATATGAACAAAACTTACATGAATAAATATCATTGCCATTTTTCACCCAATCAATGAATTCCATATACATACTACTGTTATCTACTTAATATAGTAAAATCTCAGAAACCACATAAATTAAGCCAGAAACCAAGCTAAAGCGAGAGAGAGAGAGAGAGAGAGAGAGAGAGAGAGAGAGAGAGCAATGTAAAGACAGTGGACACTAGGCTGTAAAAATTGAATACAGTACATAATCCAATTCCTGTTGTAACCACAAATTCTCATGGAAAAGCTTCATTTCTTCCATCTCCAAGTCTAAACCAAGTTCCAATAGATAAATTTACACTCAATTCAATCAAAGAAAAGTTTAAAAATTCAGTTAAAAACGATCATAAGCTGAGACATAGACCCAAAAAAAAAAAAAAAAGATTAAACACGAGACAGAATGAAAAGCAGTTTACACTCATCGAATGCTAATCAAACCTAAATTATGTCCAAATACCCTCTTTTTTTTTTTTTTTTTCTTTTATTGGGACACAGCCACAAATAATATCAAAAAATCATATTAAATTTCTACAATCTACTAAACCAAAAATGGCAATAATTCACAGTGACCCCTGTACTGATTAAAATTAATTCAGTTCAAACAGCCCAAAAAAATAACTTTATACAAATTAGACGTAATAATTTGTTAAAAAGATCCAATCTTTTATACAAATTAACGCAAAATTGGCAAAAGATTGAATATTTAACGCAAGAATCGAGCGTAATTGAGTTAAGAAACATCCATATAGCAGAAAAAACCATAACTTAATAGAAAATTGCAATACTAAACCGAGGAAAAAAAAAAAAAAAAGGAAAATGAACAGAACGAGGTGGAGACTCACCTCAGAAGAGTTTGGATCACTGGCCGAGTCGACTCAGTGTGGCTTTAGAGAGATAAAACTTGGGGGCTAAGGGGGAAGAAAGAGAGAGAGTGAGAAAGAGTGAGGTGTTTTTTCGGCTTTCGGATACGAAGTTTCCCCTGCATTGGAGTTCATAAAAGCGCGTGGAATCCGGAAGTGACTTTTTATTTATTTATTTATTTATTCTGACTTCTTAAAAAAATTAATCAATAAAACTATATCAAGAATCATAATTTTTTTAAAAAATTTATGAAAGAGCCTTAATTCAAAGGGCGTGATTTTCTAAATTTTTTTAAAAAAAAATAAAGGTACAAATTAATTTTTATGTAAATTTTATAAATTTAAAAATAAATTTTAAATTTTTTAATTAAAAATTATATAATTAAAAAATATATATATTTTTTATAAAATTCATTTATCAACTCTAACTCACTTCTAAATTTTTTTTAATTAATTACTTTTTTTAATTAATATTTTTTTATTCTTTAATATTAAGAATATTAATATTAAAATTTTAATTATTAATTATTTTTTTAAAAAAAATAATTTTTAAAATAATAAAAATAAAAAATATATATTAAGAATGCAACTCGCCACTTGCGCGGAGATTCAATGCGCATGACAAACCTAACTTCCAATTACTAATGATTCCCACGGTCTTGTCCAAGCTTCAACCGTAGAATAATTGTGGGGAGTTGTGAGTGCATCCAATGAAAAGTCTTGTTTAATCATTTTAACTCCATTTTTGTTAAAAAAAAAAAAATTTTTTTTAGTGAAAAAATTAAATTTATAGAGATAAAATTAAGTAAATAAAAAATTAAATATAATTTTATATTATTTAATATTATATGTATAATTAATTTATTATTTATTTAAAAATATATAAATTATAATTAATAATTAAAATTTAATAATTTTAATTTATATTTATTTTTTATTTAATATTTATATTTATATTATATTAAAATTAATAATTTAATAAAATTATATAATTAAATACATATTTTAAATTCTATTTGACTTGAAATATAGATATTTAACTAAAAAAAATAAATTAAATTTAAAATAAAATGTATCTTATATTTATTTTTTTTTCATTTTTTTTGAGAAGTTTGTAGAGATCTAGGTGAGTTTTTTTAATGAGAAAGCAAATTTCAACGAGCATTTCCCCGTAATAGTGTTCTTTAGAAGGAATGACGCACAAATTGTTAGAATAATCTAAGCAAAAGATGCAAGAACCCATTTTACACGGACATCCTTAGAAGTAGTGATGTGATGGCTTGGGATATGTACGCCTAACGTGTTTATTTTTTTTTTAAATAATATATAATATGCATTTAATTAAAGTAAAATGTGAAAATATATATTGACAATATATACTTAACAATTTTTAATAATTGTTTGTATATTTATTTTAATTGTTTATACATCCTACTTCAATTATATATTACTTTTTTTTTTTTTTTTTTTTTGAAAACAACAAGTATGCAAGACTTCTGTGGGCATGTCACCAAGTATGCATGGACTCCTGTGGACACACAACATTCTCGCTTGTACGTAATGCAAAATCTTAGGCATAAAAAATTCAATTTTTTTTTAAAATTTATTTAATCAAATTATATTTCAAAATTTACTTGAATTTTTAAAAAACACAATCCTTAAATTATATGGAAAAAAATATTTTACCGATAAATTAAATAATAATAGAAAGAATATTAATAAAAGAAAAAACATCAAGGAAACAAACATGTGGTTGAACATAAAATCTTAATCAAAAGACTTTAGTTCCAAACTAATAAAATTAAATGAAACATAATATAAGACTGAAACATAAAAATTCAACCAGCACAACAAATCAAATTTGCAAGACATGGAAGTTCAACTGATTAAGCAAGCAAATTACAAGGGACTTGGATCTATGGAAGCATATTCAAGCAGCTCCTTATTGCGCTCCAGTTTAGCCATGTCATCTTCACCCAAAATCACTAGAGCTTCAATTCCTTTACCATTGCTTGTATCCATGAGGAAGGTAAAGGGAGCAAAATGATTCCCGGAACTACTGAAACCGACAACTGATGTCCAGACAGGCTTGCCCAAACCAAAATCGATGTCATAAAGACCAAAGTTACACCAACTACTGATCGGAAGACAGTCGCCCCCGGAGGATGCAACGGCGGCCATACTGCCTACAATTTCTTTAAACTCTTCACAAATCTTGACCAGCCCGCCATCCCCATGACCTTGCAGATTGCTCACGAAATTATCATCGGCTTTGGCTATTTTATTCCTTAACCAGCTTACCAAGGTTTCGGACAGGGATTGCTTCAGCAATTGGGACGTGTCAACAAAGCTTGTGTCTTTGTTAATGGGATAGAAAATAATCCCAGGAAAATACAATGTAAAGCAGCTTTGGTCCAACAAAAAGACCTTGTAGTTTTTGAGGTGAATAGGCGTTGGTGAAGAGGGTTTGATGGTTTCTTGGGAAACTATCTGTATTTCGACCTCCATTTTCATTTCCACTCTACCAGCGCCTTGCTTCCATAGATTCACAAAGCTTTGCTATATATTACTGTTTGACGAGGGCGCGGATCTCGTGTTGGGTGTGTAAGAACGTGGTTAATTTGGCAGCTATCTAATCACTGCATTCAAGTGGCCGTCTGCTTGGTTAGGTCCGCCAACGTTAGGCGCAGATCAATAAATTATATATTTTATCACGAGGGTTGTGCATTGGTGGTGAGCTCTGTGTCGATAATTAAGTGCATTCATGCGTTCGGGTATTGATTTTGAAATATGTTTTGAGTCGGTTAGCAATACCGAATAGGATTTTATATAAATATATAAACTATATTTAATTTTTTAAATTAATTTATTATAAATATCATATTTTTACAAATTATATTTTTATAATTCATTCAATTCTTCAATTAGTAATTATAAAAATACATCAATCTCTTTTTTTTTCTCAAATAAATTAAGGTTATATATAATTATATTAAATAATATATATTTAAATTTCATAGTCATGGTGTAATATTATAATTAATGAGAACTATACGTAATAATACTCATGGTTTAAAATAAATTAAATTTATTGCTATTTAAATTCAATCTCATGTTTTGATATTTTTATGCAAAAGATAAATATAATAAATTAAAATGTTTTTAAATTTTACTATTAGTAAGATTTATCATGTTATTATCTGTAAATTAATATTTTACATATCAAATTATATTATTAATTATTTTTGGGTATATAAAAAGTTTTTAAAAATTTAGATTTTAAAAGAGAAATATTTTAAAATTTTAATTGTCATATAATTAACCTTTGAGAATACATTAGAAAATTTCATTTTTTTTATTTATGTTTTTCCACCTAATAGTTCCACATATATGATAACTCTCTGTATTTTTATGTTTGTCCCAAAAAAAAGTATGAAATCATTGGGATATGTATAAATTTTTTAGTAATTAAGTTCTAATTCTTTTATCATAGTTTTACCTTTATGAAACGAATTAAGAATCTTAGTATTAAGGAATGCCTCCTTGATTAATTTCAATATATATCTAATTATTGAAGTATTCAAAACTTATATGAACACTTCAGAAAATATAATCTAATTGTAAATAAAAATTTTGACAAAGTTTTATATATAGGATATAATTTTTATTATACTTTTTCAACTAACTTATAAAATTTTTTAGTTTGTTCATTAGGACTCTTCCTAAAATTAACAAAATTTGTTTATCCTCTTACATTCATAAAGGTATCATTTAGAAACTCCTAAATATCATCATTATTATTAACTTCAATTTCAATATCATATGACATAAAAAATCTATCATAATCCCGTTTAAACCCCTAAACAACTAAATATTCATAAACTATAACTCTAAAACACCAATAATTATAATACCATTTTCTATAAGAACAAAATATCTCATCTCATTTAACATATGTACTAAAAGTTTTATTTAAGAAAAACTTTAATTTTAAATATGTATTTATTATTTAATTTATCAAAATTCGTATATCTTCTCTTACTTATATTGATCAAATAATTTTTAATTAAATATCATAATAGAAGACAATAAAAATTAAAAATAAATAAATAAAAATAAATAATAATTATATTATAATTTTAATTATTTTTTATATTATATTAAAAATATATATTATAAATTAATTAGAGACCTAATTTTATGCTAAAATTAATAGTTTAATAAAATTATGCCGTTAAATGTCAACTTTAAATTTTATCTAACTTGAGATATAGATGTTCAACCAAGAAAACAAGTCAAATTTGTGATAAAATAGACGTTATACATTTTTGTTAGGGGGAAGTCTATAGAGATCTGGGTGATTTTTTTCAATGAGAAAGTATTTAATTAAGATAAAACGTGAAAATAAATAACAATGATATACATTTAATTATTTACTTTTATTATTTATATATTCTATTTTAATTATATATTACATCTTAAAAAAAAAAAAAACAAGACATTCTGATATAAAGTTATTTAGAGATGCGCTAGTCAAAAAGGGCTCCACGGGCATAACGGACCCTGGGATATATTCATTGTTCATAACGTTTAATTTCGTACCATACGATGTATAGATCAATCAAATTACAATGCTTGCCACTTATTTTGCAATAAGGGATATATACTTTAAATTTTTTACAACTTTATTGATTTCTGAGTCCCATGTTGTGATTGCTGGCTTTAGTCTTCATTATACCAAACACGAAAAAAAAAAGAAAAATAATAAATTTCAACACTTCTACAGTATTATAATACCAACCAAGATATTTCAATTTAATGTTTTATTTTAAAATACACACTAAACCTCTCCCTGAGACTCTCGACGCATGTTGTTTTCGTCTAACGTGACCAAACATGTGAGCTACATGGTTGAATCATTTATGTATTTAAATTTCTCCCATTTAAATTTAAAGGAGTTTTTTTTTTATTTATTAGCATAATTTTTGTGTAAAATGATAGAAAGAAATGTTATAGGAGTATTTTTTTTTTTTTTAACAAAAATGACATAAATAATGTGTCATTGTGTATTTGATAATATATTTGACAGATATGAATATGTAACAATTTTAGATATATTAACGTAATATCAAAATAAAGTTACTTATTAAAATATTTAAGAAATATTGACAACCATTAAAATAAATTATATACATAAAATGATATATAAATTTATATATGAATTTTTTTAACTAAAATAAAAATTATATAATATAAATATATAATAATAATAATAATAAAAGTATATAATTAATCAAATCTCTGTGTTGTCCGCCCAAGTTGTTCATGGGTCCCGCGTAGTGTAAGATGAATCCACAAAAGTTGTATTACAAGTCTATTATTTGATTTGACAACCTGCATTATTAGCTATTTTAACTGTTTATGAGAGCCTCTTAGTTTTGGTGAACTATTGCTATTTACATGGTTACTACTGGAAAAGGATTCTCAAAGTCTGGCATAATTCTCAGAAGTAACTGTATTTGTAATCGTCTTACATGAATACTTACATGGGGTTATCCCTGATATGCACATGCTTGTTTTCTGCAAAGCAGAGACCCAAACTGCAGGTAAAGAGAGGAGGAAAAAGGAAGAATAGAGAGAGAGAGAGTGTGTGTGTGTGGATAGCAGGAAGCGGCTCACAGGCCTGGCTACCATAAAGACTTGGGATCCCGAATTGACTCGGTCAGAAGATCTTGGCCGTCGAATTGTGTTATTGAAATTCAAGAACCAGTACTTAAGTCGGTCAAGGTGGGTGCATGTGAAGGTAAGACTCGAATCACACGGCTTGGGAGGACAGATACTGCGAGTTGCAAATACATTTAATGAAAAGGATGACGTGCAGGTATAAATACAGCCTTCCCACTTGTATTTGTACGTTATGCAAAACCCTGAGTACACAAAATTCAAATCTTTTCTTAAAAAAATTTATTAAGATTAAGTTATATCTCAAAATTTACTTAAAAATTTAAAAAAATAATCCAAAAATTATATAAAAAATTATTTTGAAATAAATTAAATGATATTAAAAAAAAGTAAATTATGGAAAGATCAACATATTCGTTGATCAAATCTTAATCAAAATACTTTCAATAAAGCAAATCAAATCGATACACGCATACAAGACACGTGGAAGTTCAACTGATTAATCAAGCAAATTACAGGGGACATGGATCTATGGAAGCATATTCAAGCAGCTCCTTATTGCGCTCCAGTTTAGCCATGTCATCTTCACCCAAAATCACTAGAGCTTCAATTCCTTTACCATTCCTTGTATCCATCAAGAAGGTAAGGGGAGCAAAATGATTCCCGGACCTATTAAAACCGACAACTGATGTCCAGACAGGCTTGCCCAAACCAAAATCAATGTCATAAAGACCAAAGTTACACCAACTACTGATCGGAAGACAGTCGCCCCCGGAGGATGCAACGGCGGCCATTATGCCTACAATTTCTTTAAACTCTTCAGAAATCTTGACCAGCCCGCCATCTCCATGACCTTGCAGATTGCTCACGAAATTATCATCAGCTTTGGCTATTTTATTCCTTAACCAGCTTACCAAGCTACCCAAATCACCTCTTTCCTCGGCTTTGTATTCCCCCATTGCCGGCCAAATAAAGTTACCGAATGAACATTTTGGGAAGGCGGGTACAACGCGCCTTCGCAAATTGATGATATGAACTAGGATCGTGGGTCTATTGACCTCAAACCCAGCCGTAATGCATTTCCAAAGAAGTGCAGAAACCGCTTCAACGCGTGTGGGATTCGCCACTACTTTTGAGGAGGTTGACGATGATGATGATAGTTTGGCTTTAAGGCATTCAATGGCAGAACCTTCGAACACCAACCTTTTCATAGCAGCCTTTCCGATTCTCGCAAAATGCATCAGCCAACAATCGAGTGTTGCATGACTTGGATACGGATCCTTTTGTGGGAACGTAGCAGCAACCTCGAAATTAGGCAAGAAAGCCTTTGGAACTGATGATGATTTGCGTGCCAACGCAGCCCAGCATTCCATGAAAGAACCGAAACTGATTCCATCCGCGACCCGATGTGACAAAAGCACCCCAATCGCGAAGCCGCCACACGAGAAGGCGCTCTTTTGAACCATTAATACATGGGACCCTGGAACTACTTCCTTCCAATTGGCTTCCTTTGGTAAAAATTTATCCAGGAATTCAAGACAACGATCAGGTTGGCTGAGGAACTCAGATAGAGTGCAACTGACAATGGACTCTATGTAGTATGCTCCCTCATCATTACAATCAACGGAATGGTTGTCTTTGACCTTTCCTGCAAAAGGGTAAAAATGGGTCAAGGTTTCGGACAGGGATTGCTTAAGCAATTGGGACGTGCTAACAAAGCTTGTTTCTTTGTTCATGGGGTAGAAAAGAATCACAGGAAAATACAATGTAAACCAGCTTTGGTCCAACAAAGAGACCTTGTAGTTTTTGAGGTGAATGGGCGTTGGCGAAGAGGGTTTGATGGTTTCATGGGAAACTATCTGGATTTCGACCTCCATTTTCATTTCCACGGCTTCTTACTTCCATAGATTCACAAAGTTTTGCTATATATTACTCTTTAATGACACAGTGGATCTCGGGTTTGGTGTGTATGAACTTGATCAACATGGCAGCCATCTAATCATTCATGCAAGTGGCCAATTGCTTGGCTGGCTAAGAGCGATATTCCAAGCAAACGCAATCTACACGCGAAGTGTAAAAGACAAATTCGATAAAAAAATATATATTTTTTATTATGAGTGGGTCACCGGTGAACTCTGTGTCGATGTTTAGTTGCTTTTATCCGTTCGAGTATTGTTTTTGAAATATGTAACCAAGTCGGCCCTTAATCATTTACAATTAGTCACGGAGTCTTTTGAGATGCTCGTTCTCCACCACTACTTTTATCCAATATCTATCTTGGATTTGGAAAGTACAAGAAAATTTTGTCACTCATTACGCTGACGATGACGTTAGCACGATATTTTACATTTTTTTATTTTTATTTTTTTAATAATTTTACATTTTTTTAATTATTATATATTTTATTATTTTTATTATACATCTTATAATTTTTAATTAAAAATATAAATTAAATATTTATTACCTAATTTTTTCATACTAACTTTAAAATTTAGAAAAGTTTTAAATTTGTATAATCAAGGCCACTTTTGTAAATAGAGCATAGGCTTATACGAATGGAAGCAGGGCTTCTCAGCTGGCTTTTTGAATAAAGTGTAGAATCGTCACCGGAAACTCACCGGCAGATTCCTCTCTCTTTGGGTCAACAGAAGTGTTTTGCCAAAGTCTTCTACGTTTGCGTTTCATATCCAAATTCAATTTATGGTTTTGATTTTTACAACTAAAGCAATGTTGGATTATTGAGTATTTATTATATTTATTTATTTATTTACATATAAATTATTTATAATATTATATTATATAAATTAATTTTTTATTTTTTTATTTTAAATAAATTATATTTATTATATATAATAAAATTATGAATAAATTATAATTATAAAACAAAATCAAAATGAAATTCGCCTTTTATCCATCAAGAAAAGTCCGTCCTGGCGGCCTATTAATTATGATTTTATTTTCACGTGTTTGCTTTTCCTAAACATCGAACCAATTCAAACTATTAATTATTCACTTTGTTGACCAAAGTGGGAGCCTTTTGCCTCGTAATCCACCCACGACGACGACCGGGCAACATGGAAATTCCATTCACAGAATGACTAGGATAGAGCCACATATGTTGGACAAGGTAATAAAATATATAATTGTAGTCTTTTGGGTTAACAGCTATCGGAACCATACCAATTCAATTCAGATACAGTGCTAGCGGAAACTCGATATTCAACTTCAATATTAGATTAAACAGTAGTTACTTACTTTTTGTTACGCTAAAAATGAGTGAATTCTCTGATAAAAAAAGAAAAGAAAATTCGTTGTAAAACATATGCCTGTTAGAACTCCTATCCAATCAACATCTGGAATAGGCCTGCAACGACGATTGAGAACAGAAATAAAGCCCACGAAACAGAGTTCTCTTCACGTGGCAAAAAAAATACAAAGAATAATAGCAAAATGAATAGATCGAGGTGTTGGCCTCAACTGATTGACCATACGCACAACAAAAGTAATGTCACGTCTTGTAATTGTGAGATAAACCAAACTCTTATTTAATTATTAATAAAAATAAAATTTTAATGATGTACCCTTAATAATAATAGAAGATTTGAAATTGTACTCAACAAAAGTAAATAAAATTTTTTTATTATTAATTCTTATTTAAATAAGTAAATTTTATATATATCTCACTTGAAATAAATAGTATATGATAATATTAGAAAAAACTTATAATCTCGTAAAATAATTGAGAAAACTAAGACTTTTCATTTTAAATTGTTGACAAATATACTTCTTGAAAATATTAATACTTTATAAATTATCTCTTATGATAATCATATTATCAATATAAAGTAAAAATAAAATGATTCTTTTAACACTTTTACAAACAATCAAAGTAGTATCATAAAGACTTAAAAAAAAGTCAAACTAAAGCATAATAATACTAAATTTTGCAAATCATACTTAGGGTGCTAGTTTAAGGCCATATGGTGCTCAATGAAGACAACAAACTTGATTTGATGAATGGTCATATCCAAGTGGAAGGTGTATGTAGACCTTTTAAGTGAGATCACTAGTAAAAAATGCATTCTTAACATCCATCTGAAAGAGCCTTTAGTGTTGAATTGTAACAACTACCAGTAGACTCCTAACTAAAGTGATTTAAGCCACAAAAGCAAAAGTCTCATAGTTAATCTCATACTTTTCAGTAAAACCTTTGGCTACCAATCAAGCATTGTATTACTCAATAGATCCATTTGATCTCATTTTAATCTTATAGACCCATTTACACCCAATAATAGATTTATTAGGAGGTAACTCAACCAAATCCTAAGTGTGAGTTTTGGATAAAGCTTACAATTATTTTACCATTGCTTGCTACTAAAGAGGGTTAGTATTTGCTTCTTGATAAGTTTAAGATTCATATAAGGAAGCAATAGTTGAGTAAATAATAAAATCTTGTAAGTGAAGGACTAATTTACTTACTTGAGAAGAATGACACATAAGTGGAGGCTTAAAAAGAGACATTAGATCCATAAATGAGGAAGATACTTCTGGCTTGATTGGCGATGTTCCTTTTGAACTTATATCCAAGATAAAAGAAAAAAGATATATGGGACGATACTGCAATGAAATGTCAAAATTCACAATATCAAACATTAATTTAATATAAGGATTAGTGAAGAAAGATTGTTAAGAAGCATTCAATTAAAAGAAAGAAAGAGAAGAAAAATTTTAAGTTCCCAAAAAATGACATGGTAAGAAACTTAAAAATGTTTAAATATAGGATCTCAACATCAATAACCTTTATGTTCAATTTCATAACCAAGAAAGCAACATGAACATGCACTAGGGTTTAACTTAGCTCATTCATAAAGCTATAAAAGAACAAAACAATCACATCTAAAGACTTAAAGAGATTGATAAGTAGATGATGTATAATAAAGTTGTTAAAAGGAGATATATTTTTTTGATGACTTAAGATGAAATATGATTAATGGTGTATGCAACAGTAAGAGCAACTTCTCCCTAAAAACACTTAAGGTAAAAGATAGAAATAAAAAGGATTTGAATTATATCTAGAATGTGGTAATGTTTTCATTTATCTTGCCCATTTTGTTGTGAAGTACTAGGATATGAACATTAAAAAATGTACTAATTTAGGAAAGAAGTTATACAAATTTTGAATTTTTGTATTCCATAACATTATCAGTACGAAATAATTTTGTCATTTGAGAAAATTAAGTTTTGATCATAGCAACAAATTGTGAATAAATATCAAATAACTCAACATGATTCCTTATTAGATAAAGTCGTGTATAACGTGAGTAATCATCCATAAATATCACCTAGTATCATAATCCACTATCAATAAGAAAGGGTCCTCAAATGTTAGACTGAATCAATTCAAATGGTGTGGAGGGTATAAAATCACTTATATTAAAAGGTAAAGCATGATGTTTGGCAAGTTGACATGAAACACAATCAATCTTAACCTTTTTAATAAAACCTAAAAGACCATTAAATATTAAAGAACTTAATTAAGAGTGGGAAACACGGCTAAGACAAGAATGCCAAAGTATAGATGATATTGACATAACACAATAAGGAGGTAATTGATTAGGAAGTTTTAAGGAGACAAGTTCGACAAGCATCCAACTTTATGGTTGATTCCAAGTATTTAGCTTATTTGTGGATCTTATACATGACAATTAATATAAAAGAAGTGTAAGTCAAGACCAAGGTCACATAATTAGCCTACAAAGATAAGATTTAAGGTAAGATTGGGAACTGAGAAGGTATCAAATATAGTCAAATTAGAAGTAAATATATGACTAATGTGACTAACATGCATTTGAGAATTATTAGTAATATAAATAATTGGCATATAAAGAGTCACATGTTTTAACTAAAAAAGTATGTGATTATAGGTTGTGAGATTACAATATCCAAAGTCAAAGAATCAAGATTTAGATTTACATGTAATAACTAATAAGGTAGAAGAGGAAGTATCATATTTAATTAAAACTTATTTAAGGGTGTCAAAGTTAATTTGGCTTAAGAGAACTTTAAGGTTAGTGGATGAAACCTTAGTGTTAATAGGGATAATAGTAACCTTATGAAACTTACCTTTGAAATTAGGTTATTGATTAAGACCAAATTATCTAGATTATTATTTGTTTAGGCTAAACTTTTTCTTGGCCTGTAATTTACAATATATGATGACATAATTTATGATAGTAATGATAATTTATGATACTTTCCAATGAAGGTAATGGATTGCGATGAAGCAAAGAGGTTTGCATATAACCATCATCAAGAGTCATAAGACAACATAATCCTCATTTTATCTTTATATTGGGAGAACTTCATAGTATCAGAAGGATAATCTCATGTAGGTTCAAAAAGTACTAATTGATCCCATTTAAGATGAATTTGAGAAAGAAAGGCATTAATGGACTAACCTAATTATTGTTTCAAATGATAAAGATCACCAAGTAACTAATATTTATGTGCAACATCATATGTAGAGTATTGTGATAGCAACATATCTCATACCTCTTTTGGTATGCCAAGTCGACCAAATTAAAGCTTGATAATTGGAACACATGTATTGCAAAAATACATAAGAATCTTATGATTTTGCTTTATCACTTGGAATACATGTATTGTGAAACCATATAAGAATCTTATGATTATTTCTCTGTCAATCATCAATCCATTTAGCTAATTTTTTAGATGATTTATCTTTTGATGTAGTTGGTTTGGGAATATTTCTACTAACATAATGCCAGAGTTTACACCCCATAACAGAGCTATACATTTTTTGGAACCAAATAATATAGTTTGTTTAATTTATGATTGCACTTATTAGCATGAAAACTTCATATTTCTCCATATAAGCAACAAGTATGATGTTATGCATAGTTAAGTATAAAACCTAGTTCTTTCTTAAAATGGGTTGAAATATGAATTGGTACAAAAATCAAGAAATCAATTGATTTAACTAGTAACCAGTGAACTAGACTTGGTTTTCCTGAATTAACTGATTCATTTTTAAAAAAAAAAATTATTAAACAAAAAAAGCTCAAATTTGCCTAAAGACCCATCCACCATTCCTTACGTCTCACTACCTTACCCCAAGTCTTTCATTCCTTCAACTTGCCTCATTATAATTTTATAGATATTTTAAGAAGTATTTATATTTTTTTATTTTAATTATAATATATTTTATAAATATTTTGTACTTATATTTAAAAAATTAATTTTAGTACTTCTGTATATATATAAAATTTTATTTAGTTATTTATTTAATATTGATATTAATTTTAACAATTTAATTTCAGTTATATTGGTTAAATCAATTAAATCTTAAACTGTTGAATTTTTTGATTTAATGATTGGTTCAATTTTTAAAATCTTGATTTATACAAAAAAAATCACAAAATAATGAAAAAAAATAATAAAAAAAAGTTAATAAAATATTTACCAAATCATATCAAAAAAAAATTTATTTATATTTTTGATATAATTGGGATATATTTGTATAATGAATTTAAATACAAAATTTATACCATAAATTATATCATAAGGGATTCATATATGGTTGATATAATGGAATATATTTATAGAATGAATCTAGACTCTATATAATACTTTATACAAAATCAAATAATACATGTAGAATGAATTTAGATTCTATATAATATTTTATACAAAAATCAAATAATATTGTATTTGAATAATATTTCCATTGAAAATATAAAAGAAATTAATTACAAATGGACAAATTGTTAAAATCACTAATTCAATTTACAAAATTCTTAACATATTCTATATAATGAATTTGAACACTTTACGAAATTGTATATCACTAAATTATATTACAAAAGATTTAAATATATTTTTAATATAATTAAACTATATCTATAAAATCTTTATATTATACAAAATTATATATAAAAAAAATTTTATATATAAATTTGATATAATTAAAATATGTTTATAAAATAAATTTAAAGTTTTAAATAATATTTTATACTAAAATTAAATAATATTATATTAAAATTTAAAACTTTCTATCATTTCCAATGGAATATTGACTAAATTAATTGCAAATCGACAGTTGGTTGAAGTCATTTATTCCATCTTGGTAGGCAGAAGTCTCTTTCCAGTCAAATAAAAGGGGCCTGAGGTCTACCCTGGTGGTCTGGCCTTAAGGCCCAAGCATTGTGCTATGTATAAATTAACGTTAGGCTCTCAAAGTCACCCTCCACAATCAAGTCTTTGCTCACTTCTCTCATTTTGCATTCGAATTAATCAATTTGCAAAAATCAAACAACAATGGAGGTCCAAATAATTTCCAAGGAAACTATCAAACCCTCTTCCCCAACACCCTATCATCCCAAAATTTACAAGCTCTCTTTATTAGACCAATATGTGCCATCCTTTTATGTTCCTATAGTTCTCTTCTATCCCATAAATCAGGAAACGGTGAATATTGACCGATCAGTCCTGCTTAAGCAATCTTTATCAGAAACATTAGCTGAATTCTATCCATTCGCCGGAAAGTTCAGAGATAGCTTTTCCATTGATTGTAATGATGAGGGGGTGTCTTATGCTGAGGCAAGAGTTAGCAGTAGTTTGTCTGAATTTCTGAACCAGTCTAACCTTTTAGCTTCGTTGGATGATCTTTTTCCGCCGGAAGCCGTTTGGAGCCAACCAACAGCAGGATCTCACGTGGCTTTGGTGCAAGAGAACACATTTACATGTGGTGGCATGGCGATTAGCTTGCTTGTTTCGCATTCGATTGCTGATGGAAGTGCTCTGAGTTCATTTTTAGAAGGTTGGTCTGCAATTGCAAGCAAGTCCGATGACAGAATCGTGTCTCCAAATTTCGATGCTTCGGATAAATTCTCTCAGAGAGATTCATATCCCATTGAAGCAACTTTTGGTGCTGTCTGGACACCTTTTATCAGAAAAGGCTCGGCTGCTGCAAGGCGGTTCGTCTTCAATTCTTCATCCATTGCCAGTCTTCAGGCCAAAATTTCCAACCAAAAACTGGAAAATCCTACCCGAGTTGAGGCCGTTTCTGGACTTCTTTGGAAATGCAGCCTGGGAGCTTTCAAGTCCAAATCCAATGCCAATACCCCAACTGTTTTCTCCCATACTTTGAACTTGAGGCGACGAGCTGTGCCACCATTCCCAAAAGACTCAATTGGAAATTTCATTTTGCCCGCACCTTTTGTATCCGATGCAATGGAAACAGACATGTCTGATTTGATATGCTCTCTGAGAGAAGAAATACCAAAACTTGATGCCAACTTAGTGAGGAGCTTGCAGGGTGATAGAGGGTTGGATGAGGTTTGTAGGGTGTTTAAAGAGATTGGTGGCAAATTGGGCAGTGTGGCAGCCTCTGGAGGCCAATTTCTTCCCATTACTAGCTGGTGTAACTTTGGTATATATGGTGTTGATTGGATTTGGAAAACCTGTCTGGGCCTCGGTCCTTGGTTGCAGTAGGTCTGCGCCTTTCTTCACACCAATCATTTATCTTTTGGATACCAGAAAGCCTAAAGGCATTGAAGCATTGGTGATCTTGGGGGAAGAGGAGCTGGTTTTGATGGAGAATGATAAGGAGCTGCTTGCTTATGCTTCTGTTGATCCAAGTCCGGTGGAACTGAGCTTATCTGCCTGATGACCATTGCTCATCCATGAAGATCCCCTTTTTTTTTTTTTTTTATTTGTTTCCCTGGAAAATTAATTTATTCTTTCTTCTTAGTGGGTTTGAATTTCATGTAAACAAAAATGTTGGGTTTGAATTGCATGCTTCCTTTGATTTTTTGTCTTATCTTACCATTATTTACCATAATTTGGATAATAATTTCAGGCAGTCTAGATTGAAGGAGTCTTTAAAACTCTGTTTTGTTATGATTATTCTAAGATTATGGGGCTAATTTGAACAAGAATATCGCTACTGACATATTTGGTCTGTTTAGAGCCGAAACGTTATGGTGTCAAGAAGGATTACTTTTGCTATTTCTTGTTTCAGCCAGCAGGCTATGCCAATCATCTCTGTTTCCCCAGCATTGCATACCCCTGTTTCTAGTAATAATAAGAAATTTTCAACTGAATATCTTGGGAATGGTGGCGGGATGCGTTTTAGCAGGTTCACAGTAAGGGAGATCACAGGGGGCTGTTTGGTAGTCTTGAAAATATACAGACGGCATCTCCAAAGATGTGCAGAAACAGCCTCAATTCGGATAGGTTTTGTACAAAAGTGGATATTTAGGCCTGGAGACTGGCAATTGAGGAAGCAAAAAAAAATAAACATTCTTGTTTAGCCCTTCATGGGTGCCCACATAGCATCGAAAGTTGCCTCGCTGGGGTATGGATTTCTTTGTGGAAATTTGGACGAAGCAGCAAAATTAGGCAACACAATCTTGCCATCAGACGTGTTGGCTAATGCAGCACAACCTTGTCAGACAGAAAAAAAACCAGTTCCATCAATAACAACTTGTGAAAATGAGCAGGGCAATGGCAATCCCACTGCATGCGAATGTGCTCTCTTGGATCAGGACGACAAGAGATCATGCTGCTGCTTGGCCCCAAAAACGCTTCAGGCAGAAAAAAGAGTCATCAAGTGAAGTAACTCAAGAAGATTACGATTGACTTTAGCCAATGAATAGTATGGCTCCTCAACCCTTAAATCTGTTAGCACTTGCAATGGCACTCAAACTTCTGTCTTACAGTTTCCAAAGCCCAAATTGCATTCATCAGGACATTATCAATTGCATTGCCGCATTTTCATTATTAAAATCACTAAGAAAATCATTGCATGTAGATCTCCAAAAAATGGGAATAAGAAAATGGACCTACTAGAGAAGCCCAATTAGTATACTTAACAGAACTGCAAATCAAACAGTAGACACTAATAATCTCTAATTAATCTTGCTTTTGGCCTCCAGCTTTGGCTGTTGCTCTAACGTCATCCTCTTGGCCTCCACTGCAACGTAGTTCTGCAGCTCCCTCAATAGCTGTATCTCCACTAAGGGTTATGATAGCTTCATTATCACCACCACTCCCCTGATCTCCATTGTGCCTTGAACTTGTCCCATCCCAGCATTGTCATTCTCCTCCATGGCTGCCTTTCACCTGGTGCTGAGCTTCTTGGCCATCCATAATCTTGTCTATTGCGAACTGAAGATCCCTCCCAACTCTAAATGACCAGACTTGAAGCACGTCATCAACTTGAAGATTGCTGTCTTTTACAACCTCATGCCATTTGGTGGTTATGTGATCAGATGGGGAAGTTGTCTTCCATTTTCTCAATGTCAAGCCAACCTGATCGCATCCTGGTTCTATTAGTCCTGAGATGTCTCTAGCAATTCCCTCTCTTCATCTGTAAGAAAGTTGCAGTCAATTCATTATTTGAGACCATGGCATTGATAAACAATCGTGATGCTTCCTCATATCTGTTTCAAACAATTGTTTCATTATTACCAACATTGTCTTAGTCCCACCCTTGTCTTTTATAAGCTTTTCAAAGTCTGCAGGGAAGCCTGGTGGTGGACGTAGAACCAATTTTGCAGTATCAAATTCCATGGTCCTTCTCTTCTTATTGGATTCTGCAGTCTTCTTCTTCTTATTATTATCCATTGTCTGCTTCTTTTCCCTTTCAGGTATCCGTTTTGATTGCTTTATGATGAATTTCCTATGCCTTTTCAGGCGTTGGCTGAGAGGTCTTTTTCTGCTTCCTTTAGAAGCCTGGATATGTTTTTGGGCTATCACTCTTTCGCCAGAAGTTGCCATCTTCTTCTGGGAAATAGAATGTTCAAGTGAGTTCATAGATTCATTATGGCTCTTCCTTTCCATTAAATACTTTGTGCTCTCTTTTTGGCTTCTTCATAAGATGATACCATATAAAACGCTTCACAACCACTCTGTTGAGCAAACTATCTATCATTGCTCCTGAATTCTTGTTTCTTTTCCACTTCCTAACCTTTTTCTTAAGTTCCTGGAAAGATAGCCTGCTATATTAAGTATCGCCATAAAAGCCATCCAGGTCCCCCCTATCTGTCTCTCCTTTTCTTTTCTCCATCCTCTTCTTAAACCACTTTTTGAAGAAGAATGTGTAAATATTAAAACCAAGTTATGTTGTGTTTAATGTCTTGCAATACATAGAGAGAGTGAAATGTGAGAGTTTGTAAAGGACAAGGAGTCCGTATTGTAAGTGGAATGGAAATTAATGTCCCCTTTGCTGATCAGAAAATTATTACGAACCCCAATTAGGATTTCAATTATATATATTACTCGAGTCACAAACTTTCACTACTTCCTCCTCACAACTATATATATAAACTCAGCTGTTCTAATTTATCCACTTCAATAATGTCATTAAGTTGGTTTATGCCATTATTCTAGTGCAGATGACCCCATCATTGTCACGTATGATCCTTGGAACAATCCAGACAAATGCTGGTTTATCCAGTTTCCTAGCCACGACATCAATGTAAAATTCTGGATTGATGCAAGTCAAGAGCAGCTTCAATTTTCCATGTTTTCAAGCACATGGGACCAGCTTGCAAAAAGAGACATTCCCGAATGCAGCATTTGGAGGCTCAAGGCCATTCAACAACACGCATAGGCATATCTCGGGTTCCTTTGCTCACCAGAAAATGGAAATATCTTAGTTTTCAGATGGGATACCATGGCAAAAATAAGAGATGGTAGAAAAGATGATTAGCTGGGGCACCTGTCAGTTTTATACATCGATTGCAGTTTTGGATCTATTTTATTGCTGTTAAGAAGACTTGCCCCTTTGACACGGATGCCCATATGAAATTTTTGATGATTGTGCAGGAAGAGAAAGTACCTATGGCATTTATGGGATTTGCCTTTTTAACCTATGGCTTTAGCAGTCGACTTTGCAACAATTTTCGTAGAAAACAGGTTATGAGACTTTGCCTGCTGAGTAAAATGCCAGGCGAGGTATGCGTAATCTATATCTAGCATGGCCATGGAAGCCACAAACAAGAAACTGCAGCATTCATCACCCTTTTTGACAAATCACCCGTCGAGCCTGTCCTTGAAATCTTTTACAGGTTACATCAAAAGGATGCCAATCGCTGCAAGGTCGTATGCAAATCTTGGTTGTCTCTAATCTCTGCCCCTTCCTTCCATCCAACAATATATTAATCTTAGAATGACCATAAAAATTCCATCTTTTTACTCTATATCTACGGTACAACTGTTATGAAGATAGTGGTGGCTCCCCTTTCACAGCGATGCATTTTTGTGATAAAAATGTTACATCTAAACGAGGGATAAATTAATTATAATTAATAATTAAAATTATTGAGTGATGTAAATCCAATGAAGTTACTTTGGAATTTATGTCTTCCAATAGAATGCTGTGTATCTTTTGAAACATTGGCAATAGCGGTTGGCTTTGCCAAAATCTTCAAGATGTTGGATGGGAATTGGAGAAATTTTCAGAAAATAAAATTGCGATTGGGATCGGAAACTGCGAGACTTACAGTAAACCATTGAATTAATGAATCGGCTTTGAATGTAAGGCAACCCCCCGGAACTTTCTAACTAATCATTTTCAATTCTTTACATAGACCATCTTGCATTGACTCTTGTTTTGGCTGGGACAATGGCAGACAGGGAGTAGTGGGGTTAATTTTTTACTTTTTATTAGTATTAATTATTTGAAAAAATTGTTTTATTATGGTCTTTTCCGTGTAAATTCCTGTCTGCCGACCCACTGAGTAAACTATGGAGCCTGCCGGCTACGATGACTCAAGTCAATTGAAAACGCCAACTTGCGTTTTCCTCTCTTTCCTCGCAGTTTCCACGAGAAGAATGCCGAGCGAATGCCGCACTGACGCAGTTACCCCACAGGTAACAGTATGCGTGGGCTCTACTCGTAATATAAAAAATATATTTTTAAAATTTACCAATTTTTTTAATAAAAATTATATGATGGGTATGAAAATTAATAAAATATACATATAATTCAAACAAAATGTGCATATAGACTGAGAAAACTATAAAATCATGAATTATCATTGTTTACATACTATATGTTCTCGTGTATATTATATAATTTTTATATTAATTAAAAACTATTATTTTTATGGGATGAAAAAAGAAATGCAAATAAATTTCCCTAGCGAAGTCAATGGTCAAGGCGTTCTCATTCCAGTCCACAAACGACAATTCAATATGATCAAATTAAACCACTTTCTCACCTCATTTCCAAAGTGAGTGAGAAAAGAAGAGTCATTGTTTATTTTGGTCAATTGGGAGAATTGCGGTCACGCGAGAACGGAGCACATAGTTTTCTTTGGCTATTTTCTTTGGTTGTTAGAAGCCATCTAACTTCATGAGCAAAAACCCCAAGAAAAAGAGTAGAGCATCCACCAGAGTTTCATCACAACTTGCTTGCAATTCCTTGTTTTCTGTTTCCAAATAATACAAACAAATGGACTCACCGGCACTTAATTTCCTAGCAAATAAGTGCATTTCATATTCTCCTTCCTGAATTCCTGAATATATATATATATATATCTTTTTGTCTCTTTCGCGTCGTGAGAAATCGCAAGGGGCTGTAACCGCCACAATTGTGGTCTTGATTCAAACAGAATAATGGCAGGATTTCCCCGAGAAAGGCAGAAACATCACAGCATTTTCCCCCGCAAGAGCCCAACAGCCCAACAACCACCCCAACAACCATGACTGCCCTCTTTCTTTTGTTTTTCGATTTTTATGGATGACATTATTCAATCCTCGCAATGTCTAGTCCAACAATAATACTATTGTCGATTTCTCCATGACCATTAGTTCATTTTATCTCATATCATTGCATGTAAATCAACCTGTTAAAATTGAAAATTACTTACTGTTATTTTAATGCGAAATCCCTTACTTACGAAAGAATTTGTCATTTCAGTACTAACAAGTTACACGCCATTTTTCACACTCAAGACACACGAGTCACCGAACCTGAACATCAGCTTGACTAAATGTGTGAAAACAAAAAAAAAAAAAAATGTTGGTTGGTACTATTAGTGACAAAAATAATAAAGGAAAGATAAAATTAGGAGAGTGATATAATTATATTACTCAATTGTATCATCTATACTCGCCGGAAGACCCTCTTTATAGAATTTTACAAGAGGATGTAAGGTTTCAAGTTACAGTAATTACACAAAGATACTGTTGTAATCCTGATAAATGTTATTGAATTATGAAAAATTACTGCAATATGAAAAAATTCATGTTATCACGTCATATGTGGAAAGAAATTGCAACAAGATAAGAATAATATCTTTAACGAATACAATTTTGTTTTTTGTAGACTTTTCAAGCGATCTAGTCAATGAATAATGGAATTCGATAGAATAATTATGTATCTCAACCAATACGCGAGAAAGACATGAAGGGCCTCGGCTATTTCCACATCATATTTCAGCTTCTCCGCTATAAATGCCCACCCCGAGCCCCTCCGAGCACTTGCATTATCCCAACTACTCAACCCCCCACAAATCCCAACAAATTAATGGAGAATCCTACTTGGGTTTCCTACGCCGCCGCATGGCTCACCACCATAGCTCTGTTCCTCCTCTGTCGCCACCTCCGTCGGCGGAAGCTTAACCTACCACCAGGCCCAAAGGCCTGGCCCATAATCGGAAACCTCAACCTCATAGGGCCATTACCCCACCGGTCCCTCCACTCCCTCTCACGAAAATACGGCCCTCTCATGCGCCTCAAATTCGGGTCATTTCCCGTCGTCGTGGCCTCCTCTGTCGACATGGCCAGGGCTATCCTCAAAACCCACGACGCCACCTTTGCTGGCCGGCCCAAAGTCGCAGCCGGCAAGTACACTACTTACAATTTCTCAGACATTACGTGGTCACCCTATGGACCCTATTGGCGTCAGGCTCGGAAAATGTGTCTAATGGAGCTTTTCAGCGCAAAACGCCTTGAGTCCTACGAGTACATCCGCAAGGAGGAGTTAAATGCACTCCTTAAGAATGTGTTCATTTCAAGCGGAAAGCAAATTAACCTGAAAGATCACCTCTCAGATGTTAGTCTTAACGTGATTAGCCGGATGGTACTGGGGAAAAAGTACACCGTCAAGGCAGAGAGAGGTGAAAAAGAGATTGTGACGCCCGAGGAGTTCAAGGAAATGCTCGATGAGTTGTTTTGCTCAATGGGGTCTTGGATATTGGAGACTCAATTCCCTGGCTGGCTTTCTTGGATTTGCAAGGGTACATCAAGAGAATGAAGGCCTTGAGCAAGAAGTTTGATAGGTTCTTGGAACATGTGTTGGATGAACATAATGCAAGGAGAAAGGCGGAGGAGGATTATGTCCCCAAGGACATGGTGGATGTGCTCTTGCAGCTTGCAGACGATCCTAATCTCGAGGTCAAGCTTGAAAGACATGGTGTTAAGGCATTTACTCAGGTAAGTTTTTAGCCTTTTATTATTATAATTATTAATTACTGATTGAATAACAACATAGTATTATTGCAATATAAACATATAATTGTTATATATCCAAGTAAATCTCCACACGTAACAAAAAAAATATCTAAGCCCACACATGTGTAGACATGGCAACTGTCGGCAATAAAGTTCCTGTAACATAGATCTTACTGTGTTAATGGATGGATCACCAGCCTTCACACATTATTTTTCGTCGATTATCTTCATGTTTTTTTTTCACTTAAATGTTCGAGGTTACGACATTGGGAATCAAAATTTTCCCCCACATGCCTCGAGAAATGGCTCACATTGATGTTAAAAGGTAGAAATGATGGCAGTGAGAGGAGCAAGCAATAGCCACGAATCAACTGCACATCGCAGTGCTCGGGTCAGATGCTAGGACAATGATTGGAGAGACTACCCTATTGATTCTGGCGGTTGAGATATTTGATCAATTGTGTCACTTTTTATTGAAATTAAATATCGTTAAATGAAAGTCTACGCATCTCTGTAATCCGTGCATTACACACTTGTGTGGCCCCGAGATGATACATCAATCAATTGAATCTAATGCTTTCATTTCTTCCCAAATAATAATAATAATAATCTTAGTGCCATAAGTTTGGCTCCTACACAACACATAGATCCCACGTGTCGAACTCGAATTATTATGTATATATATATATATGTATGGGTCTGCATATGCAACAATTTGTCCCTTCTTTCCCTGATTTTACTTATCCTTCTGCCTATTTTTTGTTCCAATTAATGGTCAGGACTTGATCGCGGGTGGAACGGAGAGCTCAGCAGTGACGGTAGAATGGGCGATTTCCGAGCTCTTGAAGAAGCCAGAAATTTTCGAGAAGGCGACGGAGGAGCTAGACAGGGTGATCGGTAGAGAAAGGTGGGTGCAAGAGAAGGACATTGTCAACTTGCCCTTCATTGATGCAATTGTGAAGGAGACAATGCGTTTACACCCTGTGGCACCAATGTTGGTGCCTAGGATGGCCCGTGAGGACGTCCAATTGGAAGGCTATGACATTGCCAAGGGCACTCGTGCCCTTGTCAACGTGTGGACCATAGGGAGGGACCCCAAACTGTGGGACAACCCAGATGAGTTTTGTCCTGAAAGGTTCATTGGCAAGGCAATTGACGTCAAGGGGCATGATTTTGAGTTGTTGCCATTTGGTGCTGGAAGGAGGATGTGTCCTGGATATCCTCTTGGTATAAAAGTGATTCAGACAAGTTTGGCCAATCTTTTGCATGGATTTAAGTGGAAATTGCCCGATGGAATGAAGAAAGAGGAGTTGAATATGGAGGAGATTTTTGGGCTTTCCACTCCTAGAAAGATCCCTCTTGTTTCAGTTGTCGACCCTCGGCTTCCAGCCCATCTTTACTCTCTGTGATTCTCAAAAGCCAGGTCCTTTCAAGCCTTGTTTTGGGCTCCTTTCAAGAATTACAGTTAGCTTCTGGGTTTGATATTGTAATAATAGTCTGATGACGATGAAAATGCTTGTGTACTCTGTGCTAGTATTAATAAGATTTAGTATCAAAATCATCTTGAATAGTAATTTCATAATCAAGATTTGTTTTTAGTTCTTATAACCCTTAAAACAAAGGTGGTACCTTTTACAAACCAAAAATATAAATAAAATATATTTGATGTATTGATAATAAATTTAGGATACAATGATAATTAAAAAAATTATTATTTGAACTGATATTATTTTTTTTAAAATAATTATTTTTTATTAATTTATAAAAAATTTATATAATTTTTTTATAAGATAAAATAAAATATATTTAATTACAAATTTTTTTTCATATATTTTATTTTCATTTAATAATTTTGTTGTAGAGAAAAAAAACAAAAGATCTTATATTAATTTTTACGAAAAACTTATACTTGGCAAACGTTTAAAGTATAATAAGATATGTTATCATTCTAGTGATTGCCTACACCAAAAGACAGTAAATGTAGTAGAGTAATAGGGAGCAATCGAAATTGAAGAAGATGAAATCTATTGCTACCCAAATGGCAAGAAGTATGAGTACAAGGATAATAGAGTTATTTATATGGTGAGAAAGCTAATGGTAGCTCTCAAGCAGTACTCATTGAAATAAGTTATTTCATATCAGGTGTACAATCAATAATATTTTGTGTGATTTGATAATTGATAGTTGAAATTAAGAAAATATTATTGGGATAGAAATTACTAAGAAATTGTAGTTGTTAGTAAAGAATTACCCAAGTCCTTACACCATTGGGTGGATCAAAACAATGGAAGAACTCTCAGTAATAGAATGATGCAAGGTTCCTTTCTTAATTGGCCAACATACAAATAAGGTTTACACTGATGTCATAGATATGAATGCTTGCCATTTATTGTTTGGATAGCCTTGGCAATTTGACTTGGATGCTTAACACTTAGGTTAAAATAATGTCTACAAGTTTGAGAAAAATGAGATAAAATATACATTACTTCTTATAAAAGGAGAATCCTAAATCAAAACTTCTTAAGTGAATGAAAGAATTTTACTAACAGTCACCCACTTAAATTAAGAGATTAGGGCTACCATTAAAGAATCAAAATAGGTGTATGTGCTAGTGGTAAAAGGTGAAGTAACTAGTGGTTTAAAGACAAAGCTTCCAAAACCAATCAAGTCATTGTTAAAAGAATTTAGTGAAATTGTACTTGAGAAGTTACCGTATAAGTTACCGCCAATGCATAACATCCAATATCAAATTGATTTAATTCTTAGAGTTAGTCTTCCTAACCTACCTCATTACTATATGAGCCCTAAAGAGAGTGAGATCCTAAGGGAGAAGGTAGAAGAATTGTTGCTAAAGGGGTATATTAGAAAGTGCTTAAGCCCATGTGTAGTACCAACTTTACTAACTCCAAAGAAAGATGGTAGTTAGTGGATGTGGGTTGATAGTTGGGTAATCAACAAGATTACCATTGGGTATAAGTTTCCAATTCCTATACTAAATGACATATTAGACCAATTGGAGAGATCCAAGGTGTTTTTAAAAATTGATTTTTAAAGTGGTTATCATCAAATTTGGATCAAACTAGGAGATGAGTAGAAAACTACATTCAAATCTCAAGATAGTCTTTATAAGTGGCTAGTAATATCATTTGGTCTCTTTAATGGCCCTAACACCTTTATGAAGTTGATGAACCAAGTATTAAACCCTTTTATTGACAAGTTTGTGATTGTATATTTTGATGATATTCTTATTTATAATCAATCAATAAAGGGTTATGTTTTATACTAGAGAAAAGTATTAGTGATGCTACAAGAAAATAAGTTGTATGTGAATTTGAAGAAATACAATTTCATGGTTGACAAATTGATCTTTTTAAGATACATAGTTAGTTTAACTGTATCTAGGTTAACGAGGACAAAATGCAAGCTATTCAAGATTGACTTACTCTTAAAACAATTAGTGATATACAAAGTTTCCATGGCCTAGCAACCTTTCATCGAAGGTTTATCCATAATTTTAATATCATCGTGGTACCTATCACTAAGTGTCTTAAGAAAGGTAAGTTCCAATAAGGAGATTTCGAAAAACAATGTTTTACTCTCATCAAAGAGAAATTATATACTACTCTAATGCTAGTCTTACCGAGGTTTGATAAACTATTTGAAGTTGAATGTGATGCCAGTGGAGTTAAGTGAGAAACTTAATGGGTTTGGAAAAAGTAGTTGACATATGATAAAGAATTTTATGTACTTATGAGAGCTTTGAAATATTGGGAACATTACTTGGTAGGTTGTGAGTTCATCTTATACTCTAATCACTTGGCTCTAAAGTATCTCCATGGTCAAAAGTGAATTAGTAATGACATGTATACTAGGTGGTCCTCTTTCCTACAAAAGTTTCCTTTTCAACTATTTCACAACGTAGGACAACATAATAAGGTTGCTAATGCCTTAAGCAAGAGAACATCATTGTTAATTACGTTAAGTAATGAAATAGTGAGTAATGAATCTCTTCATGAATTATATGAACATGATAAGAGCTTTGCAACCATTTGGGAGAAATGTGTTCAAAGGCAACTTGCAAAGGATTTTCATATTTATGATGGATATCTTATGCGCAAAAATTAGCTTTGTTTCATTAAAGGAGGAAATTGTTTGTGATTTGCATGGAGGTGGACTTGTAAATATCTTAGGTGTGACAAAAAAATTACTGTTATATAGGAATGATATTATTAGTTGCAGTTAAAGAGAGATGTTGGCAAATATGTCTCGTAGTATATTTATCAAATAGCTATAGGACGTTGTAAAATACTCAACTTTGCATGCTTTTATTTGTTCCAAATAATATTTGGGAAGATTTATCCATGGATTTTATTTTAGGCTTACCCCATAGCTAATGCAGTATGGATTTTGTATTTGTTATTGTTGATAGGTTTTCCAAAAAGGGTGACTTAATTCCTTACAAAAAGACCTCTAATGTATCAAATATAGCTTAATTGTTTTTTAAGGAGGTAATATACTTACATGGTATGCCTAAAACTATCACCTCTGATTGTAACTTTAGGTTTCTCAATCATTTTTTGATCACTTTATGGAAGCTATTTGATTCATTTTTGAAGTTTGGTAGTACAGCTTACCCCCAAACGGATGGTCAAACTAAGTCATTTAATAAGACCCTAAATAATTTTATTTGAAGTATTTATGGGGATAAACCAAGGCAATGAGACTTTTCCTTAGCTTAAGTAAAGTTTGCGTACAATAGTGTAGTTCACAATGTGATAAGGAAGTCTTTTTTTTCTATTGTTTATACTAAATGCTCACAACATGGTTTCAATTTGGTGAAGCTTCCTTGAGTCCCAAGCCTTTGCATTGTTGTTGAGAATTTTGCAAAGTAGGTGCAATCTATCCAAGCTGAGGTGAAACAAAAATTAGAGATTATCAATGAGAAATACAAGAAAGTTGCAGACAAAAAATGAAAGAGCCAATTATTTTATGAAAGGGACATGGTGATGGTGTTCCTTCGTAAGGAGTGATTTTTCATTGGTTCCTATAACAAGTTACAACCTAAAAAGTATGGTAGTTATTAGGTGTTGAAGAAAATTAATGATAATGCCTATGTGATTAATCTACCTAAGGAATGAGGTATTTCAAGGACTTTCAATGTTATAGATATTTATTCATTTTATTCAACTGATAAGTCTTTTTATCTAGAGTCTAACTTAAACTAGAGATTAAGTTTTTCCAAGTCGAGGGGACTAACATAGAATAAATAGCCCAAAACTTCTTGGGCTAAAGGGATTATTAGAAACTCAAAAGACGATTTTATAAAATTTGAGACATTATGTGGAATTATTTCTGAATTGTACTAATTATTTAAGATTTTTTTTTATTATATATTTTCCTATTTATATTAAAATATTTTCCTAGTTAATTAGATAATTTTACCTTTAAATATATGTTAATAAAAACAAAAGCATGAAAGTGAATAGATATTTTGATAAAAATATTGACTTTATCTCTATCATTCTCTTTGAGATTATCATTTTGTTAGATTAATAAAGTTTTATATTTATTTTTGCTAAATGCTATATCATCCTTATAGATAATTTATGTTGTTTAGTCATGGCTTCATGATAGAGTAATTAATCAATTCCTTAGTCATGACTTTTCCCAAATTTTGCATAATTTGTATTTATGTGGTAGAAAAAAAATTAAAAGTCACTTATTTTGATTTGTTTTTGATATATTTAACAAAAATCTGACGCTAAATATTTATAAAAATGATGGTAATTTTTTGTCAAATAAATACTTTTAGTATGAAAGTTAAAAACTTGACTATTTAATAAATAATTATATATTCAAATATTAATAACAATTTTTTTTATTTTCTATCGTTTATTTTAAAATAACATATAAAACAATTTGTTACTAACTACTATATAATTTTTAGGCATTAGGCAATGGGCTGCTCTTATGCTCTACTAAGGCTACTTATTATGGCAATGCTGGTGTGTGTATGTTTACAATCCACACACAAAACAAAGTGTCACTCTCCCATGGGGGTTGAGTCTCATCCCTCAAGAGGGAATAGATTTTATTACTTTGGGATTGTTTGTAATATTGATTATTCTATAGTCCATACTCATTTCAAGGTGGTTCGAGTGGTTGCTCCCAAAGAATTTCCAAGAGGACCCTGGTTGAAGGAGTTCAAGTCCTTTGAGAGAGCAAAAATTCAATTCAAAGACTAATGAATGGAGTAAATATTCAGAAGTATGATGCCCATCTCTTGTTAAAGTAGACAAGCACAGGGCTCTGGTTGAGTGTAAAGGTCGCCCTACATTGGGTAGGATATTCTAGTGCAGACCGCTTGGACATTGTGACATATGATCCTTGGAACAATCCTGACAAATGTCAGTGCTTTTAAGGGAAATCTTGGTGTCACAATATGCAAAAATAGTTTGAAATTGTATTCTTAAAATGTAAAAGCCTCGTACACTAGGTCTTAGAAATTGCTTTGCTAAAGCAGAATGGTGCAAAACACACCTAAACCAACTTCTTTGATCCACAACACTTCAACATTAATGTTTAATTTAATTTAAAGAAAAAAACCATTGTACGGTATACTGAACCATTATATTAATCTCATTGAAATCAAGCTCCAAATTTGGAAGATGTTTTAATTTATGTCATGTACTAAGAAAAAAAATTTCAATTCGGGCAAGAAAAAGTTAAGGCATAACCCTAGCTATACTAGTTTCATTAGTGACAAGGACGAAGCATGCACCAAAGACCAGAGTTTTCATATCAGCAGCTCAATGAAAATTCAATTTTAAATTCATATAGCTGATTGGTTTGTCTATTTACCTTAGTACAAAGAAAACCTTTTTTTTTTTTTGTATTTCTATTTAAACTTTCTAAGGTACATAATCTCTAGAAACAACAATTACAGAGGGTATAATCAAACATCAAATTGAAATAATCTAAACATTCCTCAACTAATTCATTTGCAGCAAACCCCTTGATTTATAATTGAACTCCATGAAGTTGAAGAATTAACTAGCAAAATCGGTGCACTCGCATAGAGCTTTGTAGCACAACTAAATTAAAATCAATAAGGCAGCATTATAATTTCTAGCATCAATAACCTAGTCCAAAAACAAGACTTTGAAACAACAAAGAAAAACTTCATCATGACATGAACAACAATCAATTGCTAAGTAGTATAAGAATTTTTAGTTAAAAAAAATTATTCTCAAGCTTAAAAAAAGAAATTCATTATAAGTTCATTACTAAACTATTTTTATGATTAGATAGTGATTGCATGTCAATCCTTTTTTTTTATTTATGATAATTACATCTTTGAAACCATTTTAAGTAATATGCTTTCATTTTGATTTATTAAGGTTGTCATTTTTGAAAATATAGTCAATCGAAATCATGTATCTTCATTTTAGTTAATTTAAAAGTTTTAAAAATTGATTAGTTTGAGTGAAATGTAAATTAGAGTTATTATTCTTCAATAAATGCTGATATGATAGATAATATAACAATTTAAATTAATACTTAAATTGTAAATCTATATGAAAATATTTAATTTAAAAATTATTTGATTTAAAATGATTCAAACCCAAAATTATCTAAAAATTTAAAATAAAAATTGTCCTACCCCGACTTTCTATTTTTCTTAAAAGAATAAAAAAAAAGAGAGATATTATAATATATAAACCATAGATTTTATGTAAAAAAAAAAAAAGAAATAAATGTATTCTATTTTTATTATAAATTTTATGAATATACATTTTTAAAAATAAAACAAATTTATCATTTAATATTTTTTTTATATTTTCACTTAATACTTTATTTATACATAAATATATAAGCATTATATATTCACACTAATTTATTTTAATATATATATGAATGCTTGGAAGCCTCAAGTTTGTCAATAATCACAAGTTAGAGGTTTCAGGTTTGCCAATAGGGAATTAGTATTCAATTGTCTTTCATCCTTGTTAAAAAGCTCAAGTAAAAGATAATTCTTAGAAACCTTTTTCTCAATTTGATTAAGACTTTCCAAGTTACTGATCAAGACATTCAAACTAATGTTCTTGAATAGCCAATTACCTTTTTTTTCATTCAAAAACCCCAAACCCAAAAATTCAATTCTCTTTAAAAATCTTTCTTTTCATAAAGCAACATAAATCAATCTTTTGCTTCAAACGAAACAAGCATATCTTCAATTTTTAAAATATGAAGTGTCTTTCAAACAACTAGAGTAACAACATTCTTTACTCATTGTTCACATATAAATTCAAATTCTTAAAAGCCAAATTGAAACTTTAATTTGTTTTGATGTTCCTAATGTATTTTGAGATTGAAATTAACATGTAGTTACTCCTCCATATGTTAAACATTTTGGTGAAAGGAATATTTCCACCAAAGCATGGCCTATTCAAATGAATTCTAAACTAATAGACCATTGCAAAAAGGAAATCAATAGAGCCTTCTTGAAAAAAAGATTTTATCTATCTAAGCTAATCACTATGAAGTTACACTACTTTCTACGTCAACAAGAATGTTGAATTAGAACTTAAGGTTCCTTATCTAATGATTAAGTATAAACCTTTAAATGATACTTTAGAGTAGATTAGGTATCCTATTTCAATTCAAAAGGACCTACTTTAGAGGTTGGCCCAAGCCCAAATCTTTTCAAAATTTGACATGAAGTCTGGTTTTTGGAAAATCAAAATTCATGAAGTAGATCGTTACAAAATGACCTTTACAGTACCTTTTGGCTAGTTTGAATTGAATGTTATGCCATTTGAGTTGAAAAATGCATCATCAAAATTCCAGAGGATTATTAATGAAATTTATATGCCTTATATGCATTTCATTATTGTTTATATTGATAATGTTTTACTATTTTTAGAAAATTTAGATAAGCACCTTAAACATCTTAAGACCTTCATCCACGCTACTAAGAAAGCTAGCCTAGCAGTTTCAAAGTCCAAGTTTGACCTATTCCAAATCAAGGTAAAGTTTTTAAGTTATTACAACCAACAAGGTATGCTCACTCCCTTCTCTAGAGCCATTACCTTTGCAGATGAATTCCCCTTTGAGATTTTAGATAAATCTCAACTATAAAGATTCTTAGCAAACCTGAATTATGTTTTAGATTCCTATCCAAACTTTAACCTTATTTGTAAGCCTCTTCATGACAAGTTATCTAAGAAAGCCCGATCTCAACCATGGACTGACCAATATACAACCATAGTTAAAGAGATCAAGCAATGGATCAAAGAGTTATCCTGCCTTTACATTAGCAATCCTAACTTACCTAAAATAGTTGAGATTGATGCATTTAAATTAGGACATGAAGGGATTTTAAAACAAGTCAAGGATTAGCACAACAACTTGTTCGTTTCACTTTAAAGCATTTGAATGACTATTAATGATGGTATTTTATAAACAAAAAGGAAATTTTGGTAATTATTTTATACATTTCAAAATATTAACATGATTTGCTAAATCAAAAATTCTAATTATGCATTGATTGTCAAGCAACAAAATCTGTTTGACAAAAAGATATTCAATATATTGCATCAAAACATATTTTTGCATGATAACAAGCAATTTTAAGTGTTTTTGATTTTGAAATTGAACACATAAAAGGTTCTTCAAATTATTTACTTGATTTTCTTACAAGAGAATTCTTATAAGGAATAAGGAATTTAGACCAAGCCCAAAATGCCTAAGAAATCAGAGGAAAAAACTCAAATACAAAACTCACAAACAAACTAACTAACCAAAAACATAAGTTGACATGTTAAATTTGGAAAACCAAAGCTTAAGCCTTTGAGCTTCCCAAAATATACTAAGCCCAACAAAACATGCTATTGATAATTCATTTGAGTCTTTAGTTTCAAGCATACTCAATATTGAGGACCTAAGTCCTAAAGCCCAAAAACTTATGAAAACTTAGTTTGATAAAATTTACTTAAACTAGTCAACTGCAAAGTCAAAGCGAAGACTTACTCCAGAGTCTTCTTCATCCTCAAGCTCAATGGGTAAAGCCCTATTAAAACTCATATTAGGAGGAAAACAAAAATATTTTTTCTCCATTAAAAAATAGGTGATTCCATCACCTCCATCATAAGTGGTGGCTTACCTAGCGCCCTCCTCAAAAGGTAAAAAGGTGGTCACGACATTGTCATCCCCTTTAAAAATTAGTTTTCCAAAAACATAAGTGATGATTTTCAATGTCCCTCCAAAAGAGTTTTCAAAAAACTTTCAACCATATTTTCGAAAACCTAGTTTTCAAAACATTAAACTAGTTGAAAATAGTTTTTATGATGAAAATCCTCAAATTACTATCCAACGTATGTTTCATAATTAGTATTATAAGCCTTGGGATTCCAGGAAATCCCGCCAATTTTATGAAGTCATATTAGTTGATACTCAATCAGTAAAAATCAAACATTGCACCCATATCGAAGAATATGCTTATTGTACCATCCAAATTTTCAAAATAATTCACCCAAATCAATGGCCTAGCTATCTAAACACCTTGAAATCTTACCAAAATCCAATTTACCACACCTTATTTTTCGCCCAATATTTCAACTATTGGGATTATAAAGAAGTCTAATATAATGCATTTTATTAAGCTTCATATCCAAAGTTATTATATTTTTTTAGCATTTTAAAGCTCCAATGGTGTTGTTTATGGGAATTTCAACATCTAAGCACACTAAATTTTGGCTAAGTTTACAAAGTCAAGTTTTGGCACTAATTCTCCTTAAACTGCCAACAAAAGGCATACAAAATTGGTGTTCTTCAATGATTTAACCAAAATCCCAACCATTCAAACACTATCGAGACAAGTACATCTCAGTTCTTAATGCATAAGTCTCAATCATAAGTTTGTTTAGCTAATGCAAAATCTCAGGAGTAATATGTTTATTATTTGAAAAGTAAGGCATATATTGGCTGACCAAAGTTCAAACTCCTTGTCATATGATCCGTTTGCCAACCATGATCCAAATGTGGACATCTATGGCCCTTTGATTATCAAAGGTGAAAAGACTAAGAGCAAAAGTAAGGATGAACATGTTTACCCACTGACAAGCAAAGACAAAGGTAAAAGTAAAAGTATTAGGTAAAAGAATCTACCTTTACTTTCCATCGAAAGCACTTTTGTTTTATCCTTTAGCAATATCACAGTGTAAAAGTAAAAGTAGATTCCTCACCAAAAGTATCCTTGTCCACACTTGGCCTACTTTCCAAATCATCAAGCATCTAATGTCATTCCTTACCTATAAAAGGACTTTAATCTTTCAACTATTTGCATAACACTTCTTTCCTTTTCCCTAAAATTTCTCTTATATCAAAATCATGTAAAAGCCTTGAAGAATTATCTTTAAATTATCCAAAGCCTTGTAATCTATACATTGTTTTACATTTACAAGTTTTAATTAAATTTTATCAAATTTAATTCGCATCTATATTATTTCATTTGTATTTACATTCAAATTATATTATATCAATTAGAAACTAGTAACAGTCCATAACAAGCATACTCTAAGATGACCTCTAATATAATAATATCACGTATTATATTCTTTTTATCATCATTTGCATTTTGTATTTCTCTATTATTTTGTTGATCTTACAATAATAATAATATTAAAATTATTTCTTTTTATTTAGAGAGTATATATATATATATATATATATGTATCTTAATTATATTGCAATAATTATTACGTTTTTACATTAATTTAATTTCTTAAATTCCCACTTTTCACGATGTTTTCTTTTCGTCCTTTTAAAGCGTCGACTAATCCTTCCACTTTGTCTTGACCAGTTATCCACCAAAGTTGACTCCAATGAAAAGGAGAAGGAAAAAAATAATGGACTAATGCCCAGTCAATATTAATGTTTCCTCCTTTAGTCTAGGAATTAAAAAACTAAAACTATTATTAATAATAGTGTCTTTTTTTATTTAATTTTTTTTGAAACTAATAATGGTGTCGTTGTCATTTTGCGTTACAAGTCTGTTTGGGATTGTTGTAAAATTTTATTGTCACAAATTTTATTATTAGTAGGTGTTTAATAATTATTAATAATATTTTAAAATAAAAAATTATAATAAAATAAAAAATAATAATTTATTTATATAATTAAATTATAATTATTTTATTTGATAATAACTATTATTATTTAAAAAATTATTAAATTGTATTTATTATTATTTTTTTTAATATATTAAAATATTATATTTTAAAAATATGTGTTTAAATTATTATATATTTTTATCAAACACAATTTTCCTATAATTTATTAAATACTAATAAAGATAAATTTACGTTAATTCAAAACATAAATTTTTCAGTCGTTTCCATGCCAACTGGTCAACTGGGAGAATTGCATTCACACGGACGGAGCACATAGTTTTCTTTGGCTATTTTATTTGGTTGTTAGACGCCATCTAACTTCATGAGCAAAAACCCCCAACAAAAAAAAGGAGTAGAGCATCCATCCAGAGTTTCATCACAACTTGCTTGCAATTCCTTTTCTTTTTTTTTTTTTTTTTCCAAATAATACAATATCTGGACGTGTCTCCTTTTTGTCCCTTTCGCACCGTGAGAAATCGCAAGGAGCTTTAAGTCGCAGTGAAATTTGATGGAAAAGACACAACAATTGTGGTCTTGATTCAAGCAGACAAATGACAGCATTTCCCCAAGAAAGGCAAAAACATCACAACATTTCCCACTTAAAGAATTAGGCACGCAAGGGCCCAACAACCCAACAACCATGACTGCCCTCTTTCATTTGTTTTTTGTTTTTCCATTTTTTTTTTTTGGAGGTATGGATGGCATTATTCAATCCTGGCAAAGTCAAGTCCAACAACAATACTATTGTCGATTTCTCCATGACCATTATTTTATTTTATTTTATTTTCACATGTCATTGCATGTAAATCAACCTTCTTCTAAACTAAAATTGAAAATTACTTGCTATTATTTTAATGCGACATTCCTTACTTACAAGAAGAATTTGTCATTTAAATATTAACAAGTTACACGGCATTTTTCCCACTCAAGACACACAAGTCACGGAACCTGAACATCAGCTTGACTAAATGTGTGAAAACAAAAAAAAATGTTGGTTGGTACTATTAGTGACAAAAATAATAAAGAAAACACAAATTATGAGAGTAATATAATTATTATATTACTCAATTGTATCATCTATACTCGCCGGAAGACCCTCTTTATAGAATTTTACAAGAGGATGTAAGGTTTCAAGTTACAGTAATTACACAAAGATACTGTTGTAATCCTGATAAATGTGATTACTACAATATGAAAATGTCATGTTATCACGTGGAAAGAAATTGCAACAATATAAGAATATTATCTTTATCGAATATATTTTGTTTATTGCAGACCTTTCAAGCTCTCTAGTCAATAAATAATGGAATTCGATAGAATAATTATGTATCTCAAACAACACGCGACAAAGACATGCAGGGCCTCGGCTATTTCCATCTGATATTTGCGACACAAAAGACCTCAGCTTCTCCGCTATAAATGCCCACCCCGAGCCCCTCCGAGCACTTGCATTATCCCAACTACTCAACCCCCCCACAAGTCCCAACAAATTAATGGAGAATCCTACTTGGGTTTCCTACGCCGCCGCATGGCTCACCACCATAGCTCTGTTCCTCCTCTGCCGCCACCTCCGTCCGCGGAAGCTTAACCTACCACCAGGCCCAAAGGCCTGGCCCATAATCGGAAACCTCAACCTCATAGGGCCATTACCCCACCGGTCCCTCCACTCCCTCTCACGAAAATACGGCCCTCTCATGCGCCTCAAATTCGGGTCATTTCCCGTCGTCGTGGCCTCTTCTGTCGACATGGCCAGGGCTATCCTCAAAACCCACGACGCCACCTTTGCTGGCCGGCCCAAAATCGCAGCCGGCAAATACACTACTTACAATTTCTCAGACATTACGTGGTCACCCTATGGACCCTATTGGCGTCAGGCTCGGAAAATGTGTCTAATGGAGCTTTTCAGCGCAAAACGCCTTGAATCCTACGAGTACATCCGCAAGGAGGAGTTAAATGCACTCCTTAAGAATATGTTCATTTCAAGCGGAAAGCAAATTAACCTGAAAGATCACCTCTCAGATGTTAGTCTTAACGTGATTAGCCGCATGGTACTAGGGAAAAAGTACACGGTCAAGGCAGAGAGAGGTGAAAAAGAGATTGTGACTCCCGAGGAGTTCAAGGAAATGCTCGATGAGTTGTTTTTGCTCAATGGGGTCTTGGATATTGGGGACTCAATTCCCTGGCTGGCTTTTTTGGATTTGCAAGGGTACATCAAGAGAATGAAGGCTTTGAGCAAGAAGTTTGATGGGTTCTTGGAGCATGTGTTGGATGAACATAATGCAAGGAGAAAGGCGGAGGAGGATTATGTCCCCAAGGACATGGTGGATGTGCTCTTGCAGCTTGCAGACGATCCTAATCTCGAGGTCAAGCTTGAAAGACATGGTGTTAAAGCAATTACTCAGGTAAGTTTTTAGCCTTTTATTATTATTATTATTATTAATTACTGATTGAATATTATGCTTATCCTTTGTTTACTCACGTCAACTTTGTCTAAATAAATTAGATTGGTGGCTAATTGACATTACCCTACTTCCTTCACATCTTTTTTCCTCGTTTGACAATTAAGATAGCTTTGATAATTAGATAACAACTACGTGGGGGACCGCATAGAGAAAGCCATTCTTGTGAAAGCAACTACCATTGGTTTGCTCATAACTTAGCTTCGTGGTAATTTCTGCGAAAAATCAATAACAATATCATATATGTATATCTTTGACCCATATATATAACAAAACACTATAAAAATAGTATTTTCAATTCATTAGCTACCCAAAAGCGAAATCTTTAGCATTCCACTACCATTGAATCTAGGATTCTAGCAATGAATCAATAACAATATAAACACATAATTTTTATATATCCAAGTAAAACTCCACACATAACAAGAGAGTTTCAGTGAGAGGAAATATCCAGCCCACGCATGTGTAGACATGGCAACTGTCGGAAATAAAGTTCCTGTAACATAGATCTTGCTGTGTTAACGGAGGGATCACCACCCTTCACACATTATTTTTCATGGATTATCTTCATTTTTTTTTTTTCTTTTAAATGTTCGAGGTTACAATATTGGGAATCAAAATTTTCCCCCACATGCCTAGAGAAACGACTCACATTGATGTTAAAAGGTAGAAATGATGGAAGTGAGAGGAGAAAGCAATAGGCAGGTCAGATGCTAGGACAATGATTGGAGAGAATACCCCATGGATTCTGGTGGTTGAGAAATTTGATCAATTGTGTCACTTTTTATTGAAATTAAATGTTCGTTAAATGAAAGTCTACGCATCTCTGTAATTCGCCCATCACACACTCGTGCGGCCCCGAGATGATACATCAATCAATTGAATCTAATTCTTTCATTTCTTCCAAAATAATAATAATAATAATCTTAGTGCCATAATCTTTCTATGATATTATTAGAACCCATATATGGTAAAAGTCACAATTATGTTTGGCTCCTACACAACACATAGATCCCACGTGTCGAACTCGAATTATTATGTATATATATATATGTATGGGTCTGCATATGCAACAATTTGTCCCTTCTTTCCCTGATTTTACTTATCCTTCTGCCTATTTTTTGTTCCAATTAATGGTCAGGACTTGATCGCGGGTGGAACGGAGAGCTCAGCAGTGACGGTAGAATGGGCGATTTCCGAGCTCTTGAAGAAGCCAGAAATTTTCGAGAAGGCGACGGAGGAGCTAGACAGGGTGATCGGTAGAGAAAGGTGGGTGCAAGAGAAGGACATTGTCAACTTGCCCTTCATTGATGCAATTGTGAAGGAGACAATGCGTTTACACCCTGTGGCACCAATGTTGGTGCCTAGGATGGCCCGTGAGGACGTCCAATTGGAAGGCTATGACATTGCCAAGGGCACTCGTGCCCTTGTCAACGTGTGGACCATAGGGAGGGACCCCAAACTGTGGGACAACCCAGATGAGTTTTGTCCTGAAAGGTTCATTGGCAAGGCAATTGACGTCAAGGGGCATGATTTTGAGTTGTTGCCATTTGGTGCTGGAAGGAGGATGTGTCCTGGATATCCTCTTGGTATAAAAGTGATTCAGACAAGTTTGGCCAATCTTTTGCATGGATTTAAGTGGAAATTGCCCGATGGAATGAAGAAAGAGGAGTTGAATATGGAGGAGATTTTTGGGCTTTCCACTCCTAGAAAGATCCCTCTTGTTTCTGTTGTTGACCCTCGGCTTCCAGCCCATCTTTACTCTCTGTGATTTTCAAAAGCCAAGTCCTTTCCAGCCTTGTTTTGGGCTCCTTTCAAGAATTACAGTTATCTTCTGGGCTTTGATATTGTAATAATAATCTGATGACGATGGAAATGCTTGTGTACTCTGTGCTAATATTAATAAGATTTAGTATTAAAATCACCTTGAATAGTAATTTCATAATTAAGATTTGGTTTTTAGTTCTTATAACCCTTAAAACAAAAGTGGTACCTTTTACAAACCAAAAATATAAATAAAATATATTTGATGTATTAGTAATAAATTTAAGTTATAGTGATAATTAAAAGATTATTACTTGAATTGATATATATAATATTATTTTTTTAATTAATTTATTAAAAAATTTATATAATTTTTTTATAAGATAAAATAAAATATATTTAATTATAATTTTTTTTCATATGTTTTATTTTTATCTAATAATTTTGTTGTAAAAAAAGAAAAACAAAAGACCTCATGTCAGCTTGAAAAACTTGTATTTGACAAAATTGCAGGCAAACAGTCACCTACGGAGAAAGTTATAATTCTTAATCTTTACAAAAAAAAACCTATACTTGGTAAGTGTTTAAAGTACAATGAGATAGGATATCATTCTACTGATTGCCCACTTCAGAAGATAGTAAATGTAGTAAAACATTAGGGAGTAGTTGGAATTAAAGAGGATGAAGTCTATTGCTACCCAAATGGTGAGGAGTGCGAGTACAAGGATGATAGAGTTATGCATATGGTGAGAAAGTTAATACTAGCTCCCAAGCAGGAAGACAATATTCAATGAAATAAGTTATTTTGTACTCGATGCATAATCAATAATACTTTGTGTGATTTGATTATTAATAACAGAAGCCAAGAAAATATTATTAGGGTAGAAACTATTAAGAAATTGTAACTAATAGTAAAGAAGCATCCAAGTCCATATATCAGTGGGTGGATCAAAATAGTGGGAAAACTCTGAGTAATATAATGATGCAAGGTTTTTTTTTCTCAATTGACCAGTATATAAATAAGGTTTACTCTAATGTTGTAGACATGGATGCTTGCCACCTATTGTCTAGACAACCATGACAATTTGACTTGGATGCTCAACACTTAGGCCAAAACAATATCTACAAGCTTGAGAAAGAAGGGATAAAATATACATTACTTCTTATAAAAAGAGGATCTTGAACCAAGACTTTTCAAGTGAATGAAAAAATTTTTCTAATAGTCACCCACTCAAATTAAGAGATTAAGGTTGCTATTAAAGAATCAAAAGAGGTGCATGTGTTAATGGTATAAGGTGAAGTAACCAGTGTTTTAGAGACAGAGATTCTAAAACCAATTGTGTCATTGTTAGAAAAATTTAGTGAAATTGTACTTGAGAAGTTACCATACAGGTTATTGCCAATGCATAACATCCAATATCAAATTGATTTAGTTCTTAGAGCTAATCTTCCTAACCTGCCTCATTATTGAATAAGCTCCAAAGAGAGTGAGATCTTAAGAGAGAAGGTAGAAGAATTGTTGCTAAAGGGGTATATTAGAGAGTGCTTAAACCCATGTGTAGTACTATCCTTACTGACTCCAAAGAAAGATGGTAATTGGTAGATGTGTGTTGATAATTGGACTATTAAAAGATTACTATTGGGTATAAGTTTCCAATTCTCATACTAGATGACATGTTAGATGAATTGGAGAGATCTAAAGTGTTTTCAAAGATTGATTTATGAAGTGACTATCATTAAATTTGGATCAAATTAGGAGATGAGTGGAGATGGTATTAATGAGTGACTAGTAATGCCATTTGGTCTCTTTAATGCTCTTAGAACCTTTATGAGATTGATGAACTAGTTATTAAACCCCTTTATTGGTAAGTTTATGATTATATACTTTGTTAATATTCTTATTTATAGTCAATCAATGGAGGATCATATTTTACACTTGAGAAAAGTATTAGTAATGTTACAAAAAAAAAAAAAAGTTGTATGTGAATTTGAAGAAATGAAATTTCATGGTTGAAAAATTGCTCTTTTTGGGATACATAGTTAGTTTAACCGGTATCTAGGTTAACAAGAATAAAATGTGGGCTAGTAATAGTCATAATACCACCCAAATTATTTCTTATATCATAGAAGTGGATGATCATGTTTAGCATGTATTTGTTGAACTCTTTTTGCTTTTTTTTTTTATTTGAATTTTTGCTGCAAAAGAGACTAAAAGGTTAAAAAAAATAACGAAGTCATCAAAACTCTAATACAAAATCGAATGATTCTAACGTACGTATCACAATCAATTATGCTAAAAGTGTTGAACCACTCTATCCTTGTATTACATTCAATTTTCACAAAATGTTTTTTTTGGGTAACAAAAGCGTGCTGAGGACCAAGATAAAGCCGTATGTATGCATACTGGACTAAATTGAGTTCAAGACTTCACTCAAATCGGCCCATTTACTTAAAATGTGCAAAATATAAAGACAAGTTGAACTAAACTTGAAAAAGTAAAATCTTAGTGATGCATCAAGCATCTTTAGTGCTATGAATATAGAGAGATTTTAGGCAATGATCAATTTCTTATAAAGTAGGAAAATGTGAAAATATAATAGATACAAGTTGACTTATAATACCACTTAGTTTCAATAACCAAAAAGCACAAGAAAGGGAGAATTATAATAAATATTCATTTATAAATTATCTAACCATTCACCTCGACAAGAGATGATTGACATGCAAGTTTTTAATGAATATGACAATATTAGAATGAAAGATTGGAAAATTGAATAAAATTGATCTTAGATTTCTAACCTTTTTCATTACAAATGTTTTAAATTTTTATTTTATATCTTTGTTTTAGTTTTCTTAGGATCAAAAACTATTTAGCACCTATTAATTATTGAAAATTTATCCTTAATATTCAAAATTTTTTTATATTACAAAGCACATACTAAGTTATCAACTATTACAAAAAACATACTACAATTAAGAAAGTGAGACAAAATTAGTGAAAGAAAATGGGGAGAAAGTGACTATGCCTTTATGTTTTTAGTAGGAAAAACTCTATTGGTGGGCAATTGTTATTGTATTAAAAAATATAAAATATTAAAAATATTTTTTTATTGTCATTATTTATATCTCTCTATTAATTCTTAATTATATTTCTATATATTTTAGTGGTTCAATTTATCTATTAATACTTGAATTAATAAAAAATAAGAATATAATAACCAAAAAATGTTGCTACAAATCACATTTTTTTTTTTATTATTTTTACAATTCATTACACTTACCTTTAAGCTTTTTATCATATAGGTATTTTTGTGCAAGACCTCCCTGATAGTAGTGTTGATATATAAGTATAGATAAAAATAAGAAAAAAATTTAATTGAATATAAAAATGAGAGTTTGAATATATATGCATAATTTTTATACTATTTATCTACTTACATATATTATTTATTATTTTTTATTTTTTATTTTTTATGTCCCCATATTAATAGGTAAATTTATTAGTCAACTTTTTTCTTAGCAATGACACATCTTTTCATTTGAAAATTGATAGTAATGGTACATTACATTGTTGGATATAATTACTTAGTAGTAAGACTAAGTGATTAATACAAAAGAAAAGGTAAAAGGACACAAGACGTGAAGTGGATGACAAAGTCATCTTAAGTAATATGTTTTCATCTTAATTTATTGAGGCTATCAAATTTTGCTTTAATTAGACATTTCTTGATAATATGTAAAGCCACTTTTAAGAAATTGAGATCAAATTTCTTTTAACCTTATGTCATGAAATATGAGAAGTTTTTAATAAAATAATTATGTGAATTATAAGAAAGATGTTGAGGGATTATTAAGACAAGTGTGAGAAGCATTATTATCATAACAAGTCTTTGTCAAGGTTATGTTAAAAAAAGTCTCTAATTTGAATGAAATTTTGTTGTATTGATAAGATTATATTAACGTAATTTATATATAATAAAATTGTATCATAATATTTTTTTTTTGTAAAAATAAGAATAAAATTAAATATAAGTAAAGAAAAATTAAGTTAAATATAAAAATAAGAGTTTAAATAGATATAAATAATTTTTTAAAAATATTTTTTATATAATATAAAAATTATTTACATAACTCTATTATTTTTATATCTGTGTAATAGACTTGAATACCTAAATTTATTTATCAATGTTTTTTCCTAGCGATGACTATCTTTCCATTTGAAATTTGATGGTAATGACATGGGATATTGTCGGATATAATTGGCTAGTAGTCCGGCTAAGTGATTAATACAAAAGAAAGAGCAAAAAGACACGAGACATGACAGACTAACTGCACGTTTCTGGGCTCACATGCCCTGGACAGTCTTGATTTCAGATTTGGCGTGGTCGGCAACATCGCCATAAAGCCATTTAGCCGAGAATTTATAGGGTGAATACTAATCTGCCCGTTTGGTCTTATGTTATTTTCATTGAAATAAACTTATGGTTACAAATCTTATCATTTTTTTTTTTAAAATCTCATTATAAGTTCACTACAAAATTATTTTTATGATTAGATAGTGAATGCATGCCAATATATATATATATATATATATATATATATATATATAATTACATCTTTAAAATTATTTTAAATAATATGTTTTTATTTTAATTTATTAAAATTATTAATTTTGAAAATAGAGTCAATTAAAATCACTGATTTTCTTTTAATTAATTTGAAATTTTTTAAAATTGATTAGTTTGAATGAAAGTGTAAATCATAGTCATTATTCTTCAATAAATACTAATATAATAGGTAATATAACAATTTAAATTAACACTTCAATTGTAAATCTGTATGAACATCTTCAATTTGAAAATTACTTGATGTGAAAATAATTCAAACCCAAAATGATCTAAAAATTTAAAATAAAAATTCATTTCACCCTGACTTTCTACTTTTCTTGAAAGAATAAAAGAAAAAACTAGATATTATAATATATCAGTCATAGATTTTATATAAAAACAAAAAAAAAAATTATATTCTATTTTTATTTTAAATTTTATTAATATTTCATTTGTAAAAATAAAACTAATTTATCATTTGATATTATCTTATATTTTTACTTAATACTTTATTTATTTATACATAAATATATAAAAACATATATTTATACTATTTTATTTTTAACATATCATACAAATATATATATTATATTAAATTTATATAAAATTTAATTTTATTATATACATTTCATTATTTTATATTAATATTTGTTTATTTATTTTTATATTTTTTTAAATTTAATTTTTTACATATTTACAGTATTTTAAAAATTTTTACACATATATTCATATAATGTATATATAGATGAATCTTATATATGTATATAGACACACACACAGAGACAAACACACACATACATTACAATATTAATTTATAAAAAATAAAAAGTAATGTTAATATTAATATATTTTTATTTATCATAATACATATAAAATTAGTAATTTACTTATAATTAAATTTAAGTGATAGAATAAAAATAAGTATAAAAAATAAAAAAAATTATATATTTTTGACATGAATAGTAATTTATTGTTTTGTAAGTCAACTCAAATAATATAAATTCAAAATAATTTAAATATAAATAAAATTTTATTATATAAATAAAATTATTTTATTAAAAAAAGATAAAAATGTTCAAATATAATCTTTACAAAGAACTTACAAATTTTTTTCTTTTTTATTGGATTAGATCTTTCATCATAGTGCAACATTATTTTTGAAAATTTGAAATTAGTCTCTTTCAATATATTTGCAATAAAATTTTGATGAAATAATTAAGTAGACTTATATGATAAAAGTAAAATAATAATAATAATAATTAAGTAGACCCATGTACATCTATAATGCGAAGGTGTTTAATCAAGACCGATGGAATCCTTCCTGCTGCCAACTTTTTCCACGCTAAAAAAAAAAAAAATCTTTTAAATTGATTAGAATAATTTACTCAAATTCAATCAAACATGGTTTTTTAATTTTTTTTGTCTAAGCATTTTGACTTTTCTTTTTTGGGTACTTGATCCAATCAAATTTTTTATATATTTTAAATTAATTAATAAAAATATATTATTAACAAAATTAAATAAATAATAAAATATAATTAAAATTTTATTTGTTGAAATATTTAAAATATTTTTTATTTTATTTATTAAAATTAATTAAAATAATTTTTTTTATTTATATAAAAATAAAATTTTTAAAAAATTATATACTATAAAAGTAAAAATGTTTAAAAAATATCCCTACCTCCTTAGGGGAAGCGGCCGACATTTTTGGAAAATTAAGTCATATACTATTTATTAGCCATCAACTCGACCCCTTTTGCTGCACTGAACATTGGTCGATTTCTATTGCTGTTTTGTCCCACTTTGCGTTTTTTCTTTTTCTTTTCCATGATCACTTGCGTCTTTGTCCTTTTTAACCGTCTCGAGCCAACCAACAATCCGTCTCCGGCTTAGGGATTCCACAAATAGGAATTGTGGAACGGTGTGGTAATTATGCTGTGAAATTCTCATTAATATTACTCGAGTTTTGACTATTACTTGGCGCGTGGTGAGCGTGGATGGTAGATTTCAAGGTGACGGAAGCAGTTTCGTTTGGTTGCAACTCACAAATTTCCACAGCCACGGGTTCCGATGGCTTGGAATTCTACTGCCCCATGCCGTCGAAGTCATAGAGAATTTCTGGTGTAGATGGTCGTGATTAGATTGGGATGGAAATGGAAATTCTGGCACGCGGATAGGTGGAGGCCCACCCCGAACCAAGAAAGTCCCTCATTCCACCACCACCACCACCACACTACTCCTTATTACATAACATCATTGATAAAGATACACCCACACACGGTTCATTCAAAGGCCCACCGCCCGCTCTGTTGGCCTGAAAAAGTGTTCCATTGGATTCACGGTCAGGATCGAGGGCAAGTTTCGCTTGCTGAGCAAATCATCAGCTTATTTCTTCTGTGACTCCCAGCTGCAACCGTGACCCTTTTAAGATATTTTAAAAATAATAAATTTAAGTAAATATAAAAAATTATTATATTATATATGAAATATAAGTTTTTTTTTTTGACATAATAATCTGCTGTAAGTCGACAATCCATTTTGACATCCATGCAAGATGTAATAACAACTTTATGTATCATCCGATCTTGCTAACTTAAGTAATTTTTTGTTTTAAAATTGATCTCAATATATATATATTGAAGATATTTTATAAAATATAATATATTAAAAAATTAATAAAATAATTATAATATATTTTTATTAATATTAAACTTGAATGATATATAATTGAATCATATTTTTTTTAAGAGTCAATAAGGTGTTCTTAAAAGAAGAATGCACTAGTTAGTGAGGAGTTTTAGGTATCTAAATTGAAAAATTTGAGAAGGGATGTTAGACTTATAAAAAATCAGAAAGTTCATGTGTGATTCATAGTGCGATCGACCTAGTACTGGAATAAGCCAAAAAAAAATCACCCTAAAATTTATGTTTCTAATAAAAAGAAGAATAACAAAAATAAATCAAACATTACAGCTATGTTACCAATCATCACTCCAATATGTGTTAGGCTCAAAAGAAAAAAAATTTTAAAAAAATCAACTCATAATATTTATAAATAAAAATGATTACTTCAAGATATTTTTTAAATTTTTTATTTAGTTTTCATTAGGGTTGGTATATATTTTTTTCTATTTTAGTAATTGTATTTGAATAAATTGAAAACAAAATTAAATGTATAGAGATAACAATAGTTATTATGTTATATATATATATATATATATATATATATGTATATATAATAAAATTGAATTGGTCAAAAAAAATAAAAAGAATTACTTACATATTAAGTATACATCATCAATTATATGAGAAAAGGAATGTATATTTTTAATTAATTTAAATAATTATATGTTAAATTTTTATATAAATTAATTTTTTTAATTTTATATCGTAATATATAAAAAATTTTAAATAAAATAATTATGTAAATCATATAATAGTTATGGAGAGGGCACCAAAATAGTAAGAGAATTTATTATCGTGACAAGTCTTGTTAAGGTCACAGTAAATAGAGTCGTCTAATTTAAATAAAATTTTGATAAAATTATATTTTAAATAAAATATAAAAATATATTTATTTTAGGTGAGGTCACCGCTAGATAAATTTATTAAACAATAATTGTGTTAACAGTGACCATTTTTTTCATCTAAAATTTGATAATAATGGCACGCTATATTGTTACATATAAGACATGAAGTGGATAACAGGGTGGGTGCAGGCCTAAGCCTTCGACGGTCTTGATTTTGATTTTGATTTTGATTTTAGATTTGGTGTGATAGGCAGCGTCCGCATCATCAAAGCCATTTGTTCAGAAATTTATGGTGAGAATACTCGTATACAGTTAGCGATTTGTATTTTTTATTAAAATAAAATTATAATTAGTTCATCCCTCTACATGGTTCTTGTAAATCGCCTCTTTTGGGTTGAGTTTCCAATTGGCTTGCTTACCTGTGTTCCTGCTACCATAACACTTTTATGACTGTATCCATTGATGTTAAAATTTGTTCGCATGACATTTGGTACGTGTATTTTTAGGCACAAAAAATAAGAGACCATCGAGTGGTTTTGATCTTAGAGGAAATGTGTTCCTCAGTTGAATTATGCTCACTTGCCATCAACAGAGCAAGGAAGTTGTGTTCTAGTTGACTTGGATGAAATGTTTCTCTCAACTATTTTTGATGAATGTACCTAAGAAAAAGAAAACTATGTTTGTGACCATTGAGTCAATGATTCCATTTTCTTCATAACATCATTGATTTCACATCACCTGCTTGCTAATTGTAGAATTATGTTTTGATGCTGGAAATTGGATTTTATGGTGATGATTATTGCCAGGTCTCACTTAATGTTTACAATAGGGACCGTTTTGTGATATGATGTTTTGATACGTTGACTTGGTTGCTAACAATTTTGTGATATGTAAAACAGGGGAAATAGGGGAACAGGGTAAAGTGGTCCCTTGTAGAATAGATCCCTTTTAAACATATATCGAATTTATTGCAGTTATGAACAAAAGCATTCATCAGGGTAATGTCAAGAGTGGACATAGGCAGCTAGGATCCTAAATAAGGCTTGTGTATCCCAGAGTAAGACTCCTGAAAAGCATTGTTGAGGAGGACCCTTATTGCTTTACATCTCTCCTTCACACGGCACTGTTAAATTTTTTTGATTGCGTGGTCACCATATCACGCACCTCAAACCCACGTGTTTTTGTTTATCATACATCGATATTAAAAGTCATATTTTTTTGAATTTTGAGAAAGATAGAGAATCGACCCACCACACAAGTAGACTAAGCCTGCTTGGTTAGCACTCCTTCAGTTTACATGTCAATCTCTCTTCTGTTTGGCATTGCATAGGTACATCAGGCATATTTGGACTCGAAGAAAATTATTTGTACCAATAATTATAGAGCTTGATGAGCCAGCTCAATGTATCAGTAAGCTAATTTGTTTGACTTTTTTACTAAAATTTACAGTGTGAGAGTTTAATATACTGTAATATATATGTGTATATTTTTTTGTCAAATACACACTTCACTCAAACGCATGTTCTGAACATAAGAATGATACTGCACTTATTTATGAGTACTTATGCGACTGCAGCTTAGGCATTGAGTTCTTTGCTCAACAAATTGGATCTTAAATCCTATGGACCAATGATATCAGGTGGTTGTAACTTTGATGAAGCAGTGGATATGATTTTGAGCAAAGAAGAACGTCTTTCTTTTGATGGTAGTCATTAAACAATGGGAATGAGATAAGTCTTACTAATATATGCCAAGATGCTAAAAATAGTGGATTGTTTCAAAACAATGTCATTGTTGGATTAGCATGGATTGGGAAAGGTTTGCTTATGCAAGGTCATGAAAAATTTAATGACATAACTACGGTGTTGCTAGAGTACATATTGTCAAGTGGCAAAATGGATTCCCTGTCACAACAAGAAGCTTCAATAAAAAAGGGTACTGAGCAGACCGTACATACATCTGCGATGAAATGTGCGGCAGATGCATTTCAAATTCTTATGTCTGATTCTGAACTTTGTTTGAATAGACAGTTCCATGCAGCAATAAGGCCACTCTATAAGCAACGATTTTTCTCCACCATGATGCCCATCCTCCAACCTTTGATAATCAAATCCAATTCATCATTCTCAAGATCCACTCTCTTTCCTGAACTAATTGATACTCGTCCATTTGTGTTGCACATCTTAGACATCACTAATTTATCAAGTTCTGATATTGCGAAGAACCCCTGGTCTCCCATGTTTTGCTAGAAGAGTCATTTGTAGAGCTGGCCAATTTAGTATTTTAGGTCTAATTCCTGCTTTCAAATGCTAGGGCACTTTCATTTCAGGTCTTTGTTAGTTCGAGCTTTTGTGCACATTATATCCAGTATACTCCACTGATTGTTATCCTGAATGATGCAAAAAAAGTTAATTTCTGAAAAACCTTAAACTCCCATTACATTTTCCTGTGAGGCAAGCATGCTTATTGCTGCAAGGCACTTTATCTAATCTACAGTTAATTCCAGAGTTGCTGGAAGGCGTAACTCTGTTAAGCAAGGATGTTTCTGATAAAGATACCTTATACCACCCACTACTGGTTTTATCAGGAATATTGACAGAGAAGAATGGTATGTTTTTTTAGTCTACTGTTGCATGCATATCATTCAGTTTCCCTCCCTTTTACTCAACCTTTTGCAGTTATAAGGGAATGAAAGAAACATAGGGGGAAAAGAAATGAAAATAAGTAGGGCTATCTATCCTGCCCTTTTTGCACGTGAACAAAAATGGAGATGGATACTTGAGAGTAAAGATGCTTTTGGACAACTTTTTCTTGGTTCCCAACGTGTGGGAAGTAAGACTTGTATCCCGATTTGCTTGCAGTCTTGTTACCAGTAACTTCAGTGAGGTTGAGTAATGCATTTTCCTTTATTTGCTTATGCATGCAGGACAAGAAGCTATTATAGACAATACACATACTATTGTAAATTGCCTCCTTGGGCGTATCACTTATCCCCACAACATTGTATTAATTTTTCTTTCTGAATATTTTACTTATTTCTTATACCATTCCGCCACTCTTTATTCTGCCTTAAACTTAGTGAACTTGCTTCCTTTGTGCCTTGTTTATAACTGATGAAGAAAGACGTGGAATTCTTGTCAGTCACTTTCTAAGCCACAATTAGAAAGCTGATATAATTTTTTATTTGAATGTTCAGCTTATTTGAGAAACAGCTTGCCACATCAGAGCTACCTCATACAAGGATTTATCTCATGAGGATTCAGATTAGTTTCTCAAGTTAGAGTTGTTTAGTAGGGGTTCCAGTAATCACTTTCTCAATTTGAAGCTAGATAAGTTATCCTGTTTTCCTTCATGCATGTCTGGCTGGGTGCATAGAATATCATTTGCATGTTGCTTCGAAAGTACTGAACCTGCATCTTCCCACTTGGATATAAGTGGTCATTCAGCCATCACCGAGGATTATATATATGACACCTTTTTTTTTTCCTTGCTGGGACTATTTTACTGAAATATTGGCAATGACAACCTTCTGCCACACCTTCTCGTCATTCTCAGGTTACAAGCTAGAGAAAAAGCTCTGGATAATCCAAAGAGAGCTGTACGTGTTGAAGCTGTTAGATTCTAGCAAGCATGGTCAACACTTTTACATCTATATTGCATACACCAAATACATATTTAAATATGCTTGCATGCGGGCAGACAATTGAGTTAAGATATGATTTTTCATGTGTTTCTGCTGATTGTCAAAACAGGGCATCGATTGCTTCAAGGAGTCGTCATTTCTAAATTAGTATTTTGAGCTGGCTTTGCAAAATAAAAAGGATGAACCTGATCCACCTCCTTTGTTGTCACAGTAAATAATTGGCCCTAGAATTTCGCTGAGATATAGAACAGAGAAATTCCTACGTAGTTAGATGATTCATTATGGAAGAATGTGAATTCCTGTATATAGAAACTGATACATTGTGTGCCCTCAATTTGAGGCCCCCATTAACTTTTAATGTTCCTCCACAAGTGTCTTACCAATAATAACACAGTTGCCAACGCATTAGATTTCCTCAAAACCCAAAGTTAAATTTGCCCGGACGAGTGGTAGATTGGTGACCTCCTTGGATATCCTCGTGTTGCAACTTCTTGTTAAGGACTGCCAAAATAAAGGCAGTAATGACATTGTAATGGCCAGCAGCCAAGCAGCTGCACTTCATGCCATGCTTTTGCTTTGATCTGACAGGTTCCCTGAAGACAGTGCTGTTGGATAATTTCATATTCACTTGTTGCATATGAAAAGTTACTAAAGATTTCATACTGCATGGTCCCAAAACCTTAATTAAATGGAGCAATCTTGGCTTTTTTTTCGTTTCAAATTTGTCATTTGATTGAAGAATTTTGGATCACTTCCAAATGTATTCGTCCCTTTGCATCTTCATTGCACTGGGAGATTTACTAGGTATCAACTAAAATAGTTAATTTAATGGTGCTTTCAGGATACAATTTTTTAGTACTTTTTGTATCAGCTGAAGTTAGCTTATTATAAGTGAAGATGTAAAAGGACATAATAGTAAGAAACTTCTAAAAATTATTTCCAATAACTTAACACCAGATAATAATTCAGTTTTTTCTACTAACATCCAACTAAATATGTTGGAGATCATAATTTCAAGAATTGGGCAACAAACACCAAAATAATAAAAGAATTCCATCAGTATTAGAATAAGCAAAGATGCCAAGAATAAAAGTAACATAGATTGAAAATCAAAAGGAACAAGACCTATTAATTTAAATATAAATTAACATAAAAATGCTTTCATGAATTAGAAAAAAAAAAAAACATACCTTTACAATTTATACCCTCTTTACACAGTTTCCTCTCTTTATTTGCCTCCAATGGCATTGAAATGTCTTGTCTTAAAACCAACTTCAAACTGTAAAAAGGCTTCTCAATGCTTGAAATTCCCATATTGTGGGGTATGAAAGTTAAAAGTACAGTCTTACCCTTCCGTTAACAAAAAGGTTATTTCTGCAACTCAATATGAAAATCATTTTGAATTATTTCTGCAACTATATTAGGTTGGTAATTTCTAAACCAACTACAGGTTTTGAATTATCTTCAGTGACATTAGCATCAACACAAATCATTCAGACATGTCATCTTCAGCTTTACAATACTGGCTAGCATGCTGGTGCAGGCAATTGTCCTCATTTATTCTTGCCATCTTCGACTTCAAAATTTGATCCTCAAAATTTGAAGTTTCCTAAAAGTATACCATAAAGTTAAAGGTATACAATATCCACACATAATTACACAAATCCATGGGCCTTACCCCTGAACCTCCTTCTGTTGTGACAGCAGTTAGTCTATTTCTCACAATCGATCTTGAAGGCACTAGGAAATGTTCAACAACATCACCTGATCTTCCCACAATGGCTTTCTTTTTTAAACCAAGCCTCGTGGGAAGGGCTTGCAACATAATAGGACAAGGTTAAAATCCGCCAGAAAAGCAAACATTAATCGTGGATATTTTAGAAAAAAAAAAAGGGACAAATTTAAAAAAATATTGTCTAATTTAATACCACAAAGTGGGCCTCATCATTGTGAAATGCAATGAGGAAATTCTCATTAGTATTATCACCTCGTACTTGTTGAAATGCCACAAAGAATATTTCATTAAGCAGTTAAACAACTGCTTGCTAAAACAACTAGAAACTCAGAGGAACATACATCCCAATGGTACTTGCGAAGCCAAGACTATGAGATTTCCTCTTTTTCATCATATATATCCTTTGATAGCTGCCACCACAATGATAAATGAACAACAGTGCAATTATGACAATCATACAGTGGTGCATGACAATAGTTTCCCGGCAATAGTTTCCAGCGAGTGTTGGTGCAACCTACATGGATCATTCTGGAAAGACAAAGGACAAACCCAATTCCCTGATGATATGCCTTTTCTAATAAGAGATTCCATAATCACTGTGCTGCCTGCTTACCAGTTCAATTTATCCTTATTTATTTTACTCATCGAAAAGGATATACCAAATGCTCAAAGCAACTTATTCTTATTTATTTGAACCTTAATTTTTGGATTCATGGCCAAAAATTTTCAGTCAGCCTATTAAGGAGTGAAATGATTAAGCAAACATGTTAGACAGCCACATCAGAGTCACGATAATGGTTGACTTGATGCATTTGGACAATAAAATGTTAAACACGAGGATGCAACAATCTCACTGAACTTATCCCACTTTCAGTTATTCAAAATAATACAAAAGTACAACAATGATGTACCTCTCAATATAAGGAAGCAGTTGCATGATCACAACAAAACGTAAGTTCTTATTGTTTGCAGTGAATAAAAGAAAAACATTTTATGATTGATACCTTCCAATTACAGTGACACTGTTTTCTTCTCTGATGAACAAATATTTCTTTCAAGCAAACCACAGGTTGCTAGCACGGCTCCCACAACCGCAGCTCCCACTTAGTTCGTGGAATAAACCAAGGAGATTCGAACCCAAAACTGTGCTACTAACCAATAAATGCCCTAACCACTAGGCTAACAATAGGTGGTTTATTTTGCACTATTTTCTTCCATTGCACTTTGCAGAAAACAAACCTGTCATTGAGGTTCTCCAACAAGCTGTGGTCCTCCATTTCATTTAATGCTTTTTGTCACAAGCCGACAAATACAAACTCAATTCATCAAAGGAGTCCAAATCTACTATCAAAGACCCAAAAGATCTGAGAAGATTTTCTAGCATATTCCTTATACATAATTCTAGAATGTAATATTCTCTAGTATATTCCTTATAAATATCTGGGATATGAAGGTTCTAGATTCAAGGCCAAGAACTATATATACCCCAAGCCTCATTCATTTGTATCATCAAGCAATCAAGCATCAATCCAATCTCTCCTTCTCAGCCTTTCTCTAACTCCTCTTTACTTTGCTCTCTCTCTCTAAGCTTACTAGCAACTTTCCCTTGAAGTTGTCTAGTGCCGCGCGGGTTTAGAGTGTCTGTAAACTCATCCCGTGACAGTTGGTATCAGAGCCTTGGTTGCTACCGTTCAGCACCAAAGATGACTTCCGTCAACGAAGTTTGTGTGGAGGAGCAAAGCCGTGGTCGAGAGGAACAACGCACCTACATCACAAAGCGCGGTAAATCAAAGACGGCTCTAATGGAGGTCTTGGAGTTCCGTGTTGCAGAGTTGGAGAAGAACTTCTCAAGGATCGAACCAGCCCTTGAGGAGCAGGCTGCCCGAATTGACAACGTGGAGACGGAATTCGGGGAAGTCACTCGCGTGGTGAAATCCACCCTTCGGGAGATCAGTCAATCCTTCAAGCGTGATCTCGAAGACATCCGACGAGAGGTATGTAATGATCGTTCTTTTACTGAAGTTGAGTTACGAGACCTTAGACATGAGGTAGATGATGTTCGTGCTGATTACAAACAAGCCATTGCTAATGGCTCATGTTCCACCGGCACCACCAACTTTGGCACAATCCAAGTGCCTAAGCCGGCTACCTACAATGGCACTTGCAACGCTACGGAAGTAGAGAACTTCCTCTTTGGCTTAGAACAATACTTCGAAGCCAAGTTTGTTCGAGATGATGTAGCTAGGATCTGCACTGCCCCCACATTCCTACGAGATGCCGCTCAACTATGGTGGCGTCGCAAGCACGGTGACGTTGGCAAAGGTATTTGCTCGATTGACACTTGGAAGGACTTCAAGCGGGAGTTAAAGAAACACTTCTGCCCAAGCAACGCTGAGAAGGAAGCTCGAGGTCATCTCAGACGATTAAAGCAAGGAGGGACTATCTGTGACTACGTCAAGGAGTTCACCACCCTCATCCTTGAGATTGAGTACATGTCTGACAAAGACTCTCTCTTCTACTTCATGGATGGATTAAAAGATTGGGCTAGAGTTGAACTAGAGAGACATAATGTGCAAAGCTTGGATGATGTCATTGCTGCTGCCGAGTCTCTCGTGGAATACAACACCCAAACCAAGGAAAAACGATCAAACTAGGGTAAAAGTGGGGGAGAGAAACCCGGACGCAAGGAGCAAGGGTCCAAGGATAAAGGGAAGGCCAAAACCTCGTCACATGGTGAATGGCATGATCGAGGTAAGTCCGATTCTCCTAAACCAAAATCTCCATGTTTTATTTGCAATGGTTCCCATTGGATGAAGGATTGCCCCAAGCGCAAGACCTTCAATGCCATCATGAGCCAGTTTGAAGATGACTCTTCACAAGACGAGCAAGGTCAATCCGAGATGGGATCACTTCGAATCTTGGCAACCATGAAGGGGAAAAGCGCACAACCCCATGTCGACCATAAGGGTTTGCTATACGTTCAACTCACCATCAACGGGAAGCAATTTAAAGCCATGCTAGACACTGGAGCTTCCCACAACTTCATTTCCATGGAGGAAGCCAAGCGGCTTGGCCTCAAGTTGACAAGTAAGGGTGGAATCCTTAAAGCAGTGAACTCCCCAGCAAAACCAATTGCCGGCATTGCTAAAGGTGTTCCCATAACTCTTGGTGCATGGAAAGGAAGCATTGACTACTCCGTAGTCCCCATGGACGACTTCCAAGTGGTGTTAGGCATGGAGTTCTTCGATAAGGTACAAGCCTTCTTATTCCCAGCTTCCAATTCACTCGGAATACTAGAGGGAGGAAGGGCTTGCACCATCCCTGCGGAGCGTGCTCGACGGTTGGAGGATCAGGCCTTATCCGCATTACAATTCAAGCGAGGTATGAAATCTGACCCCAGCTACCTTGCTACTATCCGTGAACTCAACGATAGGGATGTCAGCCCTAAGGTCGCCTTGCCTACTGAGGTGGCACAAGTCCTTGAAGAGTTTAAGGACGTCATGCCACAAGAGCTGCCGAAGAGACTCCCACCTAGGCGAGAGGTGGATCATGAAATCGAGTTGGAGCCGAATGCCAAGTCCCCTGCCTTGGCACCCTACCGTATGACACCACCCGAATTGCAGGAGCTACGCAAACAGCTTCATGACTTGTTGGATGCAGGCTACATATAGCCCTCGAAGTCCCCCTACGGTGCCCCAGTGCTCTTCCAAAAGAAGAAAGATGGAAGTCTCCGCATGTGCATCGACTACCGAGCATTGAATAAAGTCACCATAAAGAACAAGTATCCGATACCGCTGATCTCGGATCTCTTTGACCAGCTTGGCGATGCACGATGGTTCTCAAAGCTAGACCTACGCTCGGGGTACTACCAAGTACGCCTTGCTGCTGGAGACGAGCCCATGACAGCATGCGTGACAAGGTATGGCTCTTTCAAATTCTCGGTTATGCCATTTGGTCTCACCAATGCACCGGCAACCTTTTGCACGCTTATGAATAAGTTATTCCATCCCTTCCTCGATCGATTCGTGGTGGTATACCTAGACGACATCGTGGTGTATAGCAAGACACTCGATGAACACTTGCAACACCTATGACAAGTCTTCCAAGTGCTACATGACAATGAACTCTACGTTAAGAGAGAAAAGTGCTCATTCGCCACACAAGAGGTAGAGTTCCTTGGCCACCGCATTCGGGATGGACAACTAATGATGGATCCAGTAAAGGTAAAAGCCGTCATGGATTGGGAGCCACCAACCAGAATTCCGGAGCTAAGATCCTTCCTCGGTCTAGCCAACTACTACCGTCGGTTCATCAAAGGGTACTCAGCAAGGACAACACCCTTGACCGACCTCTTAAAGAAGGATCGTGCATGGAGATGGACAGAATAATGTCAACATGCCTTTGATGGTTTAAAGAAAACCATTTCTGAGGAGCCGGTCCTTAGCCTTCCGCACCCCAGTAAAGCCTTTGAGGTACACACTGATGCTTCTGACTTTGCCATTGGAGGTGTTCTTATGCAGGATGACCACCCCATTGCCTTTGAAAGTCGGAAGTTAAACGATACGAAGCGCTGCTACACCGTACAAGAGAAGGAGATGACAACCATTGTCCACTACCTACGGACATGGCGACATTACTTGCTTGGCTCGCACTTCTCCATCCTAACCGACAATGTGGCTACAACTTACTTCCAAACCCAAAAGAAGTTAAGCCTGAAGCAAGCTCGGTGGTAAGATTTTCTTGCCGAGTTTGACTACCAGCTGAAGTACAAGCCAGGCAAGGCTAATGTGATAGCCGATGCACTTAGCAGGAAAGCGGAGCTTAGTTCGTTAACTCTCAGTCGACCGGAGGGCCTTCTCATCTCTCGCATCAAGGAAGGCATAGACAATGATCCTAAAATGCAAAACCTTGTCAAACTAGCTCGTGAAGGCAAGACTCGACGGTTTTAGGAAGACAATGGGCTACTTTTGACTGTCGGCAACTGAATCATGGTTCCCCGGTACGGGAACCTAAGGAGGGAGATCATGAAAGAGTGTCATGATACTCAATGGGCAGGACATCCTGGTGTTGCACGCACCCTTGCCCTTCTCCAATCCGCTTATTACTGGCCACAAATGCGAGATGACGTGGAAGCATACGTTCGGACATGCCTTGTTTGCCAGCAAGACAAGGTCGATCTACACCACCCTGCAGGTCTTTTGGAACCCTTGCCAATTGCTGAAAGACCATGGCAAAGCTTGTCCATGGACTTCATCATGGCCTTGCCCAAGTCCGAAGGTTATGGGAGCATCATGGTGATCGTAGATCGATTCAGCAAGTATGCTACATTCATTCCAGTTTCTCGGGACTGTACTGCAGAGGAAGTTGCCCGTGCTTTCCTCAAACACATCATCAAACTTTGGGGAGTACCATGCAACATTGTAAGTGATCGAGACCCACGTTTCACTGGAAGGTTCTGGACAGAACTCTTCAAACTCTTGGGGACCGATCTCAACTTCTCCACTAGTTTCCATCCCCAAAGTGACGGCCAAACCGAGCGCATCAATGGACTGTTAGAGCTATATTTGAGGCACTATGTAAGTGCCCATCAACAGGATTGGGCCAAGTTAATTGATGTAGCTCAATTTTCTTACAATCTCCAGAGGAGCGAGGCCACAGATAAAAGCCCCTTCGAGATTGTTACCGGCCAACAGCCCATGACACCACATGCCATGGCCTCCATGTACAGCGGCAAAAGCCCTATGGCACATCAAATCGCCAAGGAATGGCACGAGCAAGCCGATATTGCCCAGGCTCAGCTAGATAAAACCGTTCGCAAGATGAAGAAATGGGCGGATCACAAACAGAGGCATATTGAGTACCAAGAGGGAGACAAAGTGCTTGTCAAGCTACTCCCACAACAATTCAAGTCCCATCGTAAGGTCCACAAAGGGCTAATTCGAAGGTATGAAGGCCCTTTTTCAATCATAAAGCGCATTGGGAGAGTCTCTTACCAAATACAACTTCCGTCCCACCTCAAGATCCATCCTGTCTTTCATGTGAGTTTCCTTAAGCCATACCATGAAGACATGGAAGACCCTGAGAGGAACAAGTCCAAACGAGCACCAACGGCTGTTACCACCACCTTCAACAAGGAAGTGGAGAGCATTCTTGTAGATCGAAGGATCCGAAAAAAAGGTGTATCCAATTATACAGAATACCTTGTGAAATGGAAGGGACATCCTCACGAGAAGGCGAGCTGGGAACGAGAGGACACACTATGGCAATTCCCCGATGAAATCCAACGCTACAAAGACAAAGAAGCGATGAGGACGTCGTCGACTTAAGTGGGGGAGAATGTCACAGGCCGACAAATGCAGACCCAATCCATCAAAGGAGTCCAAACCCGCTATCAAAGGCCCAAAGGACCTGGGAAGATTCCCTAGCATATTCCCTGTATATAATTCTAAAATGTAATATTCTCTAGCATATTCCTTGTAAATATCTAGAATAGAAAGGTTCTAGATCCAAGGCCAAGAGTTATATATACCCCAAGTCTCATTCATTTGTATCATCGAGCAATCAAGCATCAATCCAATCTCTCCTTCTCTAAACCTCTCTTTAACTCCTCTTTACTTTGCTCTCTCTCTCTAGGCTTACTAGCAACTTTCCCTTAAAATTGTCTAGTGCCGCGCGGGTTTAGAGTGTCCGTAAACTCATTCTGTAACATTTTGCTTGCTTTTTGGTTAGAGACTGTCAAATTACATTTTATGCAGTTATAAAACAACATTCACTAATTTTATAAGTAAATGGAATGGTAAAGCTCATAATAAGCTACCTGTTTTGTTGATCCATGCTAAGAGGAGAAAGATACCACGTTTTAACTAGCTAAGAAACACTTTTATCAGTGGGGCATTCTTTTTGTCTGATGCCATCCTTTTTTACTGGGGTAACTACATCATCATCACACAACAGTTCCTCGTCTTCAGGAGCGAGAGCTAGTCTAGGACTTTTTGGAGGACTAACAGCATGAACTCAAAAAAGGGCAATCAGGATTGTAGTTCCATATGTTGAACTTTTGGAAGCCATTACTTGTATATGCTAAAATCAAGCAGGTTAACAAGTATTCCAAGATCCGACTCTACATGCAGTTGTGGTTTCCACTTTTTTTTTTGAAAGATGCTATTGTGTATCTTGTAAATCTGCAGGTAAGGATTGCAACTCTAAACAGAATACTTTTGCAGTAGAGACAGGTATTTGATTATAGTAGATAGCAGAATAATTTGTTTTCAACTTTTACAACAAAACTCTTAGCCTGATTTGTATGATACAAAAATTCAGCAAAATCAGCTTTATAAAGCAACAATGCTTTGATTGGCACCTAATTCAAACTAATATCACAATAAGCTATGACAGGAGCTGAATTCAAAGTCTCTAAAAAGCCTGCACTCAATTTGTTTGGGCATCCCAGTGCACAAGGTTCTCACATTTGTAGGGTCCAAAAAGGGTTAGATGCACGCAACCTTACCCTTGTGCACCACAAGGTTCCCACACTCAATTTGCTTATGACCGTCAATTCTTTGGTATTGCTACTAATTATGGAATCAAGTGCGGCTTTCCTCTTTGAGTTTATCCCATATTTCCATTAAAAATACTACTATGTTTTATGAGCTTCTTGATACCTAACATCAAAATAATTGTACCCAATATTATCATGTGAGGTTTTCTCAAATCTTCCTTATGTAATGTATAGCATGCAGATTATGTTCCACACCAATGTTCCATATACCCAGAAGTTCAAACCTACATACCTTGCCAACTTAAAAGTCATTTCCATGGAAGCATAACATAACGCATCTTAATGAAGTTAGTTAAAGTGGCAAGAAAAGCAACATCCATCAACTGGATAAAATTTTTCTACTTTCTTTGCTCTAAAAACTTTTTAATTGGAATCTCTTGTTTTAAGCAGTTGGAATGAAAATTTTTAATTTTTGAGATTCGGCCAACTTCGGGCCATGGCTTGCTTGTTTGATTTTAGTCAATGAAGCCCTTTCCTTATCATCTAAGTGGCATAATAGTTAGATATAAAACCTCACTAATCAATGGAAGATCAACATAGTTCAATATATCTACATAGAAAATTTAAATCTAATATATTTTTAACAAACATCTATTAAATTCATGCATTAAAAAAATTCAACAATATGTCTACATACTCACTTATTAGAACGACCCATTTTGGAATCTACATAAAAAATACAAATAAAAATACTTTCAGTACCTAATTAAGTCAGTAAGAAATAAATAAAAAGAAATAAAAAAGAAGAAATTAAATACCACAGCCAAATATATATATATAAAGAATATTTGACCATAAAAGAAATAAATAAAATTCTCTAATTTTGCTTGCCAGAACATGAGATGTGAGAGATGTCAGCACTAATATCCATTCTCCGTTGTCCTTCTTGTGGTGTTCTTCCAAAAGATTGCTTCTTCTAATTTCCACAAAGTGGCTGTTTGCCCTTAACATTGCTTCTTCAAATTTCCAGAGAAAATGGCAATGAGTAAGATGTGTCGGAGAGAGAGAGTAATAAATATATATAAATAAATATCTCAATATGAAATTTAATTTTAATAAATTTAAATAAAAATAAAAAAATAAATTGATAATAATAAATAATAGAAAAAAATGGAAGAAAATTTCATTAGTAACAAGAAAAAAAACACAATAAATTTTATCAAATAAAAATAATATATATATATATATATATATAATAAAAACAAATAAAGAAAGTAAAAAAAAAATATATCTTTTTCCTTACCTTGTTTTGGGGGCTGAGCACCAATTTTCTATTCTGACGTTAGGGATGTGAGAGATTTTGGACCAATCTTCTCCCTCGTTCTTGTTGTAGCGTCCTACCAGAAGATGGCTGCGATCTATGTACAGTGTATGAAGCATTGTATTTTGCAGAAGATAACTTGGCAGTGCCTTCAACCGTGGGCAGCTTTCAAGTGACAAAGAGCGAAGGGATGGCATTATAATAGCAGGAGGAGGTTTGGTAGTGCCATCATAATAATCATCCCACTCTTCCCAGTTAGGCATGTTCCAGAATTCAAGTTCTTTCAGTTTGGGGAAAGCAACAAGTACTGGTGAAGAAGAAGATGCTGATATCTCACTTTTAGTGTCGCGAATTTGAGTTTCTATTCCTAAAAAGTCCTTCCCCACTTTTTTAACACCCCCCATATCCCACAAACAAAGAGTCTCAAGAAACGGCAGCTTACCCAATGAAGGCAACTGCTCACACAATTGACACCAATATAACTCAAAAGACCTCAGATTCGTTAACGAAATCATCCAACCAGGTAAGGCAGTACCTCCGTAATAGTTTTATGTCAAGAATTTCCAAGTTTGGAGATGGCTCCAAGGCTTCCAGCAACGACAATTCTTCTTTTATGTCTCCTCTAGGATGAGAAAACCGAAGAGCCAATTTAGTGATGTGTTCCTTTTTCTTGAGCTTTGCTTCCTTAGCCTCGGCCAGGTGACGATTATGTGCACCCAAATTTACTAATTCAAGACTTCCCCGAAGTTGATTGAGGTTCTTCAGATCGCTAAGAGAAAATGCATCATCATCATCATCGTCACAGCCAACATCGATCACCTCCAATGTCTTCAGACCAGTTAATTGCCCAATTCCTTTTGGCAACCTTCTAGTGATTTCTGGTTGATAATGAAGATGCCTCAAGTTAATTAGTTTTCCAATGCCAAGAGGCAACTGCTTCAAATGAAAGCACGTGGAAACATCTATAGTCTGCAAACTATGCAGTTCACATAGTGTTTCAGGCAACTGCTCCAATACATAATTGTTAGAAAGATGAAACCGCCTCAACTGTACTAATTTACGGATTGAGGGAGGGATCTCTGCAAAGGCACCGAATCTGAGCCTCAACGATCTTAAACGTGTTGATTCACTGAATAATCTTGATAAGTCTTCTGTTTTGAGCCAGAACTCATTATTCCATGATCCGCTAATTAGAAGGCTTCGCAATTTTTTGGTACTCTCAAAGGAATTGAAGGATGATGTACTGCCATCTGACGATGATGATGATGGTGTGCACTCTAAATTTAAATGACGCACTCTTCTGGATACAGAACCCATGATCGACTCCACCTGACCTTTGACCTCCACACCAAGACATTCATCCCTGGCAACCAATTGGGCCAAATCATGCACCATGTCATGCATCTTACAGCTTCTTATCATCCGATCATCGAATGCATCCTTTCGGAAATCTTGAAACAAAGAACGCATTGCTAAATTTTGAAAATAATTTTCTCCAATTATTTCTAAGTCGCCACTTTGTCCAAGATAGCCTTGAGCCATCCACAATTCTATCAACTCTCTCTTCTCAATCTCATCATCTTTTGGAAAGATAGCACAATACGAAAAACATCGTTTCAATGCTGGGGACAAATCATGATAGCTCAACCACAGAGGGGCAATAACTTTTTCTTGAGCTTCTTCTAATTCGTCTAATTCCCACACCCCACTGCTTAAAATATTTTGCCATCCCTCTCTGGTTTTTCTAAATCGCAAGATACCTCCTAGAGCCTTTGCAGCAATAGGCAAACCCCTGCATTTTTTTGACATTTCTCTAGCAAAAATCTTCTCTAAGTTTTTGGATTCTGCATCACTCATATCCAAGAATGCTATTTTACTTACAATTGACCAGCATTCCTCGTCAGACAATTTCTCTACGTTTAAAATATCATTATTGGAACAACCCATGACCATTGCAGTTTTCTCATTACGTGTGGTCACCAAAACTTTACTTCCGGGTGAAGCAGACCTTAGAGATTGTTTTAACTCATCCCACTTTTTTGAGTCCTTTTCCCACGCATCGTCCAGAATAAGAAGTATTTTTCTTTTATCAACACATTCTCCTATTTTTTGCAACAAACTTTGCAATTCTGTGACGTCTGGAGTAGACTTTAAAAGAGATTCAAGAATTGCTTTGGCAACCCTCGTCTGATCAAAAGGATCTGAGACACAGACCCAAATTTTCTTGTCAAAATAGTCATTTACCCTCTCATTATTAAAGGCAAATTGGGCAAGAGTTGTCTTGCCAATGCCCCCCATCCCTACCATAGAGAGAATGTGGAGGTCTGACCCAACAGCACCCCTTGGCTCACTCAACAACATGTTTACTAAATCACTTTTATCCTTCTCCCTGCCCTTCACTATTGTTATGTCAATAAAAGAGGTGGTCATGGGTCTCTCAATTGGTGGGTTTCCCTCTCTTCGAACAAATTGGTAGCGATCTTTCTCCTGGGAAATTCTGTCTAACCTTTCATTTAGCTCCTTTATCTTCCTAGCAATGTCATGACGCAGAACAAGTTGTTTCCAACAAAAGCAAGAAGACCGTAAGAAGGAGCATACCTTCCTCGCATGCTTCTTTGGATCCTGTTGATCTCCAGGTTTGCTTTGTGAGCTGAGAATCGTAGCTTCCCAATCGTCCACCATGTCCTCAATGTCATAAGCGACGTCTTTGAGCTTCCCCAGCCAATCTCTGACGGTGGCCTCCTTCACTTGCCTTGTCTCTGCATCAGCGAGCATAGCTTGAATAGCAGTGAGATTGCTGGTCAGCTTCTCAACTTCTTTTTTAACACCCACTACAAGCCTCACCTCTTGTTCTAGCTCACGATTCATGATGGTGACCAGCTGCTGCACCACCGGAGAAACAAGTAACTCAGCCATTAAGCTCAAGGATTAAAGGAAGTGAAAGCTGAAATACGGAGGACTAGCTAGTATTTCTACTTAGGTAGGTTGATTTCTGGGGGCTGTTTGTGTTTCCTTAAATTAGAAAATGATGGTTGAGATCTTAAGGATATTAAAAGTAACGCAAGGCAGGAAACTGTTGGATACTTCTGCTTAGGTTGATGTCTGAGGAGGCTGTTTGTGTTTCTTTAGATAGGATGACGATAAGCCTTGTACAAGAAGGCTTTTCACGTGTTTTACTTTAATCATGTCCATAATAATTTGTTTGGTAATTATTTAATTTAAAAAAATAGAATGCTTTGGTTAAAAAGAAAAGGAGGGATTGATAGGGTAAGTAGTTTTTTAATTATGATTTGCGTGTAAAAATTGTTGTAATCTAGTTATAATAATTTATTATTTTAAAAATTAAAATTTTTATTTTTTTAAAGATAAATATTTTTTAAAATTAAATTTATTTTTAAATATTTATTTAAAAATATATTTTATTTTTGATAAAAATTTTTTTTTAATAAATATAAAATGAATTATATGATATTAATATAAATTAAAAATATTTAAAATAAAATAAATATAAATTATTAAAAAAAAATTATTGTTATTAATTTTAAGTAGATAAATTTATTAATTAACTTTTTTTTTTAACAGTAGTAACACATTTTTTATTTAAAAATTAATAATAATAGTATATGAAAATTTCATATATAATTGACTAGTAATAATATAAGTAATTAATATAAAAAAAAAAAAAAGATACAAGATATAAAGTAGATGACATAATTATCTTTATTATCTTAATTTATTGAATGTGACTATTTTTATAAGGTAGTAAATTTTTACTTTAATTAGACACTTCTTGATTGTATGTATGACCACTTTGAAAAAATTGAAATCAAATCTTTTTAACTTTATTTTATAAAATATGAAAAATTTTTAATAAAATAATTATAAAAATTATGATATGGTTGAAAGAGCATTATTAAGACAAGTATGAGAGACGATATTATCATAATATGACCACATTAAAAGGAGTTATTTAATTTAATATAAATAAAAAAAATAAGTTAAATATAAAAATAAGAATTTAAATAAATATAAATATTTTTTATAAAATATTTTTATATAATATAAAAATTATTTATATTTATTTAAATTTATTATTATGATGTTAATTTTAATAAATAAATTTATCTGTCATTTTTTAATAGTAATGGCAAATGATACTCATGGATATAATTAACTAATGGTAATGCTAAGTGATTAATACCGAGGAAAGAACAAAAAGACAAGTAGATGAGAGTGTAGATTTCTGGCCTCACATGCCTTGGACGGTTTTGATTTTATATTTGGTATAAAATTATAGTTATAAGTCTTATTAATTTATTCTCAAGCTTAAAAAAAATAAAAATTCTCGTTACAAGATTATTACGATATCATTTTTATAATTAAATGACAATAGATGACAGTGAAGGTTTGCCTCACATGCCTTGGATGGTCTTGATTTCATATTTGGTGTGGTCAGCAACCGTGGGCATCAAAGCCATCTGCCCAAGAACTTATAGTGTGAACACTTGTATGCCTTTCGCCTTCTATAATTTTCATTGAAATAGGATTATAGTTATAAGACTTATTAATTTATTCTCAAACTTTAAAAAGAAAATATCTCATTACAAGTTTATTACGTTATCATTTTTATAATTAAATGACAGTAGATGACAGTGAAGGTTTCTGGCCTGGACGGTGTTGATTTCATATTTGGTGGGGTCGGGAAGCATCAGCATCAAAGCCATTTGCGCAAGAACTTATAGTGAAAATATTTATATGCCGTTTGACCTTCTGCAATTTCTATTAAAATAGAATTATAATTATAAGTTTTATTAATTTATTCTTAAATTAAAAAAAAATCTCATTACAAATTATGATATTAATTTTATAATTAAACGGTTAATACATATCAATTCTTTTTATATCTTTGAAACCATTTTTAGCTTAGGAATTCCACAAAATAGGAATCGTGAAACGATGTGGCTGCTAATTATTAAAATTATGTGGTAAAAATTTTTCATTAATATTACGATTGAGTTTTGACTATTCCTTAGCGTGTAATAGGCACTGACGGTAGATTTCAATTCCCAAATTCCCACAGCCTCGGGTTTCCGTTGACTTGAATTCCACTACCACATGTGGTCTAAGTGGTCGGGAATTTCTGGGTTGGACGGTCGTGACAAATGGCATTGAAAATCTTGGCACGTGGATAGGTGGGGTCCACCCCACCTAAATTATTAATGAAAAATTTCTCATCCCTTCTTTATTTTTGTGCTTCCATGATAGTTTCCTGTAAATAAACTCAGCTAGGCAGTCCATTTTAAAACTCCATTGCAAGATCAAATAACAACTCGATGCAACCTATGATCCAATCTTGCTAACTAAAGCAATTTTTTGTTTTAAAATTGATTTCATATATATATATATATATATAAAATAAAATTTAATATATCAAGAAAACAAGAAATTAATTATAATATAACAATACATGATTTTATCATATTTGTTGAGAAGTTACCAAAAAATGTATTCCTAAAAGAAGAATCCACTAGTTAGTCAAGAGGTTTGACATCCAATTTGAAAGTTTTGAGAAGGGATGTTAGATTTATAAAAAATTAGAAAGCTAATTCGTGATTCATAGTGCAATCAACCTAGTCCTCAAATAAACCAAAAAAATCACCGTAGAATTTAGGTTTTTAATAAAAAGAAAAATATCAAAACTAAATCAAACATTGTTACTATGTTACCAATCATCACTCCAATGTCTGTTAGGGTTAAAAGGGGAAAAAAAAAATCAACTTATAGTGTTTATAGTTAATAATGACTGCTTTAACTTATTTTTTTAATTATTTCTTTAGTTCTCATTAGAGTTACATTGGGAATTGACATACATTTCTTTTTATTTTGGTAGTTGTATTAGAGTAAATTAGAAACAAAATGGAATGTATGGAGATTGCAACAAATATTATGTTTTTGTTTTTTTTATATAACATAAGTAATGACATTGAATTAGTTAAGAAGAATGAAAAAGATTGTATACATATTAAGTTTACACTTTCAATACATAAGAAGGATCAATTTTATAAGTAAGGAAGTATGCATTTTTGGCCAACTTGAATATTTACATGAGGAAAGTTAACATCATCACTTCAATATCATACAATAAGGTTTAAGTTGCACATATTCAGTTTTTATGTAAATTAAATTCCTTTTAGCCTTATATCATACTATATGAGAAGCTTTTAATAAAATAATTATGTAGACCATGAAATAATTAAGAAGTCAACAAAGTAAACATGAGAAGCATTATTGTCATGACAAATCTTGTTAAGGTCTTGTTAAAAGGAGGCTTCTAATTTAAATGAAATCTCATTATATCGATAAAATTATATTTTATATAAAATATAAAAATTATTTATATACACTTGAATCTATTATTTTTGTGTGAGGTCTCTCATAGATAAATTTATTAGTCAATTATTTTCTTAGCAGTGACCCATTTTTCATTAGAAATTTGATGGTAATGCCACATGATATTGTTAAATATAATTGCCTAGTGATAGGGCAAATAGTTAATACAAAAGAAATAGCAAAAGGACATAAGACATAAAGTGGATAAGAGAGTGAGTGCCAAGCCTCAGAGGCTTGGATGACCTTGATTTTAGATTTGGTGTGGTGGGCAATGTCAACATCAAAGCCATTTGTCGAAGAATTTATGGTGTGAATACTCAAATACCCTTTTTGGCGTTTCATAAGTTTCATTGAAATAAAGTTATAATTACAAATCTTATCATTTTATTCTCAAATTGAAAATATAGTTAAACATATAAAGATTACAACATATATTCTATTTTTTTTTTCTATGCAATATAAATAATAACATTGAATTGGTCAAGAAGAATGAAAAGAATTATATATATATTAAGTTTACATCTTCAATAATCAATTGTATAAGTATGGAAGTGTGCATTTTTGGCCAACTTGAATATTTACATTGGGAAAGTTAGCATCATTACTTCAATCTCAAACAATAAGCTTTGACTTGCACATATTGATTCGTTATGTTAAATTTCTTCTAACCTTCTATCATGGTATATGAGAAGTTTTTTTTTTTTAAAAAAAAATAATAATTATTATTTAGACCATGAGATGGTTGTTGAAAGGTCAACAAGATAAACATGAGAGACATTATTGTCATGACAAATGTTTGTCAAATCTACACTAAAAGAAGCCTTTTAATTTAAATGAAATTTTGATGGATTAATCATAATTTTCATGAAACATGTTATAATAATATTATTTTATTTTAAAAATAAGAATAAAATTATATATATTTAATCTTCATATAGATCTTAAAGAGTCTTTTATTTTTTATTTTTATTTATTTAACCCTTCTTTAGAGTATGAAACTTTTTTAGACATATGAAGTTAATATTGTTATGTATTTGTATGAAGCTTTTGATGAAATAATTAAGTGAACCATCAACCATGGAGGGTTATTGAAGGGGTTATCAATCATAAAGGCCGATGCCAGGCCATATTGTCATAAGGTAAGACTTTGTCAACATTAAAAAGGAATCTTTTAATTTGATTGGATTAATTTCTCACAATTTAACAAAAGATGACTTTTTTTTTTCCTTCTAATTTATTTTTTATCAGTAGATTTAACTAAAATTTTCATATATTTTAAATTAATTATATAAAAAAATATTATTAATAAAATTATATGAACAACAAAAAATACTTAACATGTTTTTTGTTTTTAAGATATTTAAAATAAAAATTTTCTTTATTTTTTATCAAAATTAATTTAAAAAAATTATTTATAAGGAAAAAAAGTTTCTAAAAAGTTATTAGGTTTAAATATAACTAAGAGAAAATATAACAGTGAATTTAAATAGATATAAATAGTTTTTATATTATATAAAATAATTTACATATAATATAAAATATTTTATATATAATATATAGATAAATTTGTTGGTCAATTTTTGCTTTAGTAGTGTTAAGTTGGTGGCTAAAGTCCCACATTAGGAAATTGCGCAAAGTTGACTGTTTTATTCTTTATAAATAAAGAGTAATATAACATGTTGTAAATTAATACAATAAACAAGGAAAATTAAGAGAGTTAAATCTTTTTGTATTCTCTATTTTAATAATATTTGCTTCCACTTTTGCCTATGGATATAGGTTAAATTGACTGAAGTGTCTCTTGTTTTCAATTATTTATTTTTCTTATTTTTGTTATTGCCTTTAAGGGCTTTAACCCAAAGCTTATCCCCTAACAAACTATCCCCTAACAAACTAGTATCAAAGCTTGGTTTGGTTAACTGGGAAAATAGCTATTATGACAATAAATAAGTATTATTTTGAGAAGTTCGATCAGAGTGTCAAATTTGAAATGTGGTAGTTGAAGATGGAGGTTATGCTAGTTCAAAATGGCATCGACATAGCAGTGCTAAGGAAGTAAAAAAAGTTAGAGAAGATATCAAATGAAGAGTTTGCTGGTCTTGACAAAAAAGCCAAATTAGGTATCATCTTAAATTATTCTGACGAGATTTTAAGAGAAATAACTACTGAGATAACTGTTAAGGATTTATGGGAGAAATTAAAAGCTTTATATATAAAGAAAACAGTAGAGAATAAACTTTATTTAAAGTAGAGTTTGTATATATTTCGTATGCCTAAAGGATTATCTATATTGTTGCATCTTGATAAATTTAATTCTTTACTAATGGATTTGTGTAATATAGATGTTATTGAGGATGAGGATCAAACCCTGTTATTATTATGTTCTCTTCCCCATTTATTTAAGCATTTAAGGGAAATAATGCTTTATGGTAAATAAATTATTTCTTATAAAGAAATTAAGTCTATATTGAAGTCGAAAGAACAGATCAACAAGGATATAACTAGGGAGAGTAGTAGTGGTCAAGTTGACAGTTTGGTAGTTCGATGCAGATTAGATAAGAGAGATGCAAATAATCAGAGATCTAATAGATCTAAATCCAAATATAAAAATTTGGTGTGCAATTATTGTAAAAAGAAAGAGCACATCAAAGCTGATTGTTTGAAACTGAAAGTTAAGGACAATGATAAGCACAAAAGTAAAGAGTTACTTCAAGCTAGTTTTGTAAAAGATGAAAGTGAAAGAATTATTATCTTTACTAATAATAAATTAAGGTTTACCTATGAATATATCTTGGATTCTAGTTGCACATACCATATGTGTCCCAATAGGGATTGATTTTCTACCTATGAATTTGTTAAAGGTAAAGTTGTTATGATGGGTAATGATGCAATTTTCAAAATTGTTGGAATTAGTATGGTTAAAATCAAGACTCATGATAGTGCTATAAGAATACTTACACAAGTTAGACATGTGCCAAAATTAAAGAAGAATCTCATTTTTTTGGGAACACTTGAGGCTCTTGGTTATAAGTATACAGGTGAAGGTGGAGTTCTAAAAGTCAGTAAATATGCTCTTATTGTTGTGAAAGCCTGTAGATCTAGAAATTTGTATATTCTATAAGAAACTACAATTACGAGTACTACTACAATCTCTACATCATCTAATTCAGAAACATATGTTATGAAATTATGACATATGTGGTTGGGGCACATAAGCAAGAATGGTTTATCTATGTTAAGTGAAAGAGACCTTTTATGTGGACAATGTATTAAGAAGTTGGATTTCTACGAGCATTGCATCTTTAGAAAGTAGAAGCATGTTAGTTTGAAGTCTTCAACAATTCATAAGACAAAAGACACTTTGGATTATATTCACTTAGATCTTTGGGGGCCATCTTATGTTCTATCAAAAGGTAGTGATTATTCATGTTGACAAAAGGTACATGTTGACTTTCATTGAAGATTATTTAAGGAAAGTTTGGGTTTTCTTTCTAAAGCACAAGAATGATGTTTTCCAAACATTCAAAAAGTGTAAAGCATTGATTAAGAAGCAAATAAGGAAGCAAATTAAGTGACTTAGGACATATAATAGCTTGGAATTTTGTGAAAATGAAGGCATTATTCATCATCGTACAATCAAAATGACTCCTCAATAGAATGATGTTACTGAATATATGAATAGAACACTTTTGAAGAGAGCTAGCTGTATGATTTCCAATGTTGGTTTCTTAAAAGATTTTTAAGGTAGAGGTAGTCTCTATAGCTTATCATATCATTAATCACATACCTTCAACATTTATAAAGTTTAAGACTCTAGAGGAAGTCTGGTCAGGTACTCTTACTAATTACTCTAATTTAAAGATATTTAAATGTCCTGCATATATGTATGTAAATGATGAGAAATTAGAACCTATAGCTAAAAAGTGAATTTTTCTTTGACATGCATTTGAAGTGAAGAGATATCATTTATGGTGCCTTGATCCACCAAAATTTGTGATTAGTAGAGATGTTACATTCAATGAATCCTCTATGTTACTTTCAAAAAGAAAGTCTTCTATGCCTTTTGTTGCAGGTAAAGGTGACAGTGCATACAAGTAAGTGAAGTTCGAAGTTGTGAATCAAGATATTCAACAACAGAGTCCTCACATTCAGTTAAATTCATCAAATATTATAGATTCCTCTAAAGACAAAAAGGAGGATCATTCCATAGCCAAAGATAAACCGAGAAGAGAGATTTAGTCGCCAAAAAGATATAATGACTATGTTACTTATACTCATTTAGTTGCATAAAATATTAGTGAAAATGGCAAGCCATCTACATATTCAGAAGTAGTTTTAGGTGTTGACTCATCTAGGTGGTTGGTTGCAATGAATGAAGAAATAAAATCTCTCTATAAGAATGACACATAGGTTTTTGTGAAGCTGCATTTAGAGAATCATTGGTTGCAAATGGGTTTTCAAAAAGAAAGAAAGTATACCAAGGATTAAAGATGCAAGGTACAAGGCACATTTGGTTACTAAAGGCTTTAGTCAAGTACAAGGTATTGACTTTAATGATGTTTTCTCACCTGTTGTCAAACATAGTTTGATATGTGTCTTGCTTGCTTTGGTGGCCATGTATGATTTGGAGTTAAAGCAACTTGATGTTAAGACAACTTTCTTACATGGTGAGCTTAAGGAGTAAATATAAATAAAATAGCCCCAAGGTTTTGAAGTTGATGGTAAAGAAGAACATGTTTGTTTGTTGAAGAAATCCTTGTATGGATTAAAACAGTCTCCAAGATAGTGGTATAAGAGATTTAATTCCTTTATACTAGGTCATGGTCACTCCAAGAGCATGTATGATAGTTGCGTTTACTTTCCTAAGTTAGATGATGGCTCATTCATTTACTTGTTGTTTTATGTCGATGATATGCTCATTGTTGCGAAGAATTTGTCAGAAATCACACTTTGAAAGCACTTTTAAATGGTGAATTTGAGATGAAAGATTTTGGAGTAGCAAAGAAGATTCTTGGCATGAAAATCAGAAGGAATCATGAAGGTACTAAGTTATATTTGACTCAGAAGAATTATGTTGAAAAGGTCTTAAAACAATTTGGTATAAAAAATGTCAAACCTGTCAGTACTTCCATTGCTATTCATTTTACATTATCAGCTGCTCAGTCACCAATGTCAAATGAAGAGAGGAAAGTTTCAGTTCAAAAATTAATTAAAATAATAAAATAACAAATAGTATAAAAAATTTATATAAAAAAATGAAAATATTTTTTATTAGTCCTAATCTTAGATGAAATTTTATTAAAATTTAGAGGAATAATCACAACTTTGGCAAGCAAACAAAGTGCTTGCAAAACCCTTTTAAAGTGTCTAGAAATGGTTCTTAGACTAAACCAAACTTGGAATCGGTAGTTAAGTTTCTCTTCTTCAATTTTTCACGCAAATCCACACAATCTATCTTTTCATCTTAAACATATCAACAGAAATATTTGAATGACCATTTAAGATCTCAACCATCTACTCATGGTCATAAAATTTTGAAATTTTTTATAGTATTGGGTTGTTGTGAGACAACATTAGGTATGACTTAGGAAATGACCTTTAACCATAACAACATCATCTTCCAAATCTAACAACAATTCTTTTATATCTTCTTATGCTACACTTAACTCAAGAAATCTATAATGTCCTACTATCACATAAAAATGTACATATTAATATATGATCAAAGATAATTGCATTTCCATCCAACAATATTTTGTATAATTGTCCTCATAGTCAGTGTTGGAACTAAATCAAACATATTAACTCTAAATAAAATAATTGCTTAAAACCATTGTAATCTACATAAATAAGAGTTTAAAATCATGATAAGGTATAACATATAACATGGTTGCATAAACATGTCTTACATAGTTACATTCAAACACACATACCTAGTTCAAAAAAAAAAAGAAAAAAAAAAAGAAAAAGCAGAAATAAACTTTATAGTCCATATCTTTTATATATCTAAGACTTTAATATGTAAGAGTTTAGATATTCAATACCCAATCTCTTCTCCTTGCACTTGATATTTTCAAAAACATAATTATAAATTCTTCTTCCTTGAACAATTTAATAGCTTTCACATAAGAAAATCCATTTATTCCTTTTAAGTCATCCAATATGGACATGCATGCTCCAAAGAGTACTTTAACATGGTTGCATGACTAGTCACCTCTCCATAAGATCCAATAGCAAAATATCAAGTTCCACTTATCTTTTTCTCAAATAACTCAAACTTCTTCTTTGAGTTTTCTCTAATTAGGGCCAAAGTGTTTGAAAGTGTTCTTTGAAGTAATTCATTTCCTTTTCATCATGTTGTTCTTAAATTGGTGTCAATCTTAACTTATTTATCCTACTAGAAATTATCAAAATCATTGCCAAGATTCTCAACCTATTCATTGTTGTCATTTTCCTCTTCCTCTTTGCTAAGAGAAGGACTATGAGTTAGAGTGTAAACATATTTCTCAATTGCTATCGTATTCCCAAAAATAGTACATAATTATTGATAATTCTAACAACCCTTTTTTAGTGTCACTACACATGTTTAATCACTTAAAAAAATGATGACTCATGCTTAGTTATATATGATAATATAAAATAGAATTAAAAAACTAATATATAGTTTTATACAAAATATAACATTTACTACAAACATCTTCTCCCATTATTTATCAAAAGTGGTAACCATATTAATTGTAGCATAATAGTTAATTCCTATGCCCTTTAAGTCCATTGAATTTATTTTTCAATTACAAATGAGTATAAGTCACACCTATTCTTTTATTCTACTCCTCTCGAGTAAACTTTCAAGCATTAGTAGTAAAGGTTATAGTTTTTTGATAAATCTTTTTCACCTCTTCTTCCATCAAAAAAATGAAAATGTCCTCAAATTTCTTTAGCCATATATGGTCCAATTCAACCTTAACACCTCATCCCTGCTTAAATGAACAAGTTAACTCGATTCTACATCTAACTATTTACCACAACAAAGATATATGTGTACAAATTATGCATGCACTTAGTAATAATATAAGAAACTTATGTCTTCTAAATTTTCACTCCGAGACAATTAAAATATTCAAAGTTAAAGAACAAAAATTGTTGTCACATCAAGGACCAATGCATATAAGAATATGCAAATGATTGCTACTAATTAGGTTACAAACCAAATTAAAAACAAAAGTTTCAATAGGTCAATATAACAATAAGGATACAAAACTTTTAATCTTGCACAATTGCTAATAATAGTACATAATAAAGTCATTAATAAATGACTCCACATGCTTGTCTAACATATGCCCATTTTGTCACATGAATTTTATGAAATGAACCCAAAAAAAAAAAAAAGGTTAAAGAATGAAGATACTCTTTACAAATCAAACTTTAGCTTTATGCTTAGTATACTTAAAAGTAAAAAATGTTGAAGAAAAAAAAAACATATATATATATATATATATATATTATTTATTTATTTATATTTATATTTATTTTTTTCTTACAAGTGATAATTAATTAAATTAAAATATAAATTAAAAGATTAATTCACTAGAGAAAAAAAACAAAACAATAAGGCATAATAATATTATGGAGTATAAGACCAAGAATATGAATATGATACAATTAAACTCATCAACTAGCTACTATTATCTAAAAAGAAAATCTACCCAACATTTCAAGATAGAGGTATGAAAGTTCCTTTTGTGGGTGGAGTGGAGAGATACAATTATGTTTTCAATTTTCAATAGATCAAAGTATTTATTTAATTGATAAATTACAAAACATTAAATAAAAACTTAATTATGAGAAATTGACTATCACAAGTATGACCTCTTGTTTTCTTGTAAAGAGAATGACAAAATCTTACATGGGTTAAATGGTGGGTAATCATATTTTTAGTCTTAAACCTTCTCTCTCTTACTCTCTCTCTCTCTCTTTTTGTAGATGTAATTCTAAATATTTTAAGGATTTTAATTTAGTTTTAAATGTTATAGTTTCATTTCAATTGAGACTCTTTATTGACAAAATACAATATAACCATTAAATAAAATATTTAATTAAGTTAAAAATATAAAAATTATAAAAATAGAGGGTTTTAATCAAAGAATAATGCATTAGTATTTAAATTTTAGTGTCAAATATTCTACTCATATATATTTTGAATTTTTTTTTATAATTTTCTAATTCATTTGATATATGAACATAATAGTTCAATTATCTTTCTTCAATAATTATCCTTAATTGAAAACGAATTATAATATTTAAGATTAAATTAAAACAAATGTGTAGGACTACATTAAAAGGAAAAAAATAAATAATTTAAAACTAAAAATATACTTATCCTCCTAAATAGTCGACTATTTTTTTTTTTTTACCAAAAAAAAGGTACTTTGCAAATATGTTGGTAATTATACTTGATTAAGGTTAGGGATTACCCGTTGTTGTCTTCATTCATCATTTTCCATAATGAATACCCACTACATGAAGAATGTTAGCCTCTGATGGATTTCTTCTATGCCTTACCTTAATATTAATAAATCTATAACTTAATACTACTTAATATTACGTATTCTCCACAAATTCTTATTTTATATGGGAGTTGAGCAATAGTAGAGAGACTCAAACTTAGGTTTGAAAAAAAAAACAAGGAACAATAAATTACCCACTAAGTTACTATTTCGGATGGTCACTACTACTGTTTTATGCCATATGATCCTTCGCTTTCTGAAATCTGTACTTATTAGCTGAAATATTAATCCACCTTGAGAGGTTCAAAAGCATAAGGAGCTCAAAATTAGATACTAAAAAATGAGATAATCATTGGCCCAATTACTACCACATAATTTGTCTCTTCTTGAGTATAATCTTTGTCCACTTCGATGAGTTTGATCACAACTTAATGCTTCAAAAAACATCTCTCGGTATATCCTGTGACATATTACTTTAAATCAAATAAACGGTTTTAGTTTGTGCTATTCATTAATTACTTTGTTAACTTCATGTTATGAATTAAAAATTTAAGCCCCTGCAACCGATGCCCGAGATGGTCTTGGAAGAGCACTTCCACATCACAACGCTGGATTGAGATAACAACGTATGGTTTTGATGTCTTTCAAACCATTTTTCATACTTCTCAACATGGTCTATTGGAGTTGGAGGCTGCTCTCCTTTTCTCAGTTTACCATCCACACAAAACAGTAATCCAAAGTCTGTCCTATCCCTTTTTGTTAATCCCCTTTGTTAATCTTTGAGTGATTTTATCCCTTGAAGGACGCTTGCAACCATTTGTAGCTTAAAGGAAGGTAACCACTCCCTAGCACGATATTTGCTTCTCGAGGATCTGTGGAAGTCCATTGGAACTCACTACTTTGTCCATAACCAAACCCCAGAACTCCTGAGATAAACTTTTACTTTTGCACTTTTCCTAACACACATTACGCAGTCCAGCCCGTGTTTTTGTTTTAGCTTCGCATTCCCCAACCAGAATCTCTCCTGTAATTGTGACCAAAAGAAAAAAAAAAAAAAGAAAAATCTTGCTTGAAATTGGAAGAGTCTCCTTTTCATGGACTTCAGCAACCCCATCTTCAATGTTCACCTCAGACACCAAAGTAGATAGTGTTGTAGATACACGGATATACATTTCTACTATCTTTTACCAAATCCATATAGCAGTAAATTTCAAACGGATTACAGTACCTCCCTTCCCCACTGTTTTAGTGCACCTTTACCTTGAACTTCTCTTCAGTGCTTCTTCTTGACCTTGAGAAGCATATCAAATTTTGCTAAATCAGCTACCACCTGTGTACAGTTCAAGCATTCTTCGGAAAAACCAAACCAATAAACAAGAAGGAAAATCTAAAACATGGCCAAGGAAAATTTAATCCTACTCGCTTTCTTTATATCAGAACATTGTCTTTCTGTCTTTCAATCTCTGGTTATACAGACACATATCCGACCGTAGGTTACGGTCAAAGAGAATATGACATACTAAATGGATTGTTGTCCAAATATTACAGAGAGAACACTCTGAACTTGGTAAACAATGACAGACAGAAAGGGGGAAGGAGGGAAGGGAGGGGCGCAGTTGTTCAAGGTAGTTGGGCTAACAAACATCGGAAATTGATATTGCCACCAGCAATATGGAAGAATCTTGCACTTCGCCTTGGAATAGTCATCCATAACATGTCAAAACAGTATCATTCCAAATGTTCAACAAAACAAGTAGACACATAAATTGCTTTGTTGGTAGTGAAACACCACTATTGCCACAGACAGACCCCAAATAAAATTCTTGAACGAAGCATTTAATAATAAAATGACAAAGGGATCAAGAAGGCTAACCTCAGCCTTTGCCTGAATGATCTCTAGAAGTTCATAAGGAAACAATGAATTCGACCTCTGCTGGATGGTCTTCACAGCATGGCTTGCCGCATCTTGGATTGCACGATCATGCACTGGCACATCATTCCACCCAGGACCATGGCCATGTAATTCACAAACCCAAACCAATGATTACCCTATTATTAGGTAGCAACAACAACATATCCTTAGTCTCAAATTTAATTGAAGTCCATCATTTGAATTATATCTTGTCATTCTGTTTTATTATGAATTGAGTTTGGTGTGAGATATCATTGTTCTTAATATTGCCTAACGGAAGACTCTAAATGACATGAAATCTTGGTTAGACATGCATAATCCGATGCAAATGCTTCCATCTCGGTTTATCTCTGATCATTGTCAACATAAACACTACTACCTCAGTTTATCTCCAATCAGAACAACACTTACTTTACAACAAATATTCTCATTCTTTATTAGGTTGTTATGTTCTTCCTAAAGTGGCCATATCTAATCTCTGTTGTACTCATTTTTGGACATCTTTGTTCACAGTCTCAGAATTTACCCTTCAACGTAACGAAAATTTTGCAGCCACAAAAAATTCATTGTTTTGCATAATTTTATCCTTTCTGAACAAGAAAGCATAAATAACACAATTGATTGCATTAAGGGACTTCTGTGAGGTGGTAGCCTAAACCACTTCAACCATCCCACTAACCCAGCTAATACATGATACATGCCATTCATGTTGAATTTTGTAGACAAAGCATTTGACAAAAGTGCAACATGTCAAATACAAATTAACTTGATCTACGTCATTCACTTAATAACTTGCGGATAGGTTCCAGAACAAGATCCTTTGTTTCTATAAAGGTGGTAATGGAGCTGTCAATATCACAAAATTTGTTCAGCTAAGATTCTCACGTCATTTTGAATTGTACAATTTGAAACATTATGTCAATTGTGGGACAAATGCCAACCAATACACTAGTAAAACCAAAGAAATGGGAAAATAATAAAAAAAAAAAACATGTTCCAAGTATGATTTTCTGGATATCTCATCTTGGCATGGTTTGTCAAACTCATATTCATCCTCCATTCCTCCAAGGAAAACAATATACATGATGTTGATTGGTGTAGTAAATTCCAAATGGGCAAATAGCATGATCACTCCAAGAAAGGGGAAAATATATATTAAGAAAATGCATAAAGAAATATAGGAGCATAATATAAAAAGAAGAACCAATAGTTCTTCCGGGACAAGGAAAACCATCAGCAAAGGTGTGACTTGACATCTTGCTGTTGTATCATAAATTGACCTTTAAATATTTCTTTCCCTTTATTAGCTGGATTATACCTTCAAAAGGGGATACTCCATTGAGTGAATCATTCCGACGTAAAAGGATAAAAAGACCCTGGTATTTACTTAGTTCTAAATCTTTTAATTAAGCATTTTTGACAAATCCAAGGCAAAAGAGAAACAACCTTCTCATAGATGTCCTTTATGCATGCCTTTGCTAAATCTGCTCCCAAAAAAAATACTAACAGCTTTAGTCGGTAAACTGTGGATCTTAAAAAAAAACAAAGTGATGTGACAATTTCATTGCAACTTGCGAGCAATGACATTAGCAGAAGTCTTTGCAATTTAAAAATGTATTCCATGGAATCAAAATGGGATCAACTCCTGCTAAAGGACAATGGTGTAGTGAGATGATACCTTACCCATTTAAAATCCAACCTATTAGCTATCTCAAGCAATAGACAATTGGGATTTATTTATTTCCCTTTTTTTTTTCACTACAATGTTGCTATAAACTTTCCATTATGGTAATGAAATTTCTTAATCATTAATCCTCACAATACTGAACTTTAAATAGCAACAAATTTTATGGTGAATGTTGCTTTTGTATTATATTTCCTAATTTGACATTCTATTATATTGTGATCCACACGAAAGGAAGAAAGGAAAAACAAAAAGATGAAGTCCTCCATCAAATTTGGACCTTATTGAACAGTTACCCAATTACTAGGAAAACTATCTAAGAATACTAATAGCTTTTCATAGATGTCCTACAAAAGGACTTGTCTTTCAACTGAGTGAAACTTTGTTCAATGCAGGTATACCAGGACACATCCAGTTGCTATTCCATTCAAATAACACAATTCGGCTATTGAATTGGAGTGGAGAAGTTGCAAGCTACCCTCATTATATAGCTGACTTGCAAAGTAAAATTTAAATAAAAAAAAAAAACCTATGCATATGCAAGATAAAATTGTATATGCTATACATCAACTAAGATTCCTAACTAAGGGTGAGAAAATGTTGTGAAAGTGATAGAATTGTGTTAGTCTTTTAGTTAGTTTGTGCTTTGTTGGGTCTTAGGATTTAGGTGTCACTTTTCCCATTTATTCCACCTATTCTTCACGTTGTGGGTGTGCCAATTTTATGGCTTTTGGTTGTATTGTGGCCTTTATATATATATATAGGCAGATAGGAATGGGACACATATATTTATAGCCAATTAAATCCTTATTGCTTTTGCAATATTTGCTCTTTCTTTTCCCATCCCAACCCAAGTGTGGGCTGAAACATTCATGGATTTTACAGAAGATCTTCCCTTTTCCAAGGGAAAATTCACTCTATTAGTGGTGGCAGATCGCCTCTTCAAGGATGCCTGCTTCCTCCTTGTGACCCATCTATTCATAGCTCTGGGAATTGCCCAAGTTTTCTTTAATAATGTGTTCAAACTTCATGGGATGCCTCAAACAATTGTATGGAAACTACAAGGCATTCATTTTAACTTCAATTCCTCGTATCACCCACAAACGAATAGTCAAACTGAAGTTGTTAATCACACAATTAAAATGTATTTGCATTGTTTTACTAGTTCAAATCCAAAGGAGTGGGTAAAATGGGTGGCCTCGATTAAATATTACTACAATACAAACTGCCACTCCTTCACCAAAACCATCCCATTTGAGTTAATTTATAGAAGACCTTCCCTAAACATGTTATCTTACATCTTAGGAACTACCAAAGTTCAAGCAGTTGAAGACGCTTTGATGCAGCAGGATGTCATCCTCAAAGAGCTTCGAGGCCAACTCCAAGCACCCCAAAATCAAATGAAACAGATTTATGACAAAAACTATGTGGAAAAGCAATTTGAATAGAGCAATTGGGTGTATTTGAAGCTTCAACCTTATTATCAAGTGTCTCTCTCACAAAGGAAGTCCCAAAAGTTGGCAGCTCATTTTTATGGCTCATTCAAGGTGGTAGAGTGTATTGGATCTATCCAGTGTTTCACATCTCCTTGCTACAAAGGAAGTTTAGGGACAACATTCAAGTCAGACTAAAGCTACCCAAGATTGATGACATTTCTCATGAGAGTACACACTATCTGGAGATCATCTTAGGCACTCAAGGCAGGGGGCCTGTGCAAGAACTGTTAGTCAAGTGGACGCTCTATTAGGTATATATGAGATTAGTATAAGTGTCACATAACTTGCAAAAATATGCTTAGAATTAGATTATTTTTTCAGTTAAAACATTTTTTGTAGATTAAATCATTTTTAGGTTAACTAAAATAAATTCATTAGTTAAATCAAATATATGAAAAGTGGTGCAATATAATTTTTTCTTTTGTTTTTTATTTTTCTTTTGCAATAAATAAAAAGTTTTGTCAAATATATTTTTTTTTTTTTGTTTCCAAATCATTTCTCTTCAATAGGAGAAAAGTTTTGTGAAATTTTGCTAAATCATTTTTGATTTTGGATTCAAGTCATTTTCATGTTAGACCAGCTTAAGTGTTCCATCACTTATTATCAAAATTAAGAACTCAACAACTTAATCACTATGCCACACCATAGATGATATAAATGAGTTTTATTAATAGAGATTTCTAATTTGACTTATTTAAAAAGTGAGTTAAATTAGAGACAATAACATGGTTATGTCCAAATCTCAAAGGTTGTCTATTACCTTTCAGCTGCAAAGTGAATTCAAGTAAGCTTAAAAAGAATTTCCTTTAGTCTCTCCTTAACCTCTGGATCAATCAAATTACCATCTCTATCAAATTTTGCAGGAGGGGCTTGTGCATGCAAGAAAAACTCAGGTTTGTTGATGAAATGAAGGTCTAGAAAAACTCCAATCTGGCGAAGATGGTATTGTGCTTGCCGACCACGAGAGCCTCCTGCAGCACTTACTATGGCAGCAGCCTTATCAGCCCAGCAGTTTGGTGGTCTAGATGCCCAATCAATCGCATTCTTCAAAGGTGCTAGCAAAAACGAAGGAAAATAAAAACTTGGAAGAACAACAAATTTATTTAAAACATACATGGTATAAAATAAAGAGTAATGCTCCACATTGAATTGAGACCCCTGCTAAACTATTTATCATTCATAAATGCTTTCATTAAGCCAAGCTTTTTATCAGAAAAAGAAAAAAATCTTTTGCAGCAGTTAGCAGAGAACCTACTTTAAATTCAAAGCAGTTCAATCCAAGTGCATCATCTTGACTTGAGGATCTCAATTCTAAAACCTAAATGACCATTCTATTTCCTTTTAAATTAACAAGCATTTGCAATTTTCTCAGCATCCAGCTACTTATCAATGGACATAGGTCTTGGTAGTTTCCTGAAAGAACTCACTGCGGTATGAGGGGACATCCCAAGAAAACAAGTTTGCAAAACAATCTCATAGAAGCTCATGCATAAGAAATTCTCAAGACATCAGTACACCAGGCTACTTCACTTCAATTTAGCATATGTGAAAAAGTTGAAGGTAATGTTCTTGTAGCGGAATACTAAAAAGTTGGGATGCCCTCCATTATATTAGCAGCATTTGCCACCTAGCAACTTAGGCAATGACAATGATTCAATGTTTCAGCAACTATTTTACATCCTTTTTTCATGAATTAAGTATACATGGCCCTTTCTCCGAAGATCACAGCTTAGTTCACCATCCAAACCACAATTAGCTTAATAAGAAAGACGATAACCTACTGATAGATGGCTCTCCCTCAATGGCCTGAAATGTAATACCCTCTTTTATAGCTTAATGATAGAGGTTCTAACTATGTTGCATAACAGAGCCCAACAAACATGCCAATAGATCAAACAGAAAAACACCAACACACACTGTTTGTGTGTGTGTGTGTGTGTGCATAGAGAGATAAAGCAAAATGAAGTACCAGTGACCAAGTAATTATAATCAGGCGAGGCAAAGAGGATGCCATCGGCCTCAAAGACCTTAATCCTGAAAGCTTCAACTTGTGGGGGTAAATGGCCATTCACTTCAAAATCGGTATTTAGCATTGGCAGCTGCGAAATGTCTATGCATTCAATTGCATACCCAGAAGAACTGAGTCCTGGATTAGCTCAATTGCTGCAAAACAAGAACGAGCACCAACCCACTTCCACATATCAAAAACCCAAATCACAAGTCATAATAGCAAAGATTCCAAATTTACATGAGATCGAGTAATTTCCAAGACAAAGTGTAAACCTTTTTGACAAAATAATAAACTACTAGAAAATTCATGGATTGGAAGAAAGAAATAAAATGAAAGCTAGAAAGCACATATGCAAATATAGAAGGAAAGAAGACGAAAAGCTTTGGAGGGATTGGTTTACCAGAGCGAACGAGACCAAGGTTGGAAGAGGCCTTTCTAAGAGACGCACAAATGGCTGCCACTTTGATTACTCGTTTTGACGCCTCGACTCCCTCCTCCTCCATCTCTCCTTCCTCAACTGCACGCCTCTTTCGCCTTTGGGTGTTTCATTTACAGGGCTTACAGGACAGTTCAAAAGAGCCTTATGGCGCAGCCATGAAAGTAATAAGAAGACGAAATGAATCAAATCTCGCTTAACTCTTAAATAGATAAATGATGCAAAATATTAAAAAAAATTATTTTATTATTTATTATATTATTTAATAAGTATAATTTTATAATAGTAATTAGATTTAATTTAATTTATCATTTGAAATTAAAATTAAGTAAAATTAAAAATAAAATAATAAATTTTATAATTTATTTTAAAATTAAAATTAATTTTTTAATTAAATTTTAAATTAAAATTAAAATATAAAATTATTATAAAATAAGAAATAATAATATAATTTTTATAATTTTATTCTTATTATAATAATATTATTAATAATAATAATTATCATTTTATATAATACTATATATAAATATTTTTATAATAATATATATTATAATAATATAATAATTATTATTAATTTAATTATTATAATATATTTGTTATAAAATTTATTATTATTATTATTATTATTATTATTTATCTATTTTATAAAAAAAAAAAAAAAATAGATAAGATCATTTTTTTATTAAATATTAAAGATGAGAATTATTTATTTTCATTTTTATTCTTTAGTAAAATTACTTTTAACCAAAATTTTCTTAATTTAGTTAACTAACAACTTAATCAAACTAAAATTTTGATTAACTAAATTAAATTTTATAATTAGTTAATATAATTATATAAATTGATGTTTTTTGATTTGAATCAAATTGAAGTGTTTTTTTTTATACATATTTTTACTTTAATCATACAAAAAATTATTAATAATATAATTTTATATGTAAATTTAAATATTATTAAATTATTATTATTATTTTAATTTACTTATTTTGTATCATTTATAATAATAATTATATAGTTTTTTAAACACATCAAAAATTATATTTTTTTTAAACATTTTAAATAGGATTTTAATTTTTTATTAAATTTAATTTCAAACATCTAATCAATTTAAAAGAAATAAAAATGAAATAAAATTTTTGGTTAATTATAAAATTTTAGTTATATTTTAATTTTTCTAAACTAAACAAATCAAAAATATACTAATGTCACTAATTTGAAAATATGAGATTAAAACTAAAATTATAATGTTAATTTACTCTTTAAACAATTTTATTCTTCAAATATTTTATATTAAAATTAAAATAAATATAAAGATAAATAATTTTGACAATTAATATAAATAAAACTATTACAAATATAGATAAATATTTATTTTATATTTGTTAGTTGTGGGTACGAAAAGACTAACATACCATAACCGCAACCTTGTGTTTAGGCTGGAACTACTACATCATCTCCATAATCTGCTTCAACGGTGTTTGTGTTTTGGAGTGCGAGCTATCCTGCATTTCATCTAATAAGATATAGCAAAGAGCGGGGGTGAATGGTGTGATTGTTATTTTGTTTTAACCATGGAGAATCATTTTGCAATCTACTAGCAAATTAACTCTCACAAGGATGGCTAGAAAATGGACTATAAAAGTTTAAGGAAAAAACCAACTTTGCGAATTGTTGTTCCAAATATGCAAAGCTGACCACATGCAATAGATAACAAAAGATAAAAAACAATCTAAACAAAAAAATTTTATTTGAAAAGGATTTAAAATATTCAGAATTGATATAATAATTAAAAGAAACTAAAATTCAATTGTTAAAATTTATAAGGATATAAAACTAACAATCAAATTTTAATTTTTTATCTATAGACACAAATGCCCAAGAAAGCATGCAATTTCCTCGATATTCATGGGGGCACATTTCATCTTTTCTTTGCCCTTGGGGTTGGTTACTAGGTTCTTTTACTCCTAGTTGTTGCAAATTAACTCTTTTGGCTTTTCATTTTGATGCTATATATTTTAGCTAATAATATATATATATATATATATATATTTATTATAGTTAAGAAGCATTCTGAATTGGCCTTTATATTTAACTTCATCCTTCAGTTTAAGGACGTATTATTCAGGCAAAATCCTTTTTCTTTTAATTATTTTTTAATTAAACACCAAGGTTATTCCTACAAATAAAGACATTAATTTGACAAGAAATTATAAGCATATGAAATTGTTAGAATAAAGTAATAGACTAATATAAGAAAATTTTTTTGGGTGGGGACGGGGGAAGGGTGGGGTTAAAATATATATAAACTCTAGAGTTATTTTGTTAAGACTCCAAAAAATAAAAAGTGAAAAAAAGACGAAAAAAAAAGTCATAGACAGTACAGTGGCTAAGCACACGAAACTACATTGTTCTTTTTAAATTTTCAAATTTTCCACTCACCATAGCATGCAATTACTTCTAAGTGAATTCATGGTGATGTTACTATGCGCTACTACTTTGTAGATAAAAAATAAAGAACTACTAGGGGTGCACAAAAGTAGTGCATGCAAATAATGAGAAAGAATTTTATTAATATATACAAAAATATTATACTAAATGTAAAATATTAATATAGTATATAATATAAATTTTTTTTATGATTATTAATATTCATCACTTTTGTATATCTCTAAAAGTATTTCACTTGATGAGCTTGACTACATTAGCCTATGCATTGGTTTTTTCAACATATATTCATATCAAATACATCAAGAAAATAATTTTTTTTATTATTTTATAAATTATATTATAATTATTATTTTATAATTTATTTATTTATTTTATATTATTTTAGTATAATTAAAAATTTTAGTCAAACTATTTAAAAAATATATATAAATTAGTTGATAATTTCTTTTTATTTTAATTTTTTATTAAATATTTTAAAATATTTTCTAGTTATATATTAAATATTTTCTCATTTAAGTTAAAGTATTTAATTTAATTAGTTAGATAATTTTAGTTATCAATAAGTATATAATCTTAAGGGCTAAATCATTTTAGAATTCTAATATTTCAATATCTCAATATCAAGTAAATTATCACTAAAAATGCTCTTTTAAAAATTGTTATGTTCTCTAGTGGATTCTAAAAACCCTTATAAAGGTTCAATTAGTTTTGATATTTTGTAATCTATTTTTTCATGCTTCCATCTCACATTAAGTGGTATCAATGTTAGAAATTGTCTTACTTGATATCATTTCACATTTTTTCATGCTTCTATTATGTGTCAAGTGGTATTAGAATAGATTTGGCTTGTGTTAATGTTGTCTAATAGATTATAAAGTAATCTCTTCATAAACAAAGATCATAAAAGAAACACTTTATTTAAAGTAATTTTAAAGGGTCATGAAAACAAAAAATCTTATACTGGAGATGTCACTCATAATCAATTTGTTCATAGATATGTTCTTGATTTCAAAGATATTTTTTTGTTTGATGGAGATTATTTTGTTAAAAATTTTATGAGACAGTTAGCAAATATGGATACCTATTTTGGATACAACGATATTTATGAGGAGGAGAAAATGACTCACATATTCCAATCTTTAAGATGGTGCAGCTGATTGGTGGAATGAAATTCATTACTACTAATTTAGATCTAATAAGCCCAAAATATCATAAATAAATATGAGAAATTTATTAGTGTTTGAATTATATGATGATGATTGACAAATTCGACTGTAGTGTCAGTTTAATTTATTCTTAGGGTGGCCTAAAGGCTTATAGTTAGTGGCATGACTCTAGTCATCACCTAGTGAACCAATTCTTTTTTTTTTTTATTGACTATATGATATGAGACTAACTCTAGAAATTCTTGAACCTTAATGACCTATCCTTGATTCCTAAGGATATAAGAATGTATGTCCGATTGGTTAGCCCTAGTCTTAGCCAAGATCTCACACTAGATGACTTTACACTCCCTAAAATCTCTAGATGATCACCTAGATTTGACTAACTATGACTTACAAACTTGTTATCGCACGATTATCATGCAATCTAACTAGCCTAAGCATTGGAGTTTACTAACTTAAGTGGCAAATCTACCCCTCAATCTCATCTTAAGCATGACTCAAGTTTCCAATTGATAGCTCTCAAGACACTCCTTAACTCACCCAAAACCAATTGGTGTTATCACTTAAGGAGTCCCGTTAAGTGACCAAATGAGAATAAGGCTAGAATGAGAAAACTAGAATGCATTCATTCAATGATAAAACATGATCTCCAAGTACATGAGTTCAAAAACCCTAGAGTTAAAATAATTTACAAAATTATGGAACAAATGAAAGAGGAATGAAAAAATGAGAAGAATCGATCATTTTCTTTTGTCCTCTCCCCCCCTTTTTAGCCTGTGACCCCCCCCATTTTCTATATCCATTCACCCCTCTTTATCTTCCTTGTACAAAATGCTCCCTTGGCCATTCATGCTTTCCTCTTCATCTTTCTTGCATATTAATGCTCCTTTGGCCGTTCATGCTTGGCTCTTCATCTTCCTACCTTTTAGAATGGATTATTCCTCAACTTAGACATTAATCCCAAGTGGTTTGGACATGATTCTAGGCCTTAAATTTGGATGGTAGAGTATCATTTCCCAAAACATACAAATTAGCCCAGTTTCCAGCTCTATGGAGGCTTGTTGAACTTCACCCATGCATAACTCCATCCAGATGGCCTTATCTTCTTCTGTTTCCTTCATGAGAGTTGTAGCTCTTCGAGTTAGCTTTCCAAGGACTCAAATTTGGCAGCTAAACTCCTTTCCACTCATGAGATATGGCCAAAAAACTAAGTAGTGCATGGCTGATTTACTCTATCCAGCACCCCTCTCATGATCAGAGTTCAATATTTTGCCTTGTTCAATTGGTTCAGAATTTGCACGTGGTTCTTGGTGGAAGTCATAGCTCAGTCTCTTAGCTATCCATAACAATTGGTTTCGCTAAAAGAAATCTCCTATAACATAAGAAATAATCAAAATACATAAATTGTACAAAAACTAAAATTTGCCAGATTTTTCTGATAATTAGGCATATGGACAACTAAGTAAGAAGTCAATCAAATTACATCATCTAGACTATGAAACATGCATAAAATATTAAGTATAAGGTAAAATATTATGTAAAACTTGGTTGTTATCAATGATATGTTTAATGAGATTTTAAAAAGGGATAAAAAAATGATTTAAAGTTTATTTAATTTAATTTATTAAAGTGATAAATAAAGAGATAACTATTCACTTATTTATATCCCTTATAATTTAAGTTTAAACTCACTTACCTTGAAGGGATCAAGTTAAATGAGGATCAATAATTAATAGGTCCCTAACTTAACCTATAAAAGGAAATCATATGAACTATCAATGTATGCTTCTGATTACAACTCATTTTGACAAAGGGCCTTAAGTAAATTTAACTCCTTTGTGTTCTTTTAATATGCATGATTGATAAGTTTATGCCCATCACCAAGACTTTCACAACATTATTTAGTGGTTTTATTTTCATGTACCCATGCTTTAAAGGTTGTTAAGGTTGTTCTTTGTCACTTTGTTGGCTATGGAAAGTTAGGATCAATTATTCTTCTAATAACCAATATGTTTTTACCAAACCTTGGGAAATGTGTCCATATATGAAAATTGAATATTTGATAACCCAAAAAACAATGACATTCTTATATGTGTTTGTTGGATCATGTAAATTAAGACATGATGGATAATGATCATATCTCTATACCATATTAATATGTTACTTGGTCATGTGTGGTAATGATGGTACATACAATTGGTGGATGATACTAATTATAAGGGAGAGACAAACATGATTTTTCCAAACTTGGAACCAACCACGGGTAAGGATTGGATTATCGGTTGTGATCCCACCTAGGCAGTAGCTATATTTGTGATAAGTATTGCAAAGATGAGGCAAAAAAAAAAAAAAAGGAATTTTATATGGTTGATGATATAATTGTTTGTTTATCTTATTATTATTATTTTTTTAAACTTTTGAATATACAAAAATTGATTTTGGAATTTAACATGTGTTTCTCATGTTTTAGTCTCATAGATGTTAATATAAGGAATATCATAATAATTTAAAAGTAGTTGCAACATCTTAAATTATTGCAACATTAGTGATTTGAAAAAGAAATTATATAAAGATATAATCATTAAATTATGAATGACATTTAAGAGTTGCAATTAATTCTTTGAGATAAATTACTTGGCATCATAGAGAGGTATTTGTTTTGTTGAATTAATTGCAATAAGATTTTGAATTAGATATTAAAATTAGATTTTTATATGCTCATAAGCATGAAAATTTTGTATTTTGTGATAGTTCATTGTTTTCTGACATTAATGAGATGCTTATGATAAGTAGGGGTGATCTAATCACTTAAGTTTGATGTTCAGTAAATCCTACATTAGTTTTAAGTAACATGGACTTTAATCCTAATAAAGAAAAGGCTAAGGATTTCATGAAAAGTATTAAGGACCAATTTATGAAATCTAATAAATCATTGGCTAGAACTCTAATAAAGAAACTTTTAAGAAAAAACTTTAATAGTTTTGGAAGTATACATGAATCAATTTGAAAGTTTCATTACTAATAAAGCAGACACCTAGCATGCAAGTTTAAGAAATCCATTTATGGACTCAAATAATCCTCAATGGTAGTATATAAAATTCCACAATATCATTCTTATATGGTTTTACAAAGAATATTGTGTATTAGTGTATATTCCTTAAGGTTTGTGAAAGCAAGCATATTATTTTGGTCCTGTATATGGATGATTATCTACTCACATACAATGATTTAGAGTTGCTACATAAGATTAAGAAATTTCTTAAAATTTAAAATAGAGAATATGAGTGAAATTTCTTATGTTATTAATATAGAAATTCATAAAGATAAATTCCAATAAACATTAGGACTATCTCAAAAAGTTTACATTGAAAAGGTTTTAGAGATATTCAAGATAAAAAAAAAAAATTGTTTTTCTACTATGACACTTATAGTTAAAAGGAACAAATTTAGTCTTACATAATGTCCTTGGAATGACTTGTAACAAGATAAGATGAAACGCATATCATATGTATCAATAATTAGTAACCTTATGTATTCATAGGTCTTTACTAAACTTAACATTTTATTTATAATACGAATGTTAGAGAGATACTAAATAATTTGGGGCACGAACATTAAAAATCTCCTTAAATGGTTATGAGGTATTTGTAAAGAGCCAAGAACTATAGGCTTAAATATAGACATGTTGACCATTTAAAGGCAACTAGGTATTTAGATGTTGATTTTACTAGTTGTATAAACAACAAAAAATTTACTACTAGATACATTTTTATGCTTGTTAGAGATGATGTATCCTAAAGGAGCATCAAGTAGACTTTATTTCTTCTTCCACTATGAAAGTGGAATTCATTACATGTCATGAAATTATAGCACAAGCTCTATGGTTAAAGAATTTTATCACAAGACTACAAATTGTGAATTGTATTTCTATATCACTAAAAATATATTATAATTGTAGTGTTTGTTTTCAAAAAATGATAAAAGTGGAAGCTAAAACAAACATATTGATGTAAAGTTTTTGATTGTCAAGGATCATGCTAAAGAGCAAACAATCGTAATAGAGTATATCAATACTCAACTTATAGTTGATAATCTTATGACTAAAAGATAATAGCTTAAATAATATAGGGATCGTATTAAGATCTTGCCTTAATAAAGTGTTTGATTAGAAATTCACTAATATTAAGATACATGGAAGGAAATGTTTCCAACAATGTCGCATAATTGCCATGTTAAATGTGTAGAAATTTCTATTTAAGTAAACTATAATTTCATAATAACTATTATGGGTAGTTCAAATCATGTTAGCCAAGTGAGAGAATGTTAAAATTATCCTTAAAGTGACCATCATAATTAGAGATAAATACTAGATATTTAATTTCTTAATGTGATAAGTAAAGAGATAATTACCCATTTATCTATATCTCCTAAAATTAGCTAGTTTGAATTTAAAGTAGTTATAATCACTTATCTTGATGGGAGAAAGTTGGATAAGGATCAATAACCAACAAGGTCCTTAATTTAGCTTATATAAAAGAAAAAATTATGAACCAGCAACATATACTTGTGTACACTTCTAAAAAGCATTAAGTTATAAGTTCAAAGACTTAGTTAGTACTACAATAATTCTTTGTTTCTGTGATTGTAGATTAAATAATTGTTAATTAACATGGCTAAGAATACATCTTCCACTCAATTTAATTATGGTTTTATGCTAAATATATTATTTCATTTAGAACAATATGTACAAATTGATTTGCAAATCAAAATGTAACAAAAAAATATGAAAATTGTGACTTATTTGCAATCATATCATAATTGAATTAACTAAAAATGGTATAAATTCAATAGAATATTTGAGTTTAGTTAGGAATAAATTCGTTAACAAAAGCTTAATTGATCATACTTTATAGTTTGATTTAAATTAAATTATAATATACCTAATGAATTTTGTTTAAGTTATGAAATTTGTGGCCAATATCAATTATTTATTTTGGTTAAGTCTACTAACTAAATCTATGCAATATTTAGTAGGTAAAAAAATAAAAAAGGATCTAAAGACTATTAGTTTTTCTTATTATCATATTTTTGTTTCGCATAATAAATAATATTTTATATATTTTCTTTCAATCAAGTAATTTTAAAAAGAGATTTCTAATTTGGTTCCCTTAAAAAGAGAGTCAAATTAATTAATATATTTTTAAATAATTATTCAAATCAAGAGTTTTTTTTTTTTAATTCAAATATGACTTTTTTATGATTATTTTTTGAATTTTAAATAATTTATTACATAAATTGTATAAGTTATGTTAAAAAAAAAAAATCAAAGTCTGAATGATGGTATGACTTATTTAAGTAGCTACTCAAATTGGACTTCTTTTTTTTTATTTATTCTTGAATTTTAAGTAATTTGTTAATTAAATTATAAAAATTAGTTAAAATAATCTTAAATTTGAATAAAATTAGAATATATTTAAATTATTCTCAAATCATATGATTTTTTATTTAAATCTAATTTATTTTTAATTTTTTTTGAAATTTGAATAACTTATTATTTAAATTATTTGAAAGATTTTAAATTTGAATAACATTAAAATTCATTTAAGCAATTATTTAAATTAAATTTTTATTCAAATATAATATATTTAACTTTTTTTTTGAAATTTTAAAAACTTATTTTTTAAATTATATAAATTATATAAAAAAAAATTGAATAATATCAAAATTTATTTAAACTTATACTTGATAAGAAGAATAATAAAAGTAAAAAGGTTAATTTAATTTTTGAAAGAAATTCTAGATCTATTAACTTATAATTAAATAAAAGTAAGATTTTTTTTCACATACTTATTCAATAGCCTTTTTTTTTTTTTTTACATACTTATTCAATGACCTTTCTTTTTAAAAGAAATTTGCTATACTTATGTATTTTTTTAAAAGAAATTTGCTATACTTATGTATTTTAAAAATAAAATTAGTGGGCATCATTTTGTAGTACACCTGGTAGTTAATATAATGTGAGTTTTGTTGAATTGTAGAAAAGTTTATATGTTATATCAAATTTTAAAAGAAAAAAAAAAGATGTATTTTATTTTAAAGTTCAACTTTTCTCTTATTACAAAAATATCAACTTCCTATTTTATTTTATTTTATTTTATTTTTCGTTAAGACAGCTGATAAATGATGGGTGCGTCCTTCACGTTGCTCAAGGATGTTATTTAATTTCAGTCACTGGTCATGAAAGCATAACTTGGTGCATATAATCTTAAACCATAGTATAAGTAATTTAGATGTAAGGGAGTTTGGATAATAAGTTCTCTTTACAAGCAAAGTTGAATGAGAGAAGCAATGGATAATTCTCGACCCCAACAGAAGTATAATGACCAATATATTTATAATACACTTTTTTTTAAAAATTTTTTACCAAAGAAAAAAGTTAGCATTTTATTTATGGCCACGAAGTTAGCTTAATGCATATACAAGCTGACTCATTATTTATACTAGGTACTTTTATATATCTTTATTAACATGTATAATTATATATAACTATAAAATGAAATAGTTAAAAAAAAAGGATAAAAAAAAAGTCAACAAGATGGATAATGTCTCCATGATTTTAAATGTTGAGTCATAAACAACCATAGACGCCTTTGAAAAAAGCAGAGTGAAAGCGCTGAACCCTCATGATATTCTGCTTAATATTGATTAAACTGTGAAATTTGAACTTGCAACCCTTCATTATTTTTAATAGGACCTTAAATTTATAATTTACTTTCATTTTGATTTCAAATTCAAGACATTGCTTGGTTTTTGCATTTATTTGTTATACAATCACATTGAACAAATTTCAAATAATATTTTCATTAGATTTTTTACGTTCTTAACTAAATTAGGGGGGTTTTGATAGGGTAGGCACAGACCTCAGACCTATTTCTTATGGCCATTGGATTAAGTCTTAAGTAATTCAAAATTTCTTTAAATTGTTCAATGCAATTCCAAGAAGACAACACGAGATTGCTTTTGAAATAATGGCTTTAAGATCAAAACAAAAGTCAAACAGAAATTTGAGAACTATATTACCAAAGCTTCAAAGACCATAATATATAGTTTGATCCCATTTACAATTACAAGAAACTTTGTCAAATTCTTTTGTCCATTAGGAGACTCCTTGTGTTGTAATCTACAAAATGACAAAATTTTAATCTAAACCTAGGTATTTGGGGGACATCTCATCTAGTTTTCTAGCCTAACACTTTGGATTTAAAAATTACATGCCTATCACAAAAAGCTTGATTAAAACAACAAAATCATGTAGCAAAACAAGGAAAGTCCTTAAGATTCCAAAGACTTAAAGGGTGTGCTGTTGTGGCTATTTAGTTTGTTTATTTAATTTCGTTTCATCAAACCCTACAAGGATCCAATGTAATTATATAATTAAATTAATTATAAGCTAGTTTTCTATTATTCTATTATCAAGACAAAATGCACATAAGTGATATATATTATATTTAAATATAAAAAAATTAAATTAACTATCACGAAGACCTTAGCTTTTAATCACTTTTGTTGTTTCTAAGCTATTTGAATTTGGTTTATGCTTCCTTTCTACATGATGTGTATATAAATTTTGGAATTATGAATGGAAAACAAAAGAGAGAAAAAAAAATAAAACTCTCTACTTTGACAATTTATATTCTTAATTATAAAGATTGTGTTTAGAACTCTCTCTTATACCTATAATTAATATAAAAATAATGTTAAGATATTAAAATTCTATTAAAACTTTTTATTAGAGAATTTGATATATTTATAATTAACCATTTTTTCCCTTTTTTCTTTTATGGATAGGATAAGGAATAATTAATAAATGCCTCTTGAAATTTTTTAGATATCCCAAAATGAGAAGAACTATGGAATGTTTCTACTCAATGCAAGGCAATAAAAGATAACACTTTCATTAAATAATAAATAAGATAATTACATCCCTAATGATTTTGTAATACTTATACTAATTTTTACAATTTTTAGAAATTGCTTAAGAGAACTTTGTGAAAAATAATGTGGCAGATTGAGGGAACTGCCAATTGAAAGGAAACAAAATGTGTTACAATGAAAGTTGAAGGTCATAGGCCACCAACTAGAAAGGAGCCATAAGTCTCCTCTATTGTGAAGAAAATGTAGAAAAAAAAAATTCATGGTAGACCCCTCTAAAGTAAAAGGATGCTCTCAATGTGTAAATGTTGCATAGTGATGATATACATATGATGATCAGTTTCATCTAAAATAATTGAAAAAATTTTTAGCATTGTTCAGTGAAATCTCTGAAAACATGAATTACATAAATGAAGGTTATAAAATACAAAATCATCATTCGTTTGCTAATTCACAACTTAATAGATCTATAAATGAAATAATATAAAAGAAGCATTATACTCACGTCATAAAGCATTATATATATGCAATCTATTATTTGTAAAACTAACAAATAAAACCAATATTACAAAAGAATAATATAAAAAAAACAAAAAGAATACGCCCGAAACAATCGACAAACAATATACACCATTGCGTAACAGCCCCGTGCCATGTTTTGCTTGGAGAAGAAATTACATTTGCAGCATCTATCACGGGAATTAATTTTATATTTTTAATTGTAGAGTATTCAAATTCATATTGAGATTGAATTACCAAAGCCCGTGACGTGTGTCTAAATTACTCCAAATCTGTATCTCGATATTGTGACGAAGGAAATCCTTCAAAAAATGAAAAAAGATGCCATTTTGTAAGAACTGAGAGCAGCGTGGCAACAGATGTCCATCCTACGAAACCAAATGGAATACAGTCGATTAGCAAATAACCCACTTGACACATATACTCTCCAAGACAGTCGACAGGTGTAATATTCCCCACCAATTATATAAATCAACATTCGGTCACTCTAACAGCAGTCAGTCACCAGGCCATTGAAATTCTCTAGTCTTTCAAAACCATGGCCATCCACCACCTTCTCTCCCCAGCATTCTTCTTTTGGTTGTTTTCCTTAGCACAAGGGCTCAACCCCACTTGTGACACTCAAGACCTTGGCTCAACCCTCCAAGTCTTCCACATTTACAGCCCCTTGTCACAAGCTGACAAATGCAGACCCGATACATCAAAGGGGTCTAAACCCACTACCAAAGGCCTGAAAAACTTGAGAAGATTCCTAAGTATATTCCATATACACAATTCTAGAATGTAATATTTCCTAACATATTTCTTGTAAATATTTAGGATAGGAAGGTTCTAGATCCAAGGTCAAGGGCTATAAAATCCCCACGCCTCATTCATTTGTATCATCAAGTATTCAAGCATCAATCCAATCTCTCCTTCTCCAAGCCTCTCTAATTCCTCTTTACTTTGCTCTCTCTCTTTAGGCTTACTAGCAACTTTCCCCTGGAGTTGTCTAGTGTCACGCAGGTTTAGAGTGTCTGCAAACTCATCCCGTGACAGTTGGTATCAAAGCCTTGGTTGCTACCGTTAAGCACCAAAGATGGCTTCCATCAATGAAGTTTGTGTGGAGGAGCAAAGCCGTGGTCGAGAGGAACAACGCACCTACATCACAAAGCGTGGTAAATCAAAGACTGCTCTAATGGAGGCCTTGGAGTTCCGTGTTACAGAGTTGGAGAAGAACTTCTCAAGGATAGAACCAACCCTTGAGGAGCAGGCTGCCCGAATTGACAACGTGGAGATGAAATTCAGAGAAGTCACTTGCGTGGTGAAATCCACCCTTCGGGAGATCAATAAATCCTTCAAGTGTGATCTCGACGACATCCGATGAGAGGTATGTAGCGACCATTCCCTTACTGAAGTTGAGTTATAAGACCTTAGACATGAGGTAAACGTTGTCCGTGCTGATTACAAACAAGTCATTGCTAATGGCTCATGCACCACCAACACCACCAACTTTGGCACAATCCAAGTGCCTAAGCCTACTACCTACAATGGCACTCATAACACTATAGAAGTAAAGAACTTCCTCTTTGGCTTAGAACAATACTTCGAAGCCAAGTTTGTTCGAGATGATGCAGCTAAGATTTGCACTGCTCCCACATTCCTATGAGATACCGCTCAATTATGGTGGCGTCGCAAACATGGCGAGGTTGGCAAAGGCATTTGCTCAATCGACACTTGGGAAGACTTCAAACGGGAGTTAAAGAAGCACTTATGCCCAAGCAACACCAAGAAGGAAGCTCGAGGTCATCTCAGACGATTAAAGCAAGGAGGGACCATCCGTGACTATATCAAGGAGTTCACCACCCTCATCCTTGAGATTAAGGACATGTCTGACAAAGACTCTCTCTTTTACTTCATGGATGGATTAAAAGATTGGGCTAAAGTTGAACTAGAGAGATGTAATGTGCAGAGCTTGGATGAAGCCATTGCCGTTGCCAAGTCTCTTATGGAATACAACACCCAATCCAAAGAAAAGCAATCCAACCAGGGTAAAAGTGGGGGAGAAAAATCCGGACGCAAGGAGCAAGGGTCCAAGGATAAAGGGAAGGCCAAAGCCTCGTCACATGGTGAATGGCATGATCGAGGTAAGTCTGATTCCCCCAAACCAAAAACTCCATGTTTCATTTGCAATGGTTCCCATTGGATGAAGGATTGCCCCAAGCGCAAGACCCTCGATGCCATCATAAGCCAGTTTGAAGATGACTCTTCACAAGACGAGCAAGGTCAGACCGATATGGGATCACTTCGAATCCTAGCAACCATGAAGGGGAAAAGCGCACAACCCCATGTCGACCATAAGGGTTTGCTATACGTCTAAATCACCATCAACGGGAAGCAATCTAGAGCCATGCTAGACACCGAAGCTTCCCACAACTTCATTTCCATGGAAGAGGCCAAGTGGCTTGGCCTCAAGCTAACAAGTAAAGGTGAAACCCTTAAAGCAGTGAACTCACCAGCAAAACCAATTGCCAACATTGCTAAAGACGTTACCACAACCCTTGGTGCATGGAAAGGAAGCATTGACTACTCCGTAGTCCCCATGGATGACTTCCAAGTGGTACTAGGCATGGAGTTCTTTGATAAGGTATAAGCCTTCCTATTCCCAGCTTTCAACTCACTCGGAATATTAGAGGGAGGAAAGGTCTGCACCATACCTGTGGAACGAGCTTGACGATTGGAGGATCAGGCCTTATCCACATTACAATTCAAGTGAGGTATGAAATCTAACCCCAGCTACCTTGCTACCATCCGTGAACTCAACAATGAGGATGTTAACCCCAACGTCACCTTGCTTACCGAGGTGTCACAAGTCCTTAAAGAGTTTAAGGACGTCATGCCATAAGAGCTGCCAAAGAGACTCCTACCTAGGCGAGAGGTGGATCATGAAATTGAGTTGGAGCCGAATGCCAAGCCCTCTGCCTTGGCACCCTACCGTATGGCACCACCCGAATTGCAGGAGCTACGTACGTAGCTCCACGACTTGTTGGACTCAGGCTACATCCAGCCCTTGAAGTCTCCTTATGGTGCCCTGGTGCTCTTCCAAAAGAAGAAAGATGGAAGTCTCCGCATGTGCATCGACTATCGAGCATTGAACAAGGTTACTATAACAAACAAGTATCTAATACTGTTGATCTCGGATCTCTTCGACCAACTTGGTGATGCACGATGGTTCTCAAAGCTAGACATACGCTCGGGATACTACCAAGTACGCATTGCAGTTGGAGATGAGTCTAAGACAGCATGCGTGACAAGGTATGACTCTTTTGAATTCTTGGTTATGCCATTTGGTCTCACCAATGCACCGGCAACCTTCTGCACGCTTATGAATAAGCTATTTCATCCCTTTCTCGATCGATTCGTGGTGGTATACCTAGACGACATCGTGGTGTATAGCAAGACACTCGATGAACACTTACAGCACCTACGACAAGTCTTCCAAGTGCTACATGACAATGAACTCTAAGTTAAGAGAGAAAAGTGCTCATTCGTCACACAAGAAGTAGAGTTCCTTGGCCACTGCATTCGGGATGGACAGCTTATGATGGATCTAGTAAAGGTAAAAGCTGTCATGGATTAGGAGCCACCAACCAGAATTCCAGAGTTAAGATCCTTCCTCGATCTAGCCAACTACTACCGTCGATTCATCAAGGGGTACTCAGCAAAGACAACACCCTTGACTAACCTATTGAAGAAGGATCGTGCATGGAGATAGACATAACAATGTCAACATGCCTTTGATGGTTTAAAGAAAACTATCTCTGAGGAGCTGGTCCTTAGCCTTCCGCATCCGACTAAAGCCTTTAAGGTACACACTGATGCTTTTGACTTTGCCATTGGAGGTGTTCTTATGCAGGATAACCATCCCATTGCCTTTAAAAGCCGAAAGTTAAATGATACGAAGCGCCGCTACACCGTACAAAAGAAGGAGATGATAGCCATTATCCATTACCTACGGATATGGCGACATTACTTGCTTGGCTCGCACTTCTCCATCCTAACCGACAATGTGGCTATAACTTATTTCCAAACTCAAAAGAAGTTAAGCCCAAAGCAACCTCGGTAGCAAGATTTCCTTGTCGAGTTCGACTACCAGCTGAAGTACAAGCCAGGTAAAGCTAATGTGATAGTTGATGCACTTAGCAGGAAAGCGGACCTTAGTTCGTTAACTCTCAGCCAACCTGAGGGCCTCCTCATCTCTCTCATCAAGGAAGGCATAGACAAGGATCCCAATATGCAAAACCTTGTCAAACTAGCCCATGAAGGTAAGACTCGACGGTTTTGGGACGATAATGGGCTACTTTTGACCATCGGTAACCGAATCATGGTTCCCCAATACGGAAATTTAAGGAGGGAGACCATGAAAGAGTGTCATGATACCCGATGGGCAGGACATCCTGGTGTTGCACGCACCTTTACCCTTCTTCAATCCTCCTACTACTAGCCACAAATGCGGGACGATGTGGAAGCATACGTTCGGACATGCCTTGTTTGCTAGCAAGACAAGGTCGATCTACACCACCCTATAGGTCTTTTAGAACCTTTACCAATTGCCAAAAGACCATGGCAAAGCTTATCCATGGACTTCATCATGGCCTTGCCCAAGTCCGAAGGTTATAAGAGCATCATGGTGATTGTAAATCGATTCAGCAAGTATGCTACATTCGTTCCAGTTTCTCAGGACTGCACCGTAGAGGAAGCTACCCACACTTTCCTCAAACACATCATCAAACTTTGGGGAGTACCATGCAACATTGTAAGTGATCGAGACCCACATTTCATTGGAAGGTTCTGGACAGAACTCTTCAAACTCTTAAGGACCGATCTCAACTTCTCCACCAATTTCCATCCCTAAAGTGACGGCCAAACCGAGCGCATCAATGGACTATTGGAGCTGTATTTGAGGCACTATGTAAGTGCCCATCAATAGGATTGGGCCAAGTTGATTGATGTGGCTCAATTTTCCTACAATCTCCAAAGGACTGAGGCCACAGGTAAAAGCCCCTTCGAGATTGTTACCGGCCAACAGCCCATGACACCACATGTCATGGCCTCCACATATAGCGGCAAGAGCTCCATGGCACATCAAATTGCCAAGGAATGGCACGGGCAAGCTGATATTGCCCGGGCTCACCTAGATAAAGCAACTCGGAAGATGAAGAAATGGGCGGATCATAAACGGAGGCACATTGAGTACCAAGAGGGAGACAAAGTGATTGTCAAGCTACTCCCACAACAATTCAAGTCCCACTGCAAAGTCCACAAAGGGCTAATTCAGAGGTATAAAGGCCCTTTTCCAATCATAAAGCGCATTGGGAAAGTCTCCTACCAAGTACAACTTCCACCCAACCTCAAAATCCATCATATCTTCCATGTGAGTTTCCTCAAGCCGTACCATGAAGACATGGAAGACTCTGAGAGGAACAAGTCCAAACGAGCACCAACGGCCGTTACCACCGCCTTCAACAAGGAAGTAGAAAGCATCCTTACAGATCGAAGGATACGGAGAAGGGGTATACCCAATTATACAGAGTACCTTGTGAAATGGAAGGGACATTCTCACGAGGAGGCCAGTTAGGAACGAGAGGACACACTATGGCAATTCCCTGACGAAATCCAGCACTACAAAGACAAAGCAGCAACGAGGACATCGCCGAATTTAAGTGGGGGAGAATGTCACAGGCTGACAAATGCAGACCTGATCCATCAAATGGGTCCAAACCCACTACCAAAGGCCCGAAGGACTCGAGAAGATTCCCAAGCATATTCCATATACATAATTCTAGAATGTAATATTTCCTAACATATTCCTTGTAAATATCTAGAATATGAAAGTTCTAGATTCAAGGCTAAGGGCTATAAAAACCTCAAGTCTCATTCATTTGTATCATCAAGTATTCAAGTATCAATCCAATCTCTCCTTCTCCAATCCTCTCTAATTCCTCTTTACTTTACTCTCTCTCTCATTAGGTTTACTAGCAACTTTCCCCTGAAGTTGTCTAGTACCGCGCGAGTTGCTCCCCATTCAAGCCATCAAAGCCACTGTCATGGGAGGAGACTGTGCTCCAAATGCAGCAAAGTGACCAAGTCAGGCTTCAATATTTGTCAAGCTTAATTGCCCGGAAGTCTGTGGTGCCAATTGCTTCTGGCAGGCAGATTATTCAGAGCCCAACTTATATCGTCAGGGCCAAGATTGGGACCCCTCCACAGACCTTGCTCATGACCATGGACACTGGCCATGACGTTGCTTGGGTGCCTTGCAGTGGCTGTGTTGGCTGTCCTTCCAGTACCCTTTTTGCCCCTGCTATGTCTACCACCTTCAAAATCCTTGGCTGTGGAGCTCCTCAATGCAACCAGGTATGACTCACGTCTCATAAAACTCAGTTGTTTACCTTTTATTCTGTAAACACAAAAGGAGAAACTTTGAATTAGGATCAATTCTCGGTAGGCTCTTGTTATGCGAATGAATCTTATAATTTTACTATTGCTCGCTTGTTGTGAAAGAGGTCTGTATCATATAGACTAGGCTGTGACCAATTATATGTTCTCCACTAACTACAATGTTTCATACTGTGAAAGATTTGAAAGGTGGGGTAATCTGTAAACATATTCCATGAATATATTAAGGTGAACTTACTTTTGCATGGAAATAATTAATCTCGACACAGACATTCCGATCGATCCTTGTTTTTCTTGGCTGGGAGAAATAGCTTTTACATTATTTACACGAAAACTACTCCTAATGTTAGCTTTTCAAATGATCTTATGATGTGAAGAGCAAAATGCATGTGAAATTGCAGGTGCCAAATCCCCGTTGCGGCTGCAGCGCGTGCACCTTCAACTTGACCTACGGCAGCTCCACCAACGGGGCAATGGTGTCGCAGGACACCCTCACCCTAGCCGCTGACCCTGTCCCTGACTACACCTTTGGTTGCATCCAAAAGACCACAGGCAGATCAGTGCCTCCACAGGGCCTATTGGGCCTTGGAAGAGGCCCATTATCTCTTTTATCCCAAACCCACAATCTATACCAATCCACATTCTCATATTGCGTGCCTAGCTTCAGGTCCGTCAAGTTTTCTGGGTCATTAAGGCTGGAGCCCAGAGGGCAGCCCATCAGGATCAAGACCACACCATTACTCAAGAACCCCAGGAGATCGTCTCTCTACTATGTGAACTTGGTTGCAACTAGAGTTGGCAGAAAGATTGTACATATTCCTCCTAGTGCCCTGGCTTTTAATCCCACAACTGGCGGAGGGACCATCTTTGATTCTGGTAATTAATGCCTTTCAACAACAATTTTTTCTTTTTTCATCTTCCTTTTTGCTTTTGTTGAACATTGTGGCTCCCCTTTATGGTGATCCAATTACGAATAATTAAAAGTGCAAGTGAGATGGGGCCTTCACCCCTCAAATGTCAACAAAGAGGACGATAAACAATTGTGACCGCAACAATAGGTCATAATATTGGTCAAAAGATTCATGCTAATTCTTCCAGTGGGTCAAGACCCAATGGTCACTGTGATTCCGTGCTTTCGCGCCTAAAGAACCAAATGCTCCATGTCTTCCATAATTGCTGCAAAATGTAGGTCCAACCTAAAATAAGTGACATCAATTTTTGTATCTTACTCTTTTAGTTATTTATTTATTTATTTCAGTCCACTCAACATAGCAATTTGAATTGTATGTTGCATAACATTATGTTAGTGTTAGACAACTTATGGTAAAAAATTTCTCCAAATCCTGTGTCTACAGGTACCGTCTACACCCGGTTAGTGATGCCGGCCTACATAGCAATGAGAGACGAGTTTCGAAGACGAGTAGGCAATGCGACAGTGACATCCCTCGGTGGATTCGATACATGCTACTCAGTACCAATTGTTGCACCCACCATAACATTCATGTTCACCGGCATGAATATGACATTTGCCACCGGATAACGTTCTAATCCACAGCACCGCGGGTAGTACCACATGCTTGGCCATGGCCGCGTCGCCTCCTGGCCTCAACTCGGTGCTGAATGTGATAGCCAACATGCAACAACAAAACCATAGGATCCTTATTGATGTGCCCAATTCAAGGCTTGCAGTGGCCCGTGAGCAATGCACCCGATTTTTGTTGCTTTTCTATCAAGTAATTGAAAGACTGTACTTCTTTTTGTGTCATTTTCTGGTGGTTTATTCGATCTGGCATATGACACTCTAAGGTGTTGTTCGCTAAAGATCAGAAATAAATTGTGTTGCATACCAATGCCCTTTTTCATTTGAGGTTTGATACAAGACTATATAAAAATAAAGGTGCCTATGCTTAAAAGAAAGACCAAAAGTATATGTAACTAATAGTGTTGGTTTGTGCTTTAAGACATGTTGCATCAATTAACTTTACCAATAATGCTTAAATTCTGCTTTCAACTACTTCGAGATTCTCCATGATGAATCTATATCAAATTTGCTAAAGGTCTATTTTCCATATAGCTCTATCTTAAATAGTTATCTTGATAATAATAAATCTTTATTCTACATTTGGGTAACCTCTGAGTTATCAAGGATTTGGCTAATTTTGTTTAGCTCTTAGGCTACATGCTTGATGGATTAGAAGACACTTTTAAGGGTGATTAAGGTAGGATGAGTTGTAATCCTATGTTCTTATGCTTAAAAGAGAAAACAAATAATATTAACAATGTTAATTTGTTAAGAATCTCATGTATGATTACTATCTACAAATTGTAAGAAGCATTTTATCCTTGACATTTCTTCTTAATTGATTAAAATACACACATAGTTCTAGTATATTATAACAATACCAATAAAAAAACATCATTTATGTAAATTTATTTTTTACTTGTTTAATTTAATTATTATAATGATAAAAATTATTAAAGATAAATTATTTAAAAAATTATATTATATTTGTCATTATTTTAAAATTATTCATAAACATGAATAATTATGTAAAAATTAATTTCTTTTTCTTACGTTAAGGTAAGTGGCTTCTATCTTACAATTTTTATTTGGATTTATTTATGTATAATACAAACTTGATACATAATCATATTACTTTTTAGCTCAAGTCCCACATTTTAAGGGTGAAGGTTAAAATCCTACATCAAGAATAAAAGTATGGTTGATTACTTTTACTTCTTATAAATAAGAAGTTATGTAATGATTTATGAATAAGAGAATTAACGAAAAATTAAGAGAGTTAAAACTTAATCTTCATAAGCCTTTAGTCCCATTTTTAAGTTTGTTAACTAGGCTTTTAAGTCTCTTTTGTATACTCCACTTTAGTAATATTTGCTCCCACTTTCGCCTATGGATGTAGGTCATATTGATCGAACCACATAAAATTTGTTGTCTTTTGTTTTCAGTTATTTTTCTTATTTTTGTTATTGTCTTTAAAAGTTATAACTCGGATCTCATCCCCTAACAAGCTAAAATTAAAGTCTTGGTTTGGTTCATAGTCATTATAACAATAACTAAGTATTATTTTGAGAATGTGGTAGCTGAGGATAGAGGTCATACTAGTTCAAGATGGGGTCGACATAGTGTTGCGAGGGAGGCAAAAAAGGTCAAAGATGATGTTAGATGAGGAGTTTGCTGGTCTTAACAAAAGGGTTAGATCAGGTATCATCTTAAATCCTTCTGATGAGGTTTTAAGAGAAGTAGCTACTGAGGTTACTGCTAAAGATTTATGGGAGAAATTAAAGTCTTTGTATATGAGGAAAACAATGAAGAATACACTTTATTTAAAATAGAGATTGTATATGCTTCGTATGCCTGGATCATCTATATTATTGCATTTGGATAAATCTGATTCTTTGTTTATGGATTTGAGTAATATAGATGTTTATATTAAGGATAAACATCAAGCCCTATTATTATTGTATTATCTTCCCTATTCATTTAAGTATTTCAGAAAAACAATGTTTTATGGTAAAGAGACTCTTTCTTATAAAAAAATTAAGTCTATTTTGAGGTCGAAAGAATAGATCGACATGGATAGAACTGGGGAGAGTAGTATTAGTGGTCAAATTGATAGCTTGGTGGTTCAAGGCAAATCAAATAAGAGAGATGTAGAGAGTCAAAGGTCTAGTAGATCTAAATCCAAACATACAAAATTTGTTGTGCAATTATTGTAAAAGGAAAGGGCATATCAAAGTGATTGTTTAAAGCTGAAAGCCAAGGATAAGGGAAAACACAAAAGCAATGAGTTAGTTTAAACCAGTGTTGTAGAAAATAAGAGTGATAGGATTATTTTCTTTGTTAATGATAAATTAAGGTCTGCTCATGAATGGATCTTAGATTTTGGTTGCACATACCATATGTGTCCCAATATGGATTGGTTTTCCACGTATGAATCTATTGAAGGTGGAGTTGTCATAATGGACAATAATGCAATTTGCAAAATTACTAGAATTGGTATGGTTAGAATTAAGACTCAAGATGGTGCTATAAGAACACTTACATAGGTCAGACATGTTCCAAAATTGAAGAAGAATCTTATTTCTTTGGGAACACTTGAGGCCTTTGGCTATAGGTACACCAGTGAAGGTGGAGTTCTGAAAGCCAGTAAAGGTGCTCTCGTTGTCATGAAAGCTTACAGATTTGAAAATTTTTATATTCTATAGGAAATTACAGTTGTGGATACTACTACAATTTCTACAAAGAAAATTGTTGAGAGGAAGGTTTCAATTAAGAAAATCAATACCAAAAACAATCCTACATATATGCTTACAAAATCTCTTCTAATTGTTAAGTTTAAGTAGTGCTTGGAATTAATTAGCATGTTATGATGATTTAGGAGTTTATGAAGAATGTAGAGTATTATTACTATAACTGCATGTGAGACTTAAGTCAAGGTGGAGGTTTGATAGTTTTTGGCTTAAGTCCCACATTGAGACTTTTGAGGGTGAAGGCCAAAATTCCACATCAGGAATAAAAGTATGATTAGCTACCTTTGCTCCTTATAAATAAGAAGTCGTGTAATAAGTTATGAATAAGAGAATTAAGAGAAAATTAAGGGAGTTAAAACTCAATTTTCATGAGTCTTTAGTCCCATTTTTGGGTTTTGTTAACTAGACTCTTAAGTCTTTTTTGTATTCTCCACTTTAGTAATATTTGCTCTTACTTTCTCCTATAGATATAGGTTATATCGAATTTGTTGTCACTTGTTTTCAGTTATTTTTCTTATTTTTATTATTATCTTTAAGGGCTATAATTCAGAGCTCATCCCCCAACAAATCTTAATAATTGTAAATATTACTAATACTAAAACTAATTAACTCAATCTTGATGGAATATTTGGCAATTAGCATAGGATTTTTCTTAACAAACCTAAACTTTCAAAACATGGGATAAAAGTAAATTTGTGAGTGTCAAAAGATGTCAACTATCAATTATGCATTAGTTTATATTTTTTTTATTTTTATTTTTATTTTTTTTATAGAAATTCATTGACTTATGAATTATATTTAATGAAAATTATTTTTTATTCTTATAAATTTTATACATTTTCTTTAATTAAAATTAAAATTTTTAACTATATCCCTAAGAGAATTTTGATTTAAAAGATTATGATAACTTAATGGAATAAAAGTGTAAAAAATCCTAAACATGTTGTTAACTTTCTACTATATTTCAAATTCATGCATTAAAATTGGATCTAATTTAATTATTTGATGCAAACTCCTCTAAAAAAGATATTCATGTTAACATTATTATTATATTATATTAGTTAAGATTTTGAATTATATATAATGTTTAATTAAAAGTAATGTAGTGGACTTATAAAAAGTAAGGATAAAAAATATTTTGTATTTAAAAAAAAATTAATGCAAAAATATCTTAATATAAAAAATAATTTTTAATTTAATCTTTTTTAATATTATAGATATACTAAGAAATGATTGTTCTTAATTACTTTTTGAGTATTTCTTTAAATTCAATTTTTTATAAACTATTCAAAAAACATATATTATATTACCACATGTATTTCTTTCTTTTTTTTTTTACTATTTTATGATTTTAAAATGCAAGTAAATAGGTAAAATAATTAAATAGATATCTACAACAATTAAGTTGTAGATCACGTAAGGTAGGGTTTTTAAAAGCAATCAAAAACCTTATAAATTTGAGAAATTAAGAAACCCAATCAAATTAAGCAATGGAGTTATTTAGAATCATTAATTGGTAACCACTATGATCATGGACATATATAACTCACTATTGGAGTATTTGAGTTCCAAATGTTGTTTGCTTTGACTTAAAAAATTGATAAGCTAACAAAGCAGCTGGCCTTAATTGTCAATTATTATAAAAGGATAGACAAGCACCCATCTTTTGACGGCAAGTAATATTGGAGTTCACACTCACGAGAATTAGATGGTCTTTGCTTGGGAAACAAAGAAAACCCAAAGTTATGGTACAAATTTGGGTACAAAGTGAGTTATATGCTAGTTTAGGTATATGCTGGAAGATGGATGACATGATCTGAGGTGGATAACACGTTTAGGTATATGCTAGTTTGAAAATTATCATGCGACTCTCTAAAGAATGCTTCATGTTATGACTTTCAAGTTATTGAGAATTAATAAAATGAAGTTCTAACGTTTCCTTTATTTGGCTACAGGCGCAAAGTGATTTTAGGTCTACCTAATATGATGAAGAAAAATCAAAGCTTAGTTCTAGAAGGAATGTTTAAGGTGTTTGACATAAGTTATTTGTCGTGTTAAAAATTATTTTAACAACAACGATATATACCACTCAATATTATTAAACTCATACTTAGTAAAAAAAAGACATCATTTTAATTGGATGCACATGAAACAAAATGGTGTTCTGCCATGGACAAACATTACATTCAATTAAACTTACTCCTTTAGGAAGATATTCAATCCCATGTGAAACGTCAAGAGCAATGAAGAGCCCTTCTTCCCAACTTCAAGTGGGTTCTATTTGTTCTATTGCATGTACAGCAGGGTCCTCGTGGTTAAGAAATTGTTTCCAATTTAAATTAGAGGAAGATTCACTGGCCCTTGAAAACTAGTCATAAGTTTAGGAACACACATTACATTAAGAAAAGGTAATAAAAGGACAACTAATTAATGGTTTTCCTATATAAGTAACCAATTTGGCATTCCAACTGAAAATTAGGAATGTTAAACTGTGCATGGAGAGTGACATACATATTTCAGTGCCAGTTTATTCAGTCACAATGATTAAGCAGGTCCCTTATTGTCCAAAAATGAAACAGAGAAAATAATAAAAACAATAGTCAGATTGATGGTTAAAGTGAATTCTCTTATAAAGTGGGAGAACATTGTGATTGCAATGTTCAAGGCAGGTTTCATCAAGGAATGTTTCTTTGAATTAAGTTGAATGCCCACAAACATAGGATCTCGACGGGAATAACAATTCAAATAAATGGGGCTTCTTAACTAGCAATAGAGAAGGCCTGCCAAGCTTCCATTTCACATGAACTCATAGATCAACATGCATTGCCCTTTATCTATACAACAATAGTTCCTGAATTGCACAGATGTCCAAACATAGAGAAAAGTACAGACATCCGCAAAGTGCAACTTGGTTGCTATAAACATTGTAGATACCACGAAACTAAAATCATGATTCCCCAATTTGGATATCAAGGAAGTGAGCAATCTTGGGTCAATCCTCAAACATCAGTTATTCCTTGCCGCCTGTTGGAAACCAGAGGACACAATTTTGGAAGCAGTATCTTTTCACTACACAAAATGATAAACAATAATACTTTGTCATTGACTTGCACCAAAAAGGATTTATGCAGAGAAAACGAAAAACTGAACTATGAATCTCACAAACCCATCATACATTGTCTTGGTGACTGCACTGCCTGTCACTATCAGATACACAAACAAATGGATTGGGACGAAACACGAGTGTTTTTCATCTACACCATCCAGACTCATAGCAGCCATTTGTTGATTATAAAAGGTTTTTCCTTATTTTTTTTAACAAAAAAAAAAAAACGGAAAAGGAGTCAAGGAAGCAGAATAGTTAAAAAAGAAACCCTATCAAAGAGGGAATAAAGACTTACAAGATTAACAAAGTCTATCAGTTTTTGATGCATGTGAATAGCTGTAATGAGCTCAAAGATGATAACACCAAAACTATAGATGTCACTCTTTATGGTGAACTGGTTTGTGGAAATGTATACTGGGTCTACGTAGCTGTAAGTGCCCTTTAGGCCAGGGTTGTGGTCATCAAAGACCTCTTCCTTTGAAAGTCCAAAATCAGCAACCTTAAAAAATGTAATGATTGCACTAAAGATCAATTTAAAAGATAAGAAAATAAAATCCCCTAAACCTATCCTTTTTGCACACCAAGTTTCATTTGGATAGTTGAAATGGTCAAATGGGGTATGGTTATTAACTTTGAGGTGTTTAGGCTAATTTTTAAGGAGTTATAACTTTTATATCAGATGCAGCAGCTTAGGTTACCTTAGCTCTCATTGAACGATCCAGTAATATGTTGGCAGACCTCAAATCACGATATATGACCATTGGGACAGCCTGTTCCAAGAGCAGAAGATGTCATTTTAATTGGATGCACATGAAACAAAATGGTGTTCTGCCATGGACAAACAATACATTCAATTAAACTTACTCCTTTAGAAAGATATTCAATCCCATGCGAACAGTCAAGATCAATGCAGAGCCTTTCTTCTCAACTCCAAGTGGGTTCTATTTGTTCTGTTGCATGTACAGCAGGATCCTCGTGGTAAAGAAATTGTTTCCAATTTAAATTAGAGAAAGATTCACTGCTCCTAAAAGCTAGTCATAAGTTTCTAAACACGCATTACATTCAGAAAAGGTAATAAAAGGACAACTAATTAATGGTTTTCCTATCTAAGTAATCAATTTGGCATCCAACGGAAAATCAGGAACGTTAAACTGTGCATGATGAGTGATATATATATTTCAGTGCTGCTTTGTTCAGTCACAATGATTAAGCAGGCCCCTCATTGTGGAGAAAAGAAACAGAGAAAATAATAAAAACAATAGTCAGATTGATGGTTAAAGTGAATTCACTTAAAAAGTGGGAGAACAATGTGATTGCAATGTTTAAGGCAAGTTTCATCAAGGAATGTTTCTTTGAATTAAGTTGAATGCCCACAAACATGGGACATCTCGCCGGGAATGACAATTCAAATCAATGGGGCTTCTTAACTAACCATATAGAAGGCCTGCTAAGCTTCCATTTCACATGAACTCATAGATCAACTTGCATCGTCCTCTATCTGTACAATATCCTAATAAATTAACTGGATTCCTGTGATGCAGCCTTTCTAGCAGAGATACCTGCTAAAAGACCATGCAAAAATGGCAAGACCAGGAGCACTAGTGTCCGTAAAAGCTAATTGTTGGCTTTGTTAAAGGTTATTTACATATGGGCTTCCCTTTTTTTTTTTTCCACAAATTTGCATTTGCATTGATGTTTATGGAGAATAATAGCTTCCTAGAGTTACAAAATTTGTCTTTGAACCTCATAAATTCGGCAAGATTTACAATGAACACAAGGATGTTCTACATGTAGAAACGGCAATGATGCCATCATGACGTATGGTTTATGTGCTGTTAGCATTATTTTATGTTTTGGGTGCTAAGTTTTGAGTCATTGATATAGAAGCATATGTAATAGAAAAAATGTATCAAAATATTTAATTTTAATATGTTTTCTGATTTCATTTTTCTACTCTAACTGTTAGTTCTTTTATTTAATTTTTATCTTACTAATAAATTTAAAAAAAAAATTTAAAATTAAGGTTAATAAGTGATAGATTTTATATTTCATATATAAATATTTAAAATTAAAATTAATATATATATATATATATATATATATATATAAAAGTATTAATCAAAAATAAATATATATAAAATAATAATATAATTAATATTATAATATATTTTTTATATTTTTTAAAATTTAAATAATATATTATTTTAATTTTATTTTATACTATTAATTTTTAATTTTTTTATTAAATTTTTAATAAAATAAAACTTATATTATACATATTTTTTTATTTTTTTAAAAATATTTGGGATATAAATATCGACAAGATTAACATAGGATATTACTGAGGTCAAAAGGATAGAGGGAATTAGGATTAGTTTTAAAAATATGTTTAAAACTTGAATTCTACCAAGTACAAAATTTAAGTGTCTATGATGCTAGACATTATTTATTTTTTTCTACATTTTTTTCCATTGCAAAATGCTTTGAATATCAACCAAGTTTTTTGTCTATTAAACAGCCCACTATTTTCTCAACTAATATAATTTCCCCTATTTTTCTTTAAAATTCTGTATTTCTCATTTGAAATGATAAATTAACTATATCAAAAGCAAAGGTGCAAGAGAAAAGATGTTCTCATTTCTCCAACACAATTTGCTTGAAAGAAGACAACTCGAGGTGGTGAGACTGATAGAGCAAATGGTCTCAGTAGGAAATTTCAACTATAAAGTCAGGTTAACAATATAGAATGAGTGAAAATCTTGAGGAAAATTTTAGTCATTTACAAGTAGATGATACAAATAACGTTGTGAGACTTGTACCCTCTGTTGTACCCACAATTTGGACCCTTCCAAAGAAAAGATGGCCATCTTACTGCAGTAATTACTTGTGAATGGTTCATCTAGATTCCACAGGCCACCCCATAGCCCATCCTCTGTTACAGAATCAGCCCAGGGTGCAACCTCCAGATACATCACAGCCAAGCATTGACACTCCAAGGCGGGATGCATAAAAAGCTTTTCTTCCTGTCCTGATACATCAAATGCACTATTGAAACTTTTCATGTCATCTGTTTTCTGTTGCTCTTGTTGTTGTTGATCCTGATATGTCCTTTTTGATTTGAAAGTCGAGCATTTTGCTTCTCCCATATTTAAAAGTATCTCTCCTTGTTCTTGAAATGGGGATCCCCAGTAGTTCTTTATCTCATTGTCTGTCCTGCCAGGCAAGTATGTGACAATAGTCGTCTAACTGCATAAAAATAAAAAAAAATAACTACAGTTTTGCCACAGCAGCTAGTCTCTCTAACCAAAAAGTGTCTCTTCATTAGCACTTTAGGGGAATTATGAATAGCAACTGTAATAATACAGTAAATACGTACAACTAAGACTTATAGGTGCAATTTGAGAGAGATGCATTACTTGTTAACCCCAGAAAGCGTGCAGCTCAATAATAATTCACTCCTCCAGAGGTGTAATTAGACCTCTTTTTAAGGCCAGACAGCACAAGCTTAAGGTAATTTACCCAGCTCAGCCTGTAGGTCTTGCCATTTCTGTTTAAGCCTGGCAACAACACAGCAGTAACACAAGTTCTTAAATCAAAATCAGTGAAAAAAAATTGCAAAATGATTCTTTTTAAATGGTATATGCTGATAATAAATGCCTAACCAGCACACCTGGCCCCGGAACTCTACCTTCCTTCTCAATACAACTTCACATATTCACTAATCAACTTATCCTCTTCAGAAACTCCCAATTGATCATGGCTACAGTTGTTATTCCACATTCACTACTTTTCACAGTAAGACAGCAACATTCAAGCCTTTAACCCCTGTGCATGCAACAAAATCAGTAGAGTATAAACAGTGCCTGCAGTAATGTGACAGCTAAATTTGCCAAAAGACCTGCAAAATATTCATGAAAACTGAAATAAAGGTTCATCAACATTCACCAAAGAGCAAGCATAGGCTTTCCTACTAAAAAATATTGTAGATTGAAAAAGACAAGTACAAACCTACTCAAAGTGCAAAGGGTTGCTGTATATATGGTAAATCCCACAAGATTGAAATTATGGCTCTCCAATTTGGATATTAGGGATGTGAGCAATCTTAGGCCGGTCCTTAGACATCAGTTACTCTTTTCTGGCTTCTGTTGTAAACCAGAGGACTCACCATTTTGGGAGCAATTTCTTTTCACTACATGAAAGATCAAAAATACCTCAGCATTGATTTACACATAAAATGATTTGTGCCATACTGAGGAAATGAAAAATCGAAATATCACAAGATGTTAATATCACAAGATGTTAATCTCACAAACCCAACACACACTTAGATATATGAGAAACTTCAGGGGGACGAATTACATACGAGTGTTTTGCAAGATGATGATGCTAGTTTTGATGATACAATTTGGTAAGGAAAGATGCAATCTCAATTGAAGATGCCTACAAATTTTTTTTTCATTTTTTTGAAAATAAGAAGAAGAAGAAGAAATCTATTCATTTGTAGGAGAAAAACAACACAACAGGCTATTTTTTTAATAGAAACAAAATGGAAGGAGATGGAGATAAAAAGAAGAGAGCAGTAGGAGAAGGAACCTGCTGAAATTGGAAAGGAAAGGTGGACGGATTCTTCTGATCAAATCAAAGTTTATAGCAGCCATCCAACTGGATTTATCTTGAGCCAAACCTCGCCTGTGTGGGCATCCCCTCCAGCAACGATGCCAAATTAAGGAAATTCAGTATATTGAGCCTCTGCAGGACAATTGAATGCAGAAGAAGCCTCCTTAGGAGATGCACCAACTTTGGAAATGTAAATAGGTAGAGAGGTGAGGCTTCTAAGGCCTTGCCCTTCCCATAGAATAGCATTGTTGTTGTTGCTGTAGCTGTCATCATCATAATTGGACAGATGTAGATCTTTGCAACTTTCAATGTAGAGATGCTTGAGGGAAGTTCGGACAACTCCTAATCCATAAATCCTCCAGAGAAGTGAGGGTTTGCAGCAAATCCACCAGCAGAAAAATCTTTTGGCAAAAGCTCAATTTCAGAAACTCTTCACTTTCACAGTCTATATATCTTGTAAGCACTTTATCTTGGAAAATTATTGAATCTAAATTAAGAGACAGTGAAAAAACATACAAACAAATTAATTTGGAAGTAAAATTGAACTCGAGTACATCATTGATGATCCTTCTTGTCTTCCTTGAAAAGAACAGAGAGAAGTTGAAATTTCAAAAATCAAACAACAATAGTTCCTGAATTGCACAGATGTCCAAACATAGAGAAAAGTACAAACCTCCGCAAAGTGCAACCTGGTTGCTATAAACATTGTAGATACCACGAAACTGAAATCATGATTCCCCAATTCGGATATCAAGGAAGTGAGCAATCTTGGGTCAATCCTCAAACATCAGTTATTCCTTGCCACTTTCTGTTGGAAACCAGAGGACACAATTTTGGAAGCAATATCTTTTCACTACACAAAATGATAAACAATAATACTTTGTCATTGATTTGCACCAAAAAGGATTTGTGCTGTACAGAGAGAAAACGAAAAACTGAAATATGAATCTCACAAACCCAACATACATCATCGTGGTGACTGCACTGCTTGTCACTATCAGATATACAAACAAATGGATTGGGATGAAACACGAGTGTTTTTCATCTACACCATCCAGACTCATAGCAGCCATTTGTTGATTATAGAAGGTTTCTCTCTCTTTTTTTTTTAACAAAAAAAAATGAAAAAAAAAAAAACAGAAAAGGAGTCAAGGTAGCAGAATATTTTTTTAAAAAAAAAAACCCTATCAAAGAGGGAATAAAGACTTACAAGATTAACAAAGTCTATTAGATTTTGATGCATGTGAATAGCTGTAATGAGTTCAAAGATGATAACACCAAAACTATAGATGTCACTCTTTGTGGTGAACTGGTTTGTGGAAAATATATACTGGGTCTATGCCCTTTAGGCCAGGGTTGTGGTCATCAAAGCCCTCTTCCTTTGAAAGTCCAAAATCAGCAACCTTAAAAAATGTAACGATTGCACTAAAGATCAATTTAAAAGATAAGAAAATAAACTCCCCTAAACCTATCCTTTTTGCACACCAAGTTTCATGTGGATAGTTGAAATGGTCAAATGGGGAATTGTGATTAACATTGAGGTGTTCAGGCTAATTTTTAAGGAGTTATATCCGATGCAGCAGCTTAGCTTACCTTAGCTCTCATTGAACGATCCAGTAATATGTTGGCAGACCTCAAATCACGATGTATGACCATTGGGACAGCCTGTTCCAAGAGCAGAAGATGTCATTTTAATTGGATGCACATGAAACAAAATGGTGTTCTGCCATGGACAAACAATACATTCAATTAAACTTACTCCTTTAGAAAGATATTCAATCCCAAGTGAACAGTCAAGAGCAATGCAGAACCTTTCTTTTCAACTCCAAGTGGGTTCTATTTGTTCTGTTGCATGTACAGCAGGGTCCTCATGGTACAGAAATTGTTTCCAATTTAAATTAAAGGAAGATTCACTGCCCCTAGGCTGAAAGCTAGTCATAAGTTTCTAAACACGCATTACATTCAGAAAAGGTAATAAAAGGACAACTAATTAATGGTTTTCCTATCTAAGTAATCAATTTGGCATCCAACTGAAAATCAGAAACGTAAAACTGTGCAAGATGAGTGATATATATATTTCAGTGCTGCTTTGTTCAGTCACAATGATTAAGCAGGCCCCTCATTGTGGAGAAAAGAAACAGAGAAAATAATAAAAACAATAGTCAGATTGATGGTTAAAGTGAATTCACTTAAAAGGTGGGAGAACAATGTGATTGCAATGTTTAAGGCAAGTTTCATCAAGGAATGTTTCTTTGAATTAAGTTGAATACCCACAAACATGGAAATCTTGCCGGGAATAACAATTCAAATCAATGGGGCTTCTTAACTAACCATATAGAAGGCCTGCCAAGCTTCCATTTCACATGAACTCATAGATCAACATGCATCGTCCTCTATCTGTACAATATCCTAATAAATTAACTGGATTCCTATGATGCAGCTTTTGTGGCAGAAATACCTGCTAAAAGACCCAAAAATGGCAAGACCAGGAGTATTAGTGTCTATAAAAGCTAACTGTTGGCTTTGTTATGGGCTATTTACATATGTGCTTCCCCTTTTTTTTCCACAAATTTGCATTTGCATTGATTTTTATAGAGGATAATTGCTTCCTAGAGTTACAAAATTAGTCTTTGAACATTATAAATTCAACAGCCTTGACAATGAACAGAAGGATGTTCTACATGTAGAAACAGCAATGATGCCATCATGACGTATAGTCTGTGTTGTTAGCATTTTATTATTTGGGTGCTAAACTTTGAGTCATTAATATAGAAGCACATTAGTAGACCCAAATTTGTCAGCATGAAATAAAAAAGCATGCCTGTATAAAACATGCCACACAGGTGTTTCTCCATTCAAGGGATCAGAAAACTCACTTCATTGGTCAATGTTGTTAATCTAGTTCTTAGCTCTGTTTGGAACTCCTTTTCTCCCTGTCTTGAATTTGAAGAAAGAACATTTACTGTTAGCACTTCTCCATTAGACATCACAGCTTTGTATATGGGGCCAAATGAATCTTGTCCCAAGATAGTTGTAAAATTTTGGGTAGCTTTTTGTATATCCCTGAAAAAATAGGTAAAGCAAAATATGAACCAATTTACAAATGTAAAGTATACTTAATGAAATGCACATTAAATATCCATTTTGCAAATCTGCCTATTCCAAATAATATCAGCTTTAAAACTTTTCAAGGTGTATAAGTAATACACAAGTCAATGAAGTCCTTTCAGTGCAACAAATGAACATTCCCTGGCAGTAAATGTTGACCCCTCTAAACATAATGTCCTTAACACTACTTTAAGAGTTTCAAAATAAATACTGCTTTAAAAAAAAACAAAAAAGGCAAACAAAGAAATACAAGCAAGAAATGTGATATACTCTAGGAATAGACAAAGGGGATCTTAGAAGGGCATTAATTCATCTCACTCAATTAAGTATTGGAGGATGTTGTTTAGGTCCACAATAATCATCGCTAGAGGCTACAAGACCAGCCTCTGTGGACTTCTTAGGGAAGTTACCTTTGTCTGCATCCTTTTGTTCCCTCTTTACTTCAAAGTCACCAGTAAGATCAAAAAAAAATAATCACATGAAATATCCTCTGCAACACCTCCTTGAAGGCCTTGATCTTTCTCAATTTCTGTTATCAAGTTCCTGCACATAGTCATAATTGAGTAAAGGTGTTCAGCATAATAACTAAATGTAGGAAACAAGAAGCAACAGGTCATATCACATTTTGAGCAGGCAGAATGTATTCTCTAGTCACCCCAATCTCCATTCCTGGAAAATGAGGTGAAATAAGATGACAAATTGATACTGGTAGTTCGAATTCTCATACTGAAAATATCTCTAATTAAAAAGAAGAAGAAATCTGTTAATTTGTAGAAAAAAAACAGCACCACAGGCTATCTCTTTAATAGAAACAAAATGGATGGAGATGGAGTTAAAAAGAAGGGAGGAGTAGGAGGACGAACCTGCTGAAACTGGAATGGATAAGTGGACGGATTCTTCTGATCAAATCAAAGTTCATAGCAGCCGCCCCACTGGATTTCCCTCCCTTCGACCATAATGTTAGGGATGTGGGCAATCTTGGGCCAATCCTCACCCATGTTGTTTTTGCATCTCTCTGACAGTAGGGAACAATCAGCAATGGATAAATTTTGTAATGAGGTGAGGTTGGGCATCCACTCTGGCAACGACTCCAAATTAGGGCAACTGGAGATGCTGAGGCTCTGCAGGGCAATTGAATGCAGAAGAAGCCTCCTTGGGAGATGCACCAACTTTGGAATATCATAAATATCAAGAGAGATGGGGCTTCTAAGGCCTTGCCCTTGCGATAGAATAGCATCGTTGTTGTTGCTGTTGCTGTCATCATCATCATTGGACAGATCTAGATTTTTGCAATGTTGAATGTAGAGACTCTTGAGGGAAGTGAGAAGTAGCATTTTCGAATGAGGTAGACAAGTTAATGTCGGGCAATTCCCAATCCATAAAACCTCCAGAGAAGTGAGGGTTTGCAGCAACCCCACCGGCAGAAAATCTTCTGGCAGATGCTCAATATCATCAATCTTCAGGTTTCAGAGACGAAGAGAGATTAGATGGAAGAGAAGAAGACGACGGTTCATGTGCTGGAGAAATCGTCTCTTTGAGCATTTGCTCTAATGACTTGAAGCTGCCTGAGGTTATGTCCAGCTTTTTCAAGGATGGGGATAACAGTGGCATTGAAGTCAGATTTGGGCACATGTAAGTCTGCAGTTCAGAAAGACACTGAAATTGGGGAAGCAAAGATGACGGTGATGATGGCCGCCATCCCTTCAGATTGGGACAGTTCAAGAGTATCAGGGACTCAAGGGAAGGGAAGAAGGGGATCATGCTATTGTTGTTACTGCTGCTGCTGCTACAGACATCTGTTCCTCCTCCTCGTCCTCCGACCACAGAACAAATATCTATGCATTCCAGATCAGGTAATCCCCAGATAGATATGCCTTTTAGAAAGTGGAGTAGATCCAGTGCCGGAAGACTTCGGCATTTCGGGCAGTCAGACAACTCAAGCCTGACCAGATTCTCAAGGGAAGAAAGCCAGGTGGCAAAATTTATTCCTCCGTAACCCTGCACAACTAATAATTTCAAATTTGGGTGTGGCCGTAGAGCTTCCATTGACACCTCATCTTCATTAAAATCAATATCATCGTCACCGCTCCATGGCGCCCATGTTAATTTCAACTTTTGGAGACGTGGCTTCTCACTCAAATTGGCGGCTGTACCCTTCTGATTGCCTTTTCCATTCCAATGATGCAAATTCTCAATCGACAGATATCCTCCCAACTTGTTCAAGTCACGTAATTCATCCAGTCCTCCACTCTTCCGATTCGAGCTTTCACTTGTAGGCAGTATGAATCTCGTTAATCTCTCCAGCGAAGTCAACTGTCCAATCCCACGTGGCATATGAGTCAACTCACCGCAATTACTGATGTCAAGTTTCTTGAGACTGACCAGCTTTTTGATATCCTTGGGCAATTGTCTGAGCTCGCGACATCCTTCTAGTTTGAGAACTTGCAAGTTCTGCAATTTGGTAATTGAACGGGGCAGCATCTCGATTTCTTTATTACGAGACAAATCAAGATACCTTAACTGCTTCAATTTACCAATGGAATTGGGCACTTTCTTAACACCCGAACCTTGTAGATCCAACTGTCGTAAACGCCGTAAATTACAAAAAATTGCATGGCATTGCCTTTCGCTTATTTTAAGGCAATCTTCAACTCTATAATACTTTGTCTTTGGTGCGAGAAATGTCCGCAGACTTTTGGCTACTAGAAATTGCCAATTGTCACCGTCTGTGGAACAGTCAACGGAGAGATGTTGAGTTTTCTCACTAACTTCTCTCGAGTTTGAGATTGACATACAGACACTCCCCGCTCCAGCTACTAAGGAAGCAAGATCATACATTAGGTCATGCATTTTGCAACTTTCTATGTTCCCGAACTCATCTTCAGACACATCTTGGAAGAAAGACCTCCAGAGGAGATCCATGAAATATGCCCGACCAATATCTTCAAGACACTGACTTGGATCCGACGACTTAACATAACCTTGCGTTGTCCAAAGATCTATCAATGTGTCAATATGAATGTCATGGTCTTTAGGAAACAATCTACAATAAGCAAAACAGGATTTCAAATGGGAAGGAAGAACATCATAACTCAACTTAAGGGCTGTCATGATACTGATTCCTTCTTGATCTATTGTCACTAGTTCGTTACTTCTGAAGGGTTCCCATTCAACAATAGTTTCTTTGAAATACATGACACGCCCAATTATTATTATTGCCAAGGGAACTCCTTTACACTTGGCAACAATTTCCTTCCCAATTGCTTCGTGGCTTTGTGTTGGTGGCACGTACTTTGTGACTTCTTTGAAGGCCTTTTGAGCAAACAAAGACCAAGATTCTTCATCAGATAAGCCCCTTACTTCATATCGTGCTTCTGGCCGAGGGTTTGCAATCTCTGCAACCTTGTTAGATCGCGTGGTTATTAATATTCGGCTTCCTTTAGAACCACCCATTAACAAATCTCTCAAGCAGCACCACTTCTCAAAATCTTCATTCCAAATATCATCTAATACAAGTAAATATTTATTTCCATTAATTTTTTCATGAAGAGATTTTATTAATAGATCCATCTGGCTTATGTCAGGTTTTTTCCCATCCAATAATTGTAAAACTTTTTCAATTATCAGCCTTACATTGAAATCTTCAGAAACACAGACCCACAATTGCAAATCAAACCGCGACTTTACATCCTCATCGTTGTATGTGAGCTGAGCCAACGTCGTCTTTCCCAGTCCTCCAATTCCAACTATTGAAATCACAGTCACATTAGTCTCGTAGTTATCTGACAAAAGAAGTTTTTTAATCGCGTTCTTTTCATCTTCTCTGCCAACGACACCAGGGAGAGAGGAGTGTGTTGGGTCTTTTTTCTTAGCCATCACAAACGTTGACGAGTCAACATGACGTTGCTGAAAGTTAAACGTTTTTCCGACACTCATAACAGCATCTAGTCTCTTCCGAATTGCCTTGATTTTGTGACCCATCTTAAGGCCATATGCAAGCCGGTTTGAACTTGAAAAGAAAAGGCGTACCTCATTTGTCACTTTTCGCCTTAGAACTTCTGTGGAAAAGTCATCCACCAAGTCCTCTGCATCGTCCATGACTTCTTTCAGATCACCGAGCCAAACTCTGACTGGATTATTACCTCGTGCTTGCCGCTCTTCTGCATCAAGGAGCACGGCCTCGACACCGATAACTGTGAGGCGCAGCGATTCAATCTCCTCTTCGACACCCCACCACAGTCCAATCTCTTTCAGAGCAGAGGTGCCTAATTTTCCAAGAATTCCCTCTGCAACACTGAACAGTAATCCTTCTGCCATGTCGCTGTTGGATGCAAGTTGAAAAGCAAGGAACTTTAGTTGTGTTTGAAGTGACAGTAGAAGGCGATCTCAGAGGCTTAGGTGCAGTAAGATGTATACTGAGAATTTTTGGAATAAGGGAAGCTTAGGTTTCAATGATGAAGGTATGTAAACGTAACTTGTTGGAGAAAGGGGAAAAGTTAATCAAATGGGAAGCTTCGAGGAACATGTACGTGGCCCACCCCCACCCTACGAAGAACAATTAACAAATAAGAAATACTTGCTGTACCCAAAAAAAAAAAAGAAATACTGGCATAAAATTGACATATAATAAAAATATAAAATAGGTGTGAAAGTGGGCGGTGGCAAGTGGGAATCATCAACGAAAGTCCGCCCAAACCAACCATCACCTTTATTTGACTTGGTTGTCGGGTTCTCCCATAGCATGGTTGGTGTGTATGCATACGTACGTGTGTAATGTATGCATGTTGGTGTGTTTATGAGAGCATTTGGATGGTGCTTGGTGGATTTGGATGCCATATTAAAGACCATGCTATGTATGCGCCACCATAGCCATATTTTTGCATAGATAGTCGCTGAGATGTTGACTGGTCAACTTCTTGGAGAAGGGAGAAAAATTATTCAAATGGGAAGCTTCAACGAACTTGTCGATGGCCCACCCCGACCCTACGAAGAACAATGAAACACTTGTTGTACCAAAAAAAAATAGAAATACTTGCAAAAAGTGAGCATATAATAAAAAATATAAAATAGGTGTGAAAGTGAGACAAGTGGGAATCATCAACGAAAATATGTCCAAACCGAACAGCACCTCTACCTGACTTGGTTGTCGGGTTCTCCCATCTCCCCCCGACCTAACCAAGAGTAACAAAATGTTTAGTGAACATAATTTATCAAAAAATAATGAAAATAGGGTAAATCATAAATTTCGAGCGCCCTGTCAAAGCATCTGTTCAGTGATGGCCAATTTTTTTTTTCTTTTTAATTTTTGTTAGATTTATCAAATAAATCACTTATCAATAATTAATAAATATTTATAATTTAATTTATTTAAAACAATTAAATTAACAATCAAATAAGATGTATACGGAGAATTTTTGGGATAAGGGAAGCTTAGGTCTCAACGATGAAAGTATGTACACGTAGCAAGGTCTTTAATATCGCATCCAAATCCACTAAGCACCATCCAAGTACTCACCTAAGCACCCCAACATGCATGCATTACATACATATATACATAAATACGTATATATGTGCCACTACGGTCAACTTGTTGGAGAAAGGAGAAAAGTTAATCAAATGGGAAGCTTCGAGGAACATGTACGTGGCCCACCCCCACCCTACGAAGAACAATTAACAAATAAGAAATACTTGCTGTACCCAAAAAAAAAAGAAATACTTGTATAAAATTGACATATAATAAAAATAAAAAGTAAGTGTGAAAGTGAAACACATGGGCGGTGGGAAGTGGGAATAAAGTCCGACCAAACCGACCAGCATCTCTACCTAACTTGATTGTAGGGTTCTCCCATCTCCCCTCAACTTAACCAGGAGTAACAAAATGTCTAATAAACATAATTTATTGAAAATTAATGAAAATAGATAAACAATAAACTTTGAGTGTCCTATCAAATTGCTCAATTTTTTTTTATTTCAACTTTTTTCCGTACATGTAACATTTCACTTATAAATTAATAATAAAAATTTATAATTTAATTTATTTTTTATGATAATTAAATCTATTTAATATCATATTAATAAAAGAAAAAAAAATAAGTAAATAATAATATTAACAATAATTAACTTAAAGTAATAATATAAGAGATGAAAGTTTGATAATAAATATTTATTAGATTATAAGTTTGATTAAAATTTAAAATTTTTATAACATTAGCTTTTAAAAAAAATTAATATGATATAAAATATAAATTTAATATATTATTAATATTATGATAATTAAGACAATAAATAATATTATTAAATTAAATTATATTATAAAAGAGTTAAAGTAAAATGATAATTAAAACTTATAGAATGCAAAATATTTTTTTTTAAAAATCAATATATTTTTTTAATACTATTTTTTTAATTTTTAATAAAATAATATGAATAATTATTTTTATATTAAAATATTATATAATAAAATAACTATTATATACATCTATATCATGTATATATATAGATGGATTGTTGATTGGTTCTAGTCGATAAAAAAAAAAGGAGAAAAACGCAAGTAATCTTGGAAGAAAAAAAGAAACACAAAGAGAGACAAAACAATAACAAAAATCAATCAAAATTCAATGGAGCAAAAGGTAGATGAGTGGATGAGCATATAGCATATGACTTAATTGTCCAAAAATATGGTTACCAACCTATGAGGAAAGTAGGGATTTCCTTTTATATATTTATATCATTTAATTTTTTAAATATTTTTTATATAAATAAAAAATTTAATTAATTTTAATAATTATAAAAAAAATTATATAAAATTTTAATATATAATATTTAACTAAATATTTTTAAAAATATTTTTTTATTTTAAAAATAATTACAAATAAATATATAAATTTAATAATTATATATTTAAATTAAAAAATAAAATTATTTAAAAAAAATTATAAATAAATTAAATTTAAAAATAATAATATTTTAAAAAATAAAATTTAAATTTTTAATTATTTTTAAAAATATATTTATAATATATAAAATATTTATGTCAATAAATTTTTTATAATAAATAAAAATTATTTTTTAAAATTTAATATCATGATTTATATATATATATATATATATATATATATTGTAAAATTTATAAAAATTAAATAAATTATTTTTAATATATAATAAAAAAATTTTAAAATTTGTTAATATATAAAAAAAATTAAAAAATAAAATATAAATAATTTTTACTTCTAAAATTAATATCTGCTGGCTGTTAATCAACCCAACCAAAAAGTGTCTCTCTTACCCAACATCGGCTCCTTAAGTAACCTTCTTGCACAACAACAATCTCCTTCCTAATTTTCATTTTACGTTTTTCTTTTTATTCTCCTCATTTAAAAAAAATTAAATTTTGATTTTTTCTCTGAAAATTATTATAAATTATAATAAAAATTTTAAAAAGTAATTTTATTTATTTATTTTTTTTTTTTTCTCGAGCTTCCGTACAAATAGGGGTGTGGTACGTGTTATGTATTGACCGTGTTAATAATAATTTGTTCGGTAATTATTTATTTTAGAAAAAAATTAATGTTGTTGCTCGCGAGCCCATGATGGTGACCAGCTGGTCCACCACCAGAGAAACAAGTGCCTGGGCCATTAAACTCAAGGATTAAAGGGAGTGAAAACTGAAATAGGGAGGACTAGGTAGTATTTCTGTTTAGGTAGGATGACGTCTCAAAGGTTGCTTGTGTTCCCTTAAATCGGAAAATGATGGTTGACAATATAAATAAGGGTTAAGTAGACATAAATAAAAATGAGAGTTGGATATAATCTAATTTTACAAATAATTCGCTAAAAATCCTTTGTCTGCATTTCGTCCGCCTAAACTACTACAGATATTTATGGGTCAATTTGTACTTAGTCATGTCCCATCTTCTCACACCCACACTTGGCTAAGAATTTATTATGTACTGCTCATATGTCCTTGTGCCTTCTGTAATTTTTAACAAAAAATTAATGATAAGTTTTTGAAAATTTCTAACTTTTAAAGAATTTTTATAATTAAATTTTATTTTTTAAAAAAAATTAAGATATTTTTAAATTATTATTTTTTATTTTACTTAAATTTTTTTAATAAAAATTATTCAATATATATTTCAATTTAATAAATATTTCCTCAAAAAATATTTAAAATTATAAAATTATATTTACATATATATAATTTATTAAAATATTCTCTTTTCTTTTATATATAAAAGATAAAAACTATAACTTTCTTCTCATAAATATAGAAAAAATTAGGAAAAATTTTTAATATTTAAAATTTTTTACAATTAAATTTGAATTTTTTATTTTTAAATTAATTCTAAATTTTTAATTTTTATTCTATTTGAAACTCTTTTTTTATCAAAATTAATTAAATTGTTAAATATAATTTGACTTAATAAATATACTCTTAAGAGACATCTATTGTGCTAAATTTGGATAAATAATTTTAAAATATACTCATTATTATTATATAAATTTGGGTTAAATATAAATTTGAATTGAATCCTCAACTTTTATCATTTTAAATACATACCTTTATTTTGATCAATTTTGATTATAAACTTTTAAAAACTCATTGTACGTTTAGCTCTTTATCCTGTCTACCTCTACCTATTTTTATTGGCTAGACATCCCTATGGTACAGATATATAGGTATAGTTATAGGTAATTTATTAATTAATTTTTAATTTGCCAACGGCACAACATTTTTATTTTGTAATTTGGTCCCAATGACATATGATATTGTGGGATATAAATGTTTTAGCGGTGGGGTAAGTGCATTAATACAAAAGGAGGAAAAGACCGTAGACATGGTGGGAACATTTTTTTCAACTTATCACTTTGATGTTGAGCTCTTTATCCCGTCCACGTCTAGCTATTTTTTGGTGGGAACTCCTTAGAGTAGAGTAGTACCGATTTATAGGCATAGTTGTAGGATCAAATTTTTCTTAGTCATGGCACATCTTTTCTTTTGTGATTTGATTCCGATAACACATGGTATTGTCGGATACGGTAGTGGTGGGGCAAGTGCAGGAGTGAGAGAGACATGAAGTGGACGACGGAGCGAGTGGGGGCTTCTTCTGGCCTCACATGCTTAATTTGGACACCCTTGTTTTCGGGTAAATTTAAAAGCTGCTCACACCTGCGCATTTCTGCTGTTAGATGTACGTTGCTTTCGAATTTGGTGTGGTGGACAGCATACGGCGTCCAAGCCCTTTGGTCAGCAAATACTGTGAATACTCACATAGCTTGCCTGTTAGAAGTGAAACATCGTTAAATAAAATGTAGTCAGTTAAATTTATTTTATAATATTATATAAAATTATTATAAATATTAAAAATATATTTATAATTTTATTATTAATTATAATTATTTATTAAAATTTAAAATTTTATAATTAATTTTTATAATATTATAACAAGTAAATTCGCAAAGTTTCAATTTAGTACCTCTTTCCTATCTTTTGCATGGTGGAGCTATCAACGAGGAGGACAACTAAATTAATAGAACCCCTAGAGAAATGAGAAATGTGGCTGGTTTTGTCGCTGTGATGCCTCCGTTGATGTCCTAATTTTTGCAACCCGATTCCTCTGCTTCAAATAATTTTTTTCACTCTTGGGAATTGTGCTCATTTTTATTTTAATTTATCTTCCTCCTGTTTGCTAATTATATTTAACACCAATAATTGTACTTTCTACAGCAATTTGGCCTATGACAACCTGCTGCCATGTCCCCTGCGTACCTTTTAGCACGATGGTTACAGCTAGACTTGACGCATGCGATGCCATGATCTCAGCCACGTGGCTTCTCTTAAGATTTTATTTTCCCGTTACTTTTCACATCGATGGTGAAGTAATCAAAGGTAATGAATTGTTTGGACTTCGTTAAAAGAAAGGTGAATTTGCCTAAATACATCGGAAGTGATATTATATATTTATGATTAAAAATAAGTTTGGAATAAGTTTCTCTTCAATCTTTCTATAATATGTAGAATAAATATCAAATTTTTTAAATATAAATTTTATAAGTTATCTTTCAAATTAGTTTAAATTTTTTATTATCTTTTAAATAATTTTTAATTTTAATATATCAGTTAAAAACTAATAATTACTTTCAGTAGAATTTAATTTAAAAATAACTTTTAATATAACAAAACTATGTAATAAGTATAACAAATTTCAAAAGATTTTCACTTTGATTTTCAACAAAACTTGTGCAATTTAGTGAAAAATTGGTATTAGAGTCATCAAACTTTGTTGTAAGGGAGAGTGAGAGGCTATTCTTGTTTATCTTCAAAAGTTGAGTGAAACTGTGTGTGAGCAAACGTGAGAACACTTAGTAGAGAAAACCTTTAGGGTATTCCTGGCAGCAATACTTGAGAGAGGCAGTAAGACTATTGGTAAGTCCCAAAACTATCCTTACACTTCTCGCACCTGCTCCATTTGTAGGTTGATCTCATCTTTTGATGGAAGCATGTCTAACTTCTTCCGACCTTCTAGTCCAAGTCATGATTTTGAAGTTTCTTCTTTTGAAACTATAAACAGAGATGAAATTTTCATTGAAAGTTTTGACAAATCCATTGACAGTTGGCAAATTCTCAAACCTATTGAAAAACAAATTTACAAAACAACCAGATTCAATCCTTCTGCCAAATAGATTATATCATCAAAACACTTGAAAGAGATTATCGTCCTTTTAGATCTGTAGAAACTGTAAGACTGCTTTCTCATGAATCCATCAAACATCATCAAAAGCATTATAATTATTTACATCGAAGCATGATATAGGTTGGCATCAAACCACTATCTAGAGAACGATTTGATACATCAATCCTTACTACACTTAGAGATTGTCATCTTTTAAACTTTGATGATTCTCTATTGGGTATAATTGAATCTAGTCTTTGTTGTGGTCTAATTTATTTTACATGCTATCTTGATTTTATTGTCTCTTTACATGACAAAAACATTCTTGACGTGCTTACTTTACAAATTAAAATTCATAATAATTACTTTGCTAAAGGATCGATACCCCTTAGTTTAATGTATCGAATCTAATATAAGGTCATGAAATCTTCTTTTCATGTCAAGTCATTACGAGGAGCTGATGACAAAGGAGAAACCGTCCTCTGGCAAACCGACATGAGAAGGTCAAATTTGCAAACACCAAGATATATAAAATGGCATGAGGTAGGTCTACCTGATACCTGGAAAATTGACAATGCCATTATTCCCAAACCACCTGTAACCACTGAAGTTAACAGGATTACTTAACACACTAACGGGAGTGTTAGCGTTTCTTTTGCTAGACACTTAACAAGTTCTAGATCGACTTCTTTCAAAGAAGAAGATCTCCAATCAAAAATAGACAATTACCTATAAAAGAGTAGTTATGCTAGACATCCTTCTAGCCATACCAAGATAGGAAGCCAAATGTCTAATCTTTCTGGTATTGATTGAGGAAGATAGGTTCCCAAGACAACATATGGCAAAACATCAACCAGATCTCTTGACTCTCCTAAAGCCTCAACATCACAAGTTTAGTTTCTAGATGAATCTGAAGTTAATCTTGAACTCAATGTCTTGGAAAAAGATTTTCAAATAAAGAAAGAAGTTTTAAGAAAAGAGTTTTATTCAAATTGAAATAAAGAAAAACATGAGTGGTTTTTTAATCATTTCAGAAATGAAAAATGTGTAGCCATCCAACAAGATTATTATAACTGGATGTCTACAAAATTTACTCAAATTCTTTTTTTTTTTTTGACTGGTTTGACAAATATTATTTATATAAGAAAATCCAATACCCTTGGACTTCCTTTAAGGAAGAAAATGAAATACATGTCCATACTGTAACACAAACATAAGAATTGGTAAACGGTTCTAAAATAGAATCGATCCACCCCTTCTTATGAAATTCAATTTAAACATAAAGGGTTCACTATTTTTGCTTCTCAATTTAAAATTAGAAGGAAACATGAAGACCTCTCTTCAAAAGATTTTCATAAACTTATAAAGCAAAATAATTATACAAATAAAATTTTACAAACTATTGGAAACCAACTTTCTAATATTGAAACTATTTCTGCTCAAGCCCCAATTTTAAAACACAAGGGAAAAATAGTTTTTGACCATGTTTTCAAACCTTTTCAAATTTCTCAAAATGGTTTTGACGAATTTCACTAAGCATTGTTGCAAAGGTATAATGCTCTTAAAATCAAGGATACTCCATCAATAAGTAAGGATGTTCAAACATTGACAGAAGCCTCCTCGTTAGACACATTCGACAACAAACCTTTTAAACTTCAACGGATCAAGGTAGAACCAGTAAGGGCTCTTACCCGTATGTATTACCCCAAACTACACCAGATTTAGCATTTGAAGAAAAATCATCTTTCATCCAAACAAAATATAGTTCTAATTCAATTTATGAATGTAACATTGATAGGTATTCAGAATATCAAATTTTGAATCTCCTCCAACAAATGACCATGGTTGTCAATGTTTATCGAACCTATAGTCAAACCTCTGACTTAACCATTGCAAAAATTTTAGTTGCAAGATTCTCTGGTCTACTTAAAGGATGATGGGACCACATACTCACCTTGGAAAGCCATAAAGAAATTTTCTAGAGTATTAAACATGATATAAACCAAGAACCAATTCTTGACAAATACAAAAGGACCATACCTGACGCTGTATCCACCCTCATCTTTGTTATAACCAAACATTTCATAGGTGACCCATCTCACCTCAAAGATAAAAATATTGAACTCCTCTCAAACCTCAAGTGCAAACATTTCCATGATTTCCATTGGTATAAAGATACATTCCTTACACGTGTCAAGCAATGACGTGATGCAAACCAACCCTTTTGGAAAGAAAATTTTTTTACTAGGTTACCTCACTTATTGGGAGATAAGCTAAGATCAAAACTACAAGATTTGCATAATGGTCAGATTCCTTACGATAATCTTGTTTATGGAGAACTAATTAGTTTCGTCCAAAAGGAAGGACTTCATATCTGTGTGGATCTCAAACTTCAAAGGCAGATCAAACAGGAGTAATAGCAAACTCAAAGGGAACTCAGGTCTTTCTATGCCCAATTTGACAATAACCTTTACCAGAAAAAAAAAACATAACCCATACAAAAAGCCCAAATTCAAGCCCAAAAACACCACGTCACATAACCCATTCTATAAATCAAGACTCATAAAAACCAAATAGCAAGTCTAAAAGTTCACAAAAACCTAACAAAATCCACAACCAATTGACCAAAAGCCCAAATTTACTTGTTACAGATATGGTAAACCAAGCCATACATCCAGATATTGCAAGCTTTATACCAAACTCCAAACCTTAGAACTTATAACAGAAATTCAAAATCAAATCCAACCCTTATTAATTGATAGTACCTCTGATGAGAACTCTGAGTTTTCCCATAAGGATGAAGCTAGACTCCAAAACGTTGATATTTCTAGCTCAACTAAAACATCCTCAGACGAGAAGCAAATCCAAGTCTTAACTCATGATCAAGAGCAAATCCTAGAAATTTTTGATTCATTTGGAAATGACCAAGTCAAATCCCAATTCCTTGAGAAAATTCTCAAAACACCTTTTACTTCAAAATCCAATGAATTATTACAATAAATCCAAATGCCTTATGACTTTCAAAACATCATTAATTGTTTTGAACAGACTAAGCCAACACCCCTTACAATTTCATATTTAAAATCTGAAATAAACCAAATGAAAATCAAAATTTGCCAACTCAAAGAACAGTAAAACCCAAACCATTTACTACTTACATCCCTACTGGAACCAAACCCTTCAAAATCCAAAGAACCTATTACAGCAAAAACACCTGATGAATCAAATAGTAAATTTATATACCTTCTAACAAAAATCACAACACAAAAATGGTTGGTCAAAGTACATCTTAGGATTGCTAACTAGTTTTCATTAAAAATAATTGCTCTTATTGACACAGGTGTTAATCTCAACTATATCCAAAAAGGACTTGTGCCAACCAAATTTTTCACAAAAACTACTAATCGAATATTACAAACTTCCTAAGGTACAAGTTTGCCAACAAAGTATCACTCTTTAAACCTACTTTATTTTGGTTAAAAACCTCAAACAAAAGGTAATCCTTGGAACCCCTTTTATTAACTTGATTAAGCCTTTTATTGTTGATCAATAAGGAATCCATACCAAATACTTAGCCAACCAATCATTTTTTAAATCATCTAAAAACCCTAAATAAAAAACTTTAACCTCCTTAAGTCATTATATTTCCAAAAATCCACTGAAATAAACCTATTAATCAGAACCAAAACCGCATATCCTCATTATCTGAAGAATGAAGTCAACTTCAAAAAAATTTAAGACCAATTGAGCCATTCACAAATCCAAGGCCAAATTAAATCTATCTAAAACCAAATTGAACAACATATCTGTTCAGACTTTCCAAATGTTTTTTGGCATAGAAAACATCATGTTGTCACATTACCTTATGCTAAAGATTTTATTGAAAGAAAAATTTCAACCAAAGCCAGATCCATTTAGATGAACTCCAAGTTGACCAAACATTGTAAAAAGGAAATTGACAAGTTACTTGAAAAAGGTATCATCAGGCCCAACCAATCACCATGGAGCTGTGTAACTTTATATATCAACAAAAACACATAACTCGAACGAGGAGTTCCCCTAAATCAGTTATCAATTACAAACCTATCAATGACGCTTTGGAATGAATAAGATACCCTATTCCAAATCAAAAAGATCTACTCCAACGGTTGGTAAGTGCTCAAATTTTTTCAAAATTTAATACGAAACCTGGTTTTTGGCAAATTTAAATTCATGAAAAAGACCGTTACAAAACTACATTCATTGTTCCATTTGGTCAATATGAATGGAATGTCATGCCATTTGGATTAAAAAATTACACCTTCTGAATTCCAACGTATCATGAATGAAATATATTTGCCATATATGCATTTTATCATTATTTACATTGATGACATGTTAGACTTTTTTGAAAACATTGATCAGCATATCAAACATTTGCATCAATTCATTCATGTTACAAAGAAAGCAGGCTTAGCTATCTCTAGAACTAAAATTGACCTCTTTCAAACAAAAGTCAAGTTTCTTGGACATTATATCCAACAAGGTATAATATCTCCATTTACTTAAGCCTTAACCTTCATAGAAAAATTTCCTAACGAAATACCAGAAAAAAACAACTCCAAAGGTTCCTTGGTAGCCTTAATTATATCTATGATTTCATTCCCAAATTACAGATTCTCCATAAACTTCTTCATGACAAGCTTTCCAAAAGAAAAACTTCAGGATCATGGTCGAAAGAGCATACTTCCATAGTCTAAACCATTAAAACCTAGATCAAAGAATTACCTTACCTTCGCCTTGTTGATCTTAGTTTACCTAAAATTGTTGAAACTGAAGCTTCTAAACTTGGTTATGGAGGTATTTTGAAACAGGCCAAAGGTCAACAGGAACAATTGGTGAAGTTTACCTCTAAACACTAGAATGAGTGTCAGAAGCGATACTCCACTATTAAACAGGAAATTCTAGCAATTGTTTTATATATTTCAAAATTTCAAAATGATTTGTTAAACCAAAAATTTCTTCTCCGAATTGATTGCTAGGCTACAAAATATATTTTACAAAAAGATGTTCAGAACCTTGCTTCAAAAGAAATTTTTGCTAGATAGCAAATAATTTTAAATATTTATGATTTTGACTAAGGAATTTCCCATGCCCAAATCCTCGAAAAAAAAAACCCAGACCAAAATAAAAACTTAAGTTAAGATGTGCAACCCATCAGACTCTGACAATGACTCTCAACCTTATCCCAAATCAAAAAACAGCCACAAACTTAAACACCTCATCCAGTTCCTCAAATGCTAGTCCTTCGGAGTTTGACAAACTAAGCCCTAAAACCAAAAAAAAAGCCCTTAAAGCATGGATGGATAAACTATGTGAAGACAAATCCATTACCAAATCCAAACAACGGCCCACACCGTCATCCTCCTTAGATGATGCAGTTAGTAAAGCTATTTCCAAAATTGCTTCAAAAGGAAAATAGGTGATAATGTTACCATCACCTTTAAAAGAAGCAGTTTCTCATCAAATAATGGCTAAGCCATTAAAATAGGAAGTGGTTGCATTAGCACCACCTCCACTTTAAATGAAATTTCAAAACCAGGAAGCAGATATTTCAATTGCCCTTCCAAAAGAAATTAAACTTGTCCAAATTTATTTTGAAAAACCCAATTTTCAAAATATTGAATTGGTAGAACAAGGATTTTACCATGACAATTCAAATTTTTGTGCCAAAAAACTTTTACAAAATTGGTTTTTCAAACTATGAGATCTACAACAATCTCGTGAATACTATGAAGCCATTCTCATTGACACATAGTCTATCAAATTTAGACACCATAGCCAAAACAGTGAAATTGGCTATTTAACCGCCCAAATACTTTGAATACTCCATCCTGTAGAATGGGCAAATCATCCCTCAACCCAAATTTTATTCATATCTATCAAATACCAAAATGAAAACTTTTACAAATATTTTTCTTATTGGGATTATCTCCTGATTATTCTTTTGGGAAACCCAAAACCAAATTAATTTTCCTTTGTGGTTTATCAATTGGTGGTCATGGTTTGGACTCATCAAACAAATTGTTCGCGAACCAATCCAGGAAGTTATAACAATTCTTGAAGAATGATATGCTTCCTTGCAAGGAGAAGCTTATTCAAAATTACTTCAATTTTGTTATATTTTTATACTTCCATGGTGCTGCACATGAGAATTCCAGTATATATTAAATCAAACTATAGGAACATCAGCCCTTGGAAGAATTTACAAGGTCAAATTATGGAATCAGTTCTTTCTTACTAGGCAACAAAAGGCCTACAAACAAGGAGTTTTGGAATGGTTCAACCAAATCAAAAGTGCTCAAATCAACTTAAGACCTCGACGTCCCAATTTCTAGCTTACAAATCATAGTCGCAAGCCCAATTAGCTGCATCGAGATCACAAGAAGAATATGTATCTTCTCTCAGAGATACACTAAGAAAGGCAGAATAGCTACTGTTGGACAGCTCAACCTCCACCTTATATGACCCATTTGCAAATCATGACCCGTTTGACTTCATTTATGGGCCATTACCACACAATAAGCAAAAGAAAAAGGAAAAAAAATCATCGGTAGAAAAGGATAAGGGCAAAAAACAAAAGTAAAGAGCATCTTTACTTTTAGCTCGACTAAGAGCCTATGATCTGACAAAAGAATCCACTTTCACCTATGACAGACAAATAGTGAAAGCATATTCTAAAAATCCACTGAAAGCTAATTTGTCTACTTCCGTTGATTTCACTTTTACTTAGGACAAACAAATAGTAAAAGTAGATCCCCACTAAAAGAAAATTTGTCCAAATGTAACTCTCCTTTAGTATAAAAGGAGATAAAAACACTCATTGTAAACTAAGCTTGGAATAAGCTCCCTTTCAGACTTTCTATAGTCTATAAAACAAATATCAAATTCTCTGAATAAAATTTCTGTGAGTTATTTTACAAATTCTTTCAAACTTCCTATTTCCTTTCAAATAATTTCAAACCTTAGTATATCGGTTAGAAACTAATAACTGTTCCCAGTAGAACTTAGTTCTAGAATGACCTCTAGTATAACAAAGTCACATACTAAGTCAAATGGATTTCAAAAGATTTTCAATTTGATTTTCAACAAAGTTTGTGTGATCCTATGAGAAATAAATCATAAATATATATTAAAAAATTATAAATATATAATTAATAACAATCATTAATATTTCCTCTTTCAACATATATTTGTTATACATTAAAAATTTTATATTATATAATATTTTTTAATTTATTTTAACTTTAAATATTAAAATTAATTAGTTGATAAAATTACTAATTTTAGTTTGCATATATACTAATAAAATTAATAATTACACTGAATTCAACTCTAGGACAAAGTTTGCTTCATGGCATCTTTAACTATAAAACAATGAATTGTATTTATATGGTTTGAACTCCACTAATTTATATTCAGATAATAACTTACAACTATTATACTTGCAAGATTAAAAATTAAATCTTATAATCTTGTTCTCATTGAAAGTCAACCATCAAGATGTTAGTTAGTAATATAACAATAAATAAAAATAATAGAAATGAGAATTAAAATAACTTACAATTAAATTACTAAATTAAATATATAAAATTTTTGTTCCAAGTGTCAATATGGGTTAAATACTAATTACTTCAAAAGTTTACAGACAAATTCACATGCCCAAGGCATTAAATGCTAATTACTTTTAATCTAATTGGATTAGATTAATTTACCCCCGACTCAACGAAGGTTGGTTACTTCTTTATCCCTATTGCAAATATATATACACAAACCAAAGTCAATGACAACATTGTTGTACATTATCATCACTTTTTTTATCTTATAAAAGTGTAAAAAGTAATCGCTCCTATAAATTCAAACATTTATTCATTTTAAAAATTCATAACAGGAGCACTAGTGAGTTCACGTGATTTCTGTCATATCTAAGGCTTAGATGAATTTTTTCTTGCTTTGTAAGGCCATGTTTTCTCAAGCTTATTTTGTAGTAGGAATAATTTTTTTTTCTTTTGTCCAATTAAAGTGGGGAGAGTGAGTTAATTTTCACTAAGATAGGAAATTCAAATCTCATAACATTGACCCAAAACTTTTCATGTGACAATAATTTAATGAATAATAGTAGATGAAAAACAAATATCTTAAATTTTGGCTACCTCTAACAACCTCTACATTGTCCTCCTTTATTGTTTCTTTTCCTATCATTTTTTTTCACTTATATTGATTGCAATTTGAGATCAAAGAAAGGTATGGGATAATTTTATTTATATTGGAATAGATAAGTAAAGCTCCATCATTATAGTGAAATGAAAAAAAAAATAAAAAAAAATTTTATTTCTAATTTTGATTTTTAGGGCTTTGAAGTTGTAATATTTGTTTAATTTGTTCCAAAATAATAATAAAAGTAATTGCAATTAGATATTAAACAAAGTTAAGAAATAATTTTATTTATATTGGAACAAGAACGTAGGGCTTCATTGTTATAGTAAAACAATGAAAACACAAAAAGATTTTATATTTCTAATTTTCAGTTTTTGTGCTTTTATATTGTAAATATTTGTTTTCTTTATTTTTTAATACAGTAATAATCAATGATTAGCCTATTAGGTATTAAAAAGGGAGGGGATAGCGGGTCTGCAAGGGGTGCAAAACACTCCAAGGGGACAAGCTCCAAAATTTCACATTTTTGTAGGTGTTGCGGGGTGGAGATTCAAACCTCGCCACCCCAACAAGGCTAATGCCTCGTGCCAACTCGGCTGGGCCAAGTTGGTATTTGTTTTCTTTATCTCTGTTGCAAATATACATATACAAGCCAAAGTCAATGATGTTATTGTTCATTATCATCACTTCCATTGATCTCATAAAAGAGCATCGTTAGGAAGTAATCATTTCTCTTGTTAACCCAGACAATTTAAATTGTCTGTTTTAATTTTAGTTAATTGGAGTTGTTAACTTTTATAAATCAACCAAAATTACTACTTTCTTGTCGATGTTGATGTGATAAGTAACATAACAATTCAAGTTAATGCGGAAATATTTCATTTAATAGTGCACGTTACTTGAGGTTAGAGAATTTTGCTTTGGCACAATCCAAGATGAATTTTATCTATCGTGATATTTTTGTGCAATCTTAATTGGAAGATGCTTTAATTTGTGTTGTGACTAAGGATATAAAATTTGACAATTCAGACTACAAAAATTTAATGCATATTTTTTTTAATTAACTAAATCAACATGGTTAGTTTAGCTAGTCATAAGAGCAAAATTGTTATATTTTATATTTACAAGTTATAACACATTTCTCAAATTAATATGATTAATTAGATTAATTTATATTTGACTTATTTAAACTTATGAAGTAAACAATTCCAACCTCATTTAAGAAAATTTAACCAATAATATATCTATAAATACTTTTTTATTATGTTTTGATTGTAAACAAATATTTATAATAAAAAATAAGAGTAATTCTAAACTTTTAATAATTATTAACTAAATATAAAAACTTTATACACTCAATAGAAAAAAAAAAGATATTACCCATTAAATGTCTTTTAGATTTTCCTCAAGTATGACACTAAATAATATTTTAAAACAACAATTGAGTTGAGTGGTTTGTATCTTGTTTTCGTATCTTGTTTTCGCCATAGATTCCAACCATCACGATTTTGCAGAACTGACATGTCCAATGGTTTCTACCACTTTGCAAATTGGCGATGAACTATCAATCTTTCTAGACGCGATCAATTTACCACTCCTAGCTTTTGATGCATTTTCTTACTTTTTTTTTTTTATGTTGTTCTGTTCTTATTCTTTACTGTTTGTTTTTTGTTATCTGCTCTCAACGATTATCCTTTTCAACGACACAATTATAATAAGGTCCAATTACATACGGGGAGCGAGAGAAATGTAGGACAGTCGGAGTTAATATAATATCCTTTAAATGACTCGTTATATATCTCCCTGAGAAAAAAGAAACAAAAAAAAAACTCCACTTTCCAAGTTCCTTTCCCGAGAAAAGTGTGAGAAAGAGAGGAAGGAGAGTGTTAGAACATCAACTTACATTATTTTTACAGATATTATTTTAGTTTATTACTTTTGTAAGATGTCATGACATCCAATATTAAGTTCATAACATGTTGATCTTTAATAAAAAAAAAAAATATAAATTACTGAATCAATTTAAACATAATTTAATTAAAAAAATTTTTAATTTTATTAAATTTATTTACTCTTAATTTAACGATAAATAATTAAATATTTTAATTTTTTAAATTTTATTTTTATAATAATTGATCTAATTAAATTTTTATACAACTTAAAAGTAATAAAAAAATATATTATAATTTAAAATATTTAAAATATCATTCTTTATTTTTTAAGAAATATTTAAAATATTATTTTAATTATTTTATAATCAAAATTATCCACTAATCAATGAGTTATAATCAAAATAATCGAAAAAAAAATTGTAAAGCATTATTATTGTATTTACAATCTAAATTTAGAGAAAAATTTTAATTTATGTCAAAATAATAATTAAAAAATTATAATTTAAGATAAAAAAATAAAAAATATTTTTTATTTATATTAAATTAAATAAATAAAATTTTATCTTTATATTAAAATAATAAAAAATAAAAAATATTATAATTTGAGATAAAAAATAAAAAATAATTTTGATTATATTAAAGTAAGTAGGTAAAATTTTATTTTTTTATAAAAATATTAAAAAATTATAATTTAAAATAAAAAATAAAAAAATAATTTTAATTATATTAAAATAAATAAATAAAATTTTATTTTTATATTAAAATAATAATAATTTATAATTTAATATAAAAAATATAAATGATAATTTTTTCTGTGTTGGTGTAAGCAATTACACACTAAATGATATCTTAAAACAACGATTGAGTTGTTTGTATCTTATTTTCGCCGCATATTCCAACCATCACAGTTTTGCAGAACTTACATATCCCGTGGTTTCTGCCACTTTGAAAATCAGCGATGAACTATCAGTCTTTCTAAATGCGATCAATTAAAGATCTTAGTTTTTACCATATTTTTTTTCTTTTATTAACTTTTTTGCGTTATTTTGTTCTTATTATTTGTGGTTTGTTTTTTGTTATGTGTTGTCAACTATCTTGTTCAATGACAATTTTTTATCAAGGATCCCAATACATGGCCGAATAGAGGGACGTAGGGTAGACTGAGTTGATATGACATATGAGCTCCCCACGTGAAAAAAAAAAACGTTTTTTGATTTAAAGTTAAATTTTTGTGCCCAAAACACACTATGTGCAACGAAAACAATAACATGTACAACAAACAAGATACAGTGTATAATGAAATAATAATATATTTTTTAATAACTTAATGTACATTATATCATATCTGCTGTAAAAAATTTTAAGTTTCAAGAAGAAAAAAAATTATTTTTTAATATGTGAGATAAGCATGTTATTTCACATATCTCCCTCTCTCTCTCTCTCTCTATTCACACATCGTTTCTCTATTAATAATTATCGCTAGTAATAGACAGTAGAGTAGAGTGGAGTAATGGAAAAATGTACACGCACCGAGCCTTAATAAAAACTTCATTTTTCAGCCTTAAATACAACCTCCTTATTTCACTGGGAAAAAGGAAAATAAGGCCAAACTCCATCCCCCGGTTCCTTTACCGAGCAAAAATACAGAAACTCAGATCTGGGTGGGAAATAGAGGAAAGGGAGTTTGAGAACGTCAACTTACATTACTCTACATATATTATTGGGATAAAACTATTTCATGTGCATGGTTTTAGTTTATTGCCCTATTAAGAGGTCAAGGGATGTAACATTAAATTAATAATTTATTGATTTATAATTTAGATTTGATTAAATTATTGAATCAAGTTAGAATTACCCATTTGGCCGACGTGTTTTGTTTTCATTTTGGTTTGTTTGTCGAGGGCATCTAACATTCAATTTAATATTGTTAATCAATAATATAAAGTTGTAATTTTTTTTTAATTTAATTAGATTAATTTACTTTTAAGTCAAAAAAAAAGTAGTTATTTATTTTAATATTTTAATTTTTTTAATTATTAATTTAATTAAATTTTTTTATGTAATTTAAAAATAATTAAATAAAAATTTTATTATCAAAAAATATATATTTATAATTTTTATTAAACAAATATAATTTTTATATTTATATACAAAATTAAATTTAATCTAACACTACAATAAAAGATTTGAAACAATAATAACCAACTATTTTTCACCTTCAAAGCAAAATTGACCACTAATCAATGAGCTCGGACAAAATGGCCCAAAAAACCATTGCTTGCCACGATTACTGTGTTTATGGTGTGGAGTTAGAGCTTTAATTTATACAAAAATAATGGTAAAAAAATTGTAATTTGAGTTAAAAAGAAAAAAAATAATTTTATTTATATTAAAATAAATAAAAAATATTATTATATAAAAATAATAAAAATTTTATTTTAAGATTTTGATATTATAAATATTTATTTAATTTATATTAAATAAAATAATAAAAATTTATAATTTAAAATTTTAAAAAATTTAAAATTAATTTTATTTATATTAAAATATATAAAATGAAACAATGAAAAAATTTGTATTTATAACTTTTTGACTTTTGGTACTTTGATATTATCTAGCTGTCTAGCACGGTCCGCGCCTCGTCTTTGTGGCCAGGGTCCAAAACCCCACAATAATAGGGAATTGCCATTCAACCCTCAGCTCCCGTCCTTTTTAACACTCAACAAATTAATTGTTTGTTAAAGTTGTGTTAAAGTGAGATAAAAAAATTAAATAATAAATTTTTATATTAAAATACATAGATAGATTTCATTATTAAAGCAAAACATGAAAATATTAAAAATTCATGTTTTAACTCTGAGTTCTAGTATTTTAATGTTGTAAATATTTATTTTCCCTATTTCTGATGCAAATGTATATACAAACCGTCATCATCGCTTCTTTTGATGTCATAAAAAAGTGAGGTCTCGCTCTTGTGAATCTGGACATTTACTTATATTAAAAATCCACAACACAAATTTCAGGTGAGTTCACGTGATTTCTGACATACCTAAGGCTGGTATAAATATTTTTTCACTTGGTAGAGCCATGTTTTATCAAGAAAATTTTGTAGTGGAAATATTTTTTTGTCCAATTACAGTGGGAGGAGTGATTTAATTTTTATTAAGATATGAAATTCGAATCTCAGTTCTTATTCCCAAGTTTGGCACTGACCAAAAATATTTTAGGTAAAAAAAATTAAAAGAATACACACGGCGCTCCTTTAATTATGGTGTAAAAGGAGAGATCTTATGACGTTTTTTTTTAACTCATTCGGCTTTGATGTTAAACTCTTTATCCTAAGTTATTTTTTAGTGGGATATATAGGTATAGAAATATAGGTATAGTTATAAGTAATTTTTTTTTTCGTCACAGCACATTTTTTTTTTTTTGTGATTTGATCCGCCGATGGCACATGGTATTATCGGATATAATTGTTTTAGCGGTAAGATAATTCCGTTAATACAAAAAGGGTGAAATACGCGAGAGATGGTGGGGCAAGTGCAACATTTTTTTCAACTCATCATACTTTGGTGTCATACTCTTTATCCCGTCGACGACGTCTAGCTATTTTTTGGTGGGACCTCCCATAGAGCAGTACCGATATATAGGCATAGTTATAGGATTAATTCTTCGTCATGGCATATCTTTTCTTTTGTGATTTGATTCCCCGATGGTACATGACATTATTGGATATAATTACTTTACTGGTGGGGCAATTGCATTAATACAAAGGAAGCGAAAAACCCATGAAATGAAATGGTTGGGCAAATGCACTTTGATGTTAAGCTCTTTATCCCGTCCGCGTCTAGCTATTTTTTGGCGGGACCTCCCATAGAGTAGTACCAATAGAGGACCAATGTTTTCTTAGCTATGACACGTTTTTCTTTTGTGATTTGATCCCCCAGTGGCACATGATGATATTGTCAGATATAATTGCTTGAACGGTGGGGCAAGTGCAACATTTTTTTTCAAATCATTACACTTTGATTTTTCAAATCATTACACTTTGATGTTAAACTTTTTATCGCGTCGACGCTAGCTATTCGTTTGGCGGGACCTGAGTAGTACCGACATAGAGGCATAGTTATAGTGCCATTTTTCTTTTGTGATCTTCCGATGCACATGGCATTGTTTAGTGGTGGGGCAAGTGCATTACTCAAAAAGGAGTGAGAGACGCAGGACACGAAGTGGATGACCGAGCGAGAGAGGAGGCTTCTTCTGGGGCCATTACTGCAAAAGGAGTGAGAGATCTAAGATACGAAGTGGATGACCAAAGCGAGAGGGGAGGCTTCTTCTGGCATAGTTATAGTGTCATTTTTCTTTTGTGATCTCCCGATGCTCCTGATGATGCACATGGCATTGTCAGATATAATTGCTTTAGTGGTGGGGCAAGTGCATTAATGCAAAGGAGTGAGAGACCCAACACAAGTGGATGACAGAGCGAGAGGGGAGGCTTCTTCTGGCCTCACATGCTTAATTTGGACGCTCTTGTTTTCAGGTTAATTTAGAAGCTGCTCACACCCACCCATTTCTGCGTTCCATGTACGTTTGGAATTTGGAATTCGGTGTGGTGGACGCGTACGGCATCAAAACCCTTTGGTCAGCAATCAACACTGAATATTCACATAGCCTGCCGCTAGATAGAAAACATCGTTAACTAAGTGTGGTCAGCCAGTCTTATTCTGTAATATTATATAAAATTATGTAAATATTAAAAATTAAATTTATAATTTTATTATTAATTATAATTATTTATTAAAATTAAAATTATATAATTTATTTTGATGATATTATAATAAATAAATTCCGAACGGCTGAGTTTAGTACGTTCTATCTTTTACATTGTTGAGCTATCAATTCTAAAGATAGGACAACTAAATTAATAGAACCCATAGAGATATGAGAAATGTGGCAGGTTTTGTCGCTGTGACTCCTCCTTTAGTGTCCAGGTTTTTGTAGCCGGATCCCTCAGTTTCGAATAATTTTTTCGCTCTTGGCAATTGTGCTCATTTTATTTTAACTTTTTCCTCACATGCTAATTTTATTTGACACTAATAATTATACTTTCTATAGCAATTTGGCCTATCATAACCTGCTGCCATGTTCCCTGCGTAGCACGATGGTTACGGCTCGACTTGACCCATGTCACGGCCATGATCTCAGCCACGTGGCTTGTCTTTAGATTTTATTTTTTTCTTCACTTTTCACATCGGAGGATAAGTGCACGCAACTAATGGATTGTTTGTACTTCATTAAAGAGTGGTGAATTGCCTGAATATATAGAGAGTGATATTATATATTTATTATTTTTATTTTTAAATTATAAATATGTATTATATATTAAATGATTATAAATATATAATTAATAATTATTATTATAATATAATAAAACTTTTTTTTAATATATATTTATCATATATTAAAAATTTTATATTATATAATTTATTTATTTATTTTAATTTTAACTATTTAAATTAATTAATTCATTAAAATATTAATTGTAATTTGTCAACTAAAAATTAAAAGTTATTTTTATAAAAAAAATAATATTTTTTCAACTAATTTAAAATTGATCATATAATATTTAAAAGAAAATAAAAAAATAAATATAAATAAATATAAAATATAAAATATAAAATATAATTATTTTTATTTTTATTTATATTTTTTTATTAATTCTGAATTATAAAAATAAAAATTTTCAACTGTTCACCCTCTGATGTTAAGCTCTTTATCCTCAAGCTATTTTTTGGCGAGACCGATTCCGATATATAGGCATAGTCAATTTTTTCTTAATCATGGCACATCTTTTCTTTTGTGAGTTGATTCCGGTGACACATGGCACTGTCGGATATAATTACTTTAGCTTGGTGGGACAATTCCATTAATACAAAAAGAGTGAACGGCCCAAGACATGGTGGGGCAAGTGCAACATTTTTTACAACTCATCACACTTTGATGTTATACTCTTTATCCCGTCGACGACGTCTAGCTATATTTTGGTGGGACTTCCCGTAGAGTAGTACCTATTTATAGGCATGGTTATAGGATCAATTTTTTCTTAGTCACGACACATCTTTTATTTTGTGATTTGATCCCCCGATGATGGCACATGGTATCGTCGGACATAGTTGTGGTGGAGCAAGTGCATTAACACAAAAAGAGTTGGGGAGTCCCAAGACATGAAGTGGATGACCGAGCGAGTGGAGGCTTCTTCTGGCCTCACATGCTTAATTTGGACACCCTTGCCTGCACGTTAGATATGAAACATCGTTAATTAAATGTAGTTACGACACATTTATAATTTTATCGTTAATTATAATTATTTATTAAAAATTAAAATTTTGTAATTCATTTTTATAATATTATAATGAATAAATTCGCAATGTCTCGATTTAGTATTTCCTTCCTATCTTTGCATATTGTTGAGCAGGAGGACAACTAAATTAATAGAAACCTAGAGAAATGAGAAATGTGGCAGGTTTTGGCGCTGTGATTCCTCCTCCATTAGTGTCCTATCTGTTGTTGTTGTTTTGTCCCTCCTCCATTAAGTAGACCATGCACCATCTATCATGCGAAGGTGTTGAAGGGTCATCAATGATCAAGTAGGATTGAATCCATATTGAAGCCACTCATGACATTTTTCATACTTAAAAAAAGGAGTTTTTTAATTTAATTAAACTAATTTATTTAAAATTTAATTAATATTAATTTTTTATTTTTTATTTTTATTTTAATTTTTTAAAATTTAGTTTAACTGAATTTTTTTATATTTTTTAAATTTATTATATAAAAATATATTATTAATAAAATTATATTAATAATAAAAAATATTTTAAAATTTTATTTTTTTTATAAAATATTTAAAATAGTTTTTTATTTTATTTATTAAAATTAATTAAATTTTTATTTATATAAAAAAATATTTTAAAAATTAAATAATATAAATATGAAAATAACTTTAAAAAAATCCCTATCCTCTTCCAGGGTGGCTGTCGGCCCTTTTCAGATAATTAAATCTTATGTTATTTATTAGCCGTCAACTGAGTTTCTTTTTTCTCCATTGAAGTTTGGTCGATTTTATTTTGTCCCTCTTTATATTTTTATTTCCTCGATCACTTGCGTTTTTTATCCCTTTTTTATCGTCTAGAGCCAATCAACAATTCATTTCCGTTATTTTTAGTTTTAGGGATTTCATAAATAGAAATTATGAAAAGTTACACAATAATTAAAATTATGTTATAGAAATTCTATATAATATTACTCTTATTCCCTTGGCGTGTGGTGTGCACTGAGTAGATTTCAATGTGACCGAAGGAGTCTCATTTGGTTACAACTTACAAATTTCCACCGCCACAGGCTTCTGACAACTTGGAATTCCACTACGGTCGAACTCATGGGGAATTTCTGGGAACCAAGAAAGTCCCTCATTCCACCACCACCATACTACTCTTTATTACTTAACATCATTGATAAAGATACACCCACGCGCTCGGTTGATTCAAACGCCCCCCACCTGCTCTGTTGGCCTGACAAAGTGTGTTCCATTGGATTCACGGTCAAGATCGAGGGCAAGTTTCACTTGCTGAACAAATCATCAATTATTTCTTCTGTAGCTCCCAGTTGTGACTGCTTCTAAGATATTTTTAAAATAATAAATTTAAATAAATATAAAAAATATTATGATATATATAATATATATAAAATATATATATTTACTTAAATTTTTTATTTTTTTATTTATACATTAATAATAATATGCTGAAAATAAATTTAACTCAACAATCCATTTTAAAATTTCTGTGTAAGATATAATAATAACTTGATATTTCATCTAATTAAAGTAATTTTTTATTTTAAAATTTATTTATAATATATATATATATATATATTTTGTAAATATTTTATAAAAAATAATACATTAAAAAATTAATAAATTAATTATAATATATTTTTATTAATAAAGTTTTGAGAAGGAATGTTAGGCTTATAAAAAATTTAAAAATTCATGTGTGATTCATAGTGCAATACACCTAGAACTCGAATAAGTCAAAAAAATTACTGTAAAATTTGTGTTTCTAATAAAAAGAAGAATAGCAAAAATAGCTATATTACCAATCATCACTCCAATGTGCGTTGGGGTCAAAAAGAAAAAAAATATTTATAATATTTTATAATTAAAAATAATTATTTAAATATATTTTTAAAATTATTTTTTAAATTTTTATTAAAGTTGGTATACACTTTTTTTTTAGTAATTATATTTGAGTTAATTGAAAAAAAAATTTAATATATGAAGATTATATAACGGTTATTATAATTTTTTATTTAATAAAAATAATAACATTAAGTTAATAAAAAAATAAAAAAAAAAATTATATATAGTAAATTTATATATTCAATATATAAGAAAAAGTTACAAGAAAAAATATATATTTTTAAAATAAAAATTAATAATTACATTAAAAAAATTAATGTTATTATTTTATTTTTATAAGATAAAATTAAAATTAAATATATTTAATTTTTATATAAATTAATTTTTTAATTATATATTATAATATATAAAAATTTTTAATAAAATAATTATTAAAAAATTACTAAAACAAGTATAACAATTTCGACCTTCTGGTAACACTAAAATATAGTTTAATAAAATTTTATTATATTAATAAAATTATATTTTAAATAAAATATAAAATATATTTATTTTATATAAAATTACTGTTAAATAATTTTATTACACAAGAAAACAGTGAGCCATCTTTTCATCTAAAATTTGAGAACAATGGCACGTGGTATTGTTAAATATAATTAGCAGGGCAAGTGATTTATATCACAGAAAGAGCAAAAGGACACAGCACATCAAGTGGATGACAGAATGAGTGCAGGCCTAAGCTTTGGACGGCCTTGATTTTAGATTAGGTGTGATACGTAGCGTCGGCATTAAAGCCGTTTGGCCAATTTATGGTGAGAATACTTTGGCTCATAAAATTAATAAATTAATAAATATAATATATTAATAAAAATAAATAATTTAAATTTAATAAAAAATTTTATAATTTATATATTTTATTTTAAAATAATATATATATTTTAAAAAAATATTTTAATATAAATAAAATAATTTAAATTTTAAAATAAATAAACTTTTCACATTTGCCATTCCTCATCAAATTGCTTCATTTTATTTTTTCGACTAATTTGGAAAATGCTGCAGCCAAGAAGGTTTATGCATGCGCATGCTGCGATAGAAGGGCACAATCGTGACCTGAAGAAACTCTTGCCGTTGTACAAAGCTGTAATAGAAGGTAAATGGGAAGCTATCCGGGAAAGGCTGAATGATGATCCCATGGCACTAACTGCACCTATTACTGTATTTTATGAGACAACTCTCCATGTTGCAGTTCGCAAAGGTGTGAGCAGTGAAATTATTTCCAAATTAATAACTTTAATGACGGCAGATTCTCTCAAAATGACAGATAGGAATGGAGAAAACCCACTTCACTGTGCTGGTATTGTTGGAAATACAGAGGCTGCAGAACAATTGTATCATAAAAATCCAAATTTGGCACAAATTCTCAATTGCTCTTACGAGACACCACTTCACTGTGCTGCGAGATTCGGCCATAAGAAAACTGTTGATTTTCTCCTACTAAAAACCTACCATGACAACCCTCCACAACAGCTTTTGGGTGCGATTGGTGTTAGGCTTCTCAATCATCTAATTGCTTCTGACTTCTATGGTTCGTAAAATTATATGGAAATCAGCTTGTTAACTTCTTTTGATATTAATTTTGTGCTCAAACGCAATTTTATTAGGTAGGAGGTTTAAAGTCCTTGAAACTAAGACGTTTGAGATAAAGGTAAACATATGATTGTGAAGTTTAGCTGTTTAGAAATCTCACTGCAATTTTTGCATTCTTGTCTTTCAATTACCATGATATGCAGACATAGCACTCGACCTGCTGAAGCGCTTCCCAAGTTTAGCTGCCAAAGCTGACCATGATCAGTCCACAGCACTAATAACATTGGCTCAGAAGCCTCATGCTTTTGAGAGTGGAAATAAGTTTGGTTTTCTCCAACGCCTTCTGTTTAGAGGTTAGTGTCATCGCCATTCTAATTCATGGCTGCATATGCCACAAACATACATTGCCGGTTAGTTGAAAGGCTTAAATCCCATGTAGTCATATGTGTTTATGTAATAACATATGTACTAAATTTTTTTTACTTGTTTAAAAGAAGAGACTCAAAGGAAGATTTAATCCGGTGAAAGTCCACATTTTAAACTAACACACATTGGACGCCTCTTCTGTGTCCTAATTTTCATACTCACAGTTATGCCACCAACCATTTTTGGGTTTCAACAACATAAAAATGATAAGGATTTGATGCAATCTCAAGCGCTGGAACTCGCCAAACTATTGTGCGAAGAAGCGTTACCCAGTCCCAATGCGGAGGCTATATTATCACCTGCAATTCTGAAGGCTGCATCTTTGGGAACCCATCAGTTGGTTAAGGAGATTATCAAGGTGTACCCTGATTCAATTTGGTTTTTTGATGAAAAAGGCAGGAATTTATTCCATTTGGCCATCTTGTATCGCAAAGTGGAAGTATTTATGCTGTTGTATGAGAACAGATTGGATAAACATTATGTTCTGCAGCAAACAGATAACAATGGCAATAACATCCTGCATTTGGCCGGTCATTTGGGTCCAGAAAACGAGACTATTGGTCCAGCTCTCCAAATACAAATGGATTTGCAGTGGTTTAGGGTAATCAACTCGCCTTCTCAATTACTTGTGTACTATAGAATTTATTTGAAAATTATTGTCTTTTATTATTGGTATTGATATCTATACAAGAAAGGGCATAAATTAGAAAAAGAATGGGTAAGATTTTAATTTCGTGTTCATGATTTTCTACTGTTGTATCTTTTACTTGTTTGTATAGGAAGTTGAGAAGCTTGTTCAACCATCTTACAAAAAAATGAAAAATAATGAGAGAGAGACTCCGGAAGAGACGTTCACTGTAAAGCACACGGAATTGGTCAAAGAAGGGAAGAAGTGGATGACCAAAGTAGCTACAAATTATGCTCTCGTGGCATCAATAGTTATTACAGTTGTATTTGCAGGTCCTTTCAATGTGCCAGGTGACAACAACGATCATGGGGTTCCAAATCTCTTACACGAGTTATCTTTCATATTATGCATGGCATCAAATGGGCTGGCTTTATTATTTTCTTCAGTATCTGTGCTAATGTTTGTGAGCGTAGTTAGCTCGGATGATTTTGTCCGGACCGCACCAACGAGGTTGAGTATCGGCCTTGCAACTCTATTCATCTCAGTAGCCTCCATGTTAATTGCTTTTAGTTCATCCCTTTACATGGTTCTTGTAAATCGCCTCAATTGGGTTGAGTTTCCAATTGGCTTGTTTACCTGTGTTCCTGCTACCATAACAATTGGATTACTGTGTCCATTCGTGTCAAAATTATTTCGCGTCACATTTGGTCCGAGTATTTTTAGGCACAAAAAATAAGAGACCATCGAGTGGTTTTGATTTTAGAGGAAATGTATTTCTCAGTTGAATTATGTTTTTAGAAGAAATGCACCTATCCATGTTTTCGTCAATACATGTCAAATGTTTTCTTCTCCTCATATGCAACATTCTTAATTACAAGATCCTATGCTGTGCTGTTTCTTCGATGAAAATGTTGTCCAACCATCATATAAAATACGAAGAAAGAATGACCAAAAAAACTCCGGAGGAAGTGTTGTACTGAAGAGCACGAGGATTTAGTAAAAGAGGGTGAGGAATGGTGGAAAAACACAGCTACTTCATGCAGTGTTGTTGCTGAGTAGCTGCTTTCTCCTTACCAGGTAGGAACAATAGTGATGGATATCCAATTTTCTTGAACGACTTGTCTTTCTTAATCTTCTCAGTCTTAAAACACATTGGCCCTTTTTGCATCTTCTACTTCAGTGCTGAAGTTATTGGGCATATACTGCTATTCAGAAGAAGATTTTCTTAGAGCATCGCCAATGAGATTGTGTAAAATGTCACATGGATTGACCCTGTTCTCTTCTTCCACGTCTCTACTCGTGTTTGTGTCGTGCCTTGGCCTGAGATTAACTTAAAGGTTATGATTGAACAATACAGCAGCGGATACACTCTCCTTCACTCTTGTTCCTGATCATAATTATTTAATCTGAACACTACGTTGGCCGCGACACAAAATTTGGTCATTACGTGACTAGTTCAACAAGTAATACCGGCAAGTTGGGCGAACTTAATACCTAGGATCCTCAATCCTGATGCGTTTGTTGTTTAATTCTTTGTTTTCATAGGTCCGGTTGATGTTTCAAATTGAACGCAAGGATCAAACACAGAAGTGGTCAACCCTTTCTGGGCCCCGCAAGCATCATGGGGCCTTACATAAATCCAGCTTGTTTTCATTCTTAGCTTTAACCGATTGGAAAAATAAAAAAAGAAAACAAAAAGAGAGAAAATAAGTAAGTCATATATATGCACTTTCATCTTCTGCTCGGAGAAGTGCTTACATGTCTTTTGTCGAAGCCCCTGGACGATGCTACTATACATAGCTTGATAACATTCTTCACACAACGATTGGTGAGTACGTCTTCATTGTTGAGCACCATAGCCCACATGGGAGAGGCTTCGGTGAAGACTTTCCATGGTTTATCATCGAAGAAGTATTCATGTTTGGTACTGCTTTCGTAGCATGAGCATGCATAAAGCAAGTACATATGATGTCCGACTTTTGCCTTATTTTATTTATTTATACAGAATCTGTCTGCTCCCTTGTGTTTTAACATTTTTCTCGCCTGTTACCAGACCTGCAAGGTCCAGTTTACACTGTTTAACTCATTCTTATAATCTGATTACAAAACAAAAGATTACTAAGTTAGCATTCTTACCTCTTTTTATTTTTTTCTCTTAATGTTTAATTTATTATTTGTTGCACCGCAATAAAATTATTTGGATATATCATGCTTTAATCGGGAAGATTGAAGAGCTTTACGTGGTGCGCTTGCTGGTTGTTTCGCGCTGATGAGGAGGAAAAGCGGTGGTACAGTCACTTGGAGCGATGCCAAAGCTCTTGTCAGCCCTTACTTACTGAATCTGCAGATTCGGCCAGAAAGGTAGGATGTTTACACTGCCAATTTAATCCCAGTTTATCCATATGTTTTCAGGAAATTTCCTAGGGAAGCTTTGGTTTGGTGTTGACAAGTAAAATCCTTTGTGTAGGTTTGCCTTGAACTTCTGGAATGCTTACTAGAAGACCATCCTGATTCTGTTGCTTCAGTGGTATAATCCTCAGTGTCATTTTCTTCAAGTTTTACTTAAAATTGAATTACTGACTGTTTGAATGTTATTGGTTAGAGGATGACTCTTCCGTAATCATGTCATGTTCTTCCAGAATATTTGATTTTCATATCATAATATTGATGGCTTCATTGATTGTGACATAGGGTGATGAACTTGTTTCCAGTTTCCGTGAAGCTATTGATAGAGAAAAGGATTCCAGTGCCTAATGCTAATATTTTGTATTGTGGAGACTCTAGCACACCTATTCCCAGATCCTCGTGGCCCTATTGCAAGTTACACCAGCGACCTTTTTGGCATTTTGGACTCTTACTTTCCTATTCATTTTACACATGTAAGCTGAATGCATAGTCTTAATGCCAATTCTGTGGTGAGTGTACCCCTGTATGGTCTAAGCTATTCTCATAAGACTTTTGGGGGAAAGTGATTATAAATGAAATGGATGGGAATTATCCGTACATGTTAATTAATTATGCATGTACTTATTCTTAGACATCTTGAGCTTTTCTTTTTCTCCTTAGGCTTTTCTTCTTCATCTTAGATGTCTTAGTGTTTTAGTGTGGTGAGAATCTGAAACAACTTGAAAATACTTTGACCATTGATTCAATTGCAGTTGTTGGAGACATTAGTTTATTGATGGAAGTAAGCAGAAGTTTTAAAACAAAACTTGAATTTGAGTCTTCAATGATGTTAAGGTTTGTCTTCCACATACCTTTGAAACTGGTAATAAATTCTGGAAATTTGTACAAGCAATTCTGTCCTGAGTGCATTGGTCTATGTGTATACAGACTGTGGGTGGCTTGCTTCTGCAGTGCCATTCTGCTGTTTTCATGTGTAGGAAATGTGGAATGATGACCATTTTCTTTTCTTGCTTCTTTGTTTTCATTGTTTTCCTTTTTAAGAAGTTACAAGTTACCACTGATCTGTAATCTCCACTAGATGCTGAAAAGAGGGATAACATGGCAAGAGGATAAAGCTTTTGAAGAGAGAACCAAAAAAAAAAAAAAATTCTGCAATTGTTAGATGCTTTATAATAACCAAATTGGTGATTGGCAATATCTTGCACCCTATTATTTCATGCCAACTTCAGTTGTTCTGGTGGTAAATCTCATCTTGTTGGACACTTTCTAGCCAATATGTATTTTAAAACATTGAACTTTCTTGTTCTTTTTTGTGATGATTCTTAGTGCGTGTTATTGACTCTTGCATTGTCATCTTTTTAATTTCCAGCCACAAGCTGAGGATGTTGATGTGAAAAGAGATGATCTCTCAAGGGTACTAATGGTACGTAATGCAGGCTGCATTTGCTGCATTGTTGGAGATTTGTCGGTAGTTTTTGATTCATATTCCTATGTTTTAAAGTGCAATAGAAGCTTTTATGTTGAGAGTTGTCAGTGTTGGACATATACTCTTAGTCAGGAGCTGAAAACAGACAATTGGCAGTTTGTCCATATTCCTCAAAAGGGGCTGAATTCATGTGGGTAAATTGTGCAGGTCAAAATTTGTCTCTTTGTTGGGCCTTTTCTTCATTGGCATTATTCAAGTTTGAAACTAGATTCTGAGTAGGGGGAAAGCAATGGATTATTGGATATCATAAGCAGATATATTATCCTTACAATATACAATAGGTAGTGAAATTAGTATATGCATTGTTTCTTCTTTTGAATGTTTAGCATGAGCTAGAATCTTTGCTTGAGACAAAATGATATAGAATTCTATAAGGAACTTTTTCTCAAAACACATGTGAATATTGGAATTTTTATGCCTGGGACAAATTTTCTAGGTATTTTATCACTAAATTTCACAAAACAGTTGCAAGTGTGGGAATTTTTATGATAAAATATTTAAAGAAGGGGTGGACTGTTAAACAAAAGCTTGTTGTGCCTTTTGCTACTTGAATCTTTCAACTAGAATTAATGCAATCAAGGAAATGGAACTGAACTAAATCCTAGATGGAAGTTGTTGCTCCTTTCATTTGAAAGATCCTACTTGTATATATTTTGTGGAATTTATTCACTAAAATAAAATTTCAGTCTCTAAAAATTTATAATTAAGTAAAAAGAGAGACAGACGTGCATTAAAAGAAAATGGCCATTTCATGCTCTTAGTTCAATTCTATGTACATTGAAGCTTTTTTTGCATCTAAGAGCATGTTATATGATGGTCTGAAATTGCTGCATATTATTACATTTTTATTTTATTGTGCTGTTTTAAATATTCAAAGGACACTGAATTTATAACTGTCAGCATTCATGTTAGATGAGTGGCCTGTTGAACTATGAGCTTCAGTAATTTTTTCTCCTCACTTTTTTACATGGCTTGCATTTTCTTTTACACCTCTTTTTGAGCCTTTTGCCATGCCGTTGCTTCTCGAATAGCTTTCTTCCTCCTTGCCATCTGACAAGGTAAGTTGCCTTCACTTTTGTTGATATGCAAGGTTAGAATGTGCTTTTGGTTTCCATTAAAAACACAAAAAATGTGCCTTTGGTATGTTCAAGTTGAATGTCATTGGAACCCAATTGAATTCAATTCCGGCGCTTTATGCTTTTAGGTTGATTCTTCGAAGTACCTCGGCTGCTGCACATCACAGCATGGAGCAGAAAGAGTAGCAAAACATGCTGTAGCACTTTGGTCTTCATTGAGAGATGCAATTTGTAATTCAGGAAAAGAGCATGCATCATCCTTTACCTTAGAATCGCTGCATGGTGTAGACACTCGGGGGAATCAAATAGAAAGAGAGGCTCTATCATTCTTAGAGAAGCTTTATCATTCAAAATAATGATTTGTTCTTAGGTTTGATTATTCAGGATTAAGAGATAAACGTGCTTTTCAACACTGCTACAAGTTAAAAGGGTTATAAAGAAATTCCAACACAAAGCAAGAAAAAATTATATGCCATCGGTCATATACTTTACATTTCTGCCAAGGCTTCCGTTGCTCCTGCAATAAAATTTTCCAAAGTTTCTTCCCCCTCCTGATGACAGTTTTAGGGCTTTCTGTTGAAACTGCAATTGGCATGTGCTGCTCAAATGGCAATGGCATTGTCTGTGGAAAAGCTAACTTTGGATCTCTTTACCTCTGCATTGAACTCCTGGGAGCATGTGGATATTTGATTGTGGATCTCGAGGATCTCAAATCACAATTTGTCCATGCAAATGAGGCATAGTGCTGCTGGCTTCAGCACTTCTCCACTTCCTTAAGCAAGATCTTCTGTTCTACCTTGAAAAAGAGAGCTAATAATGCTGATCCCGATGTGCATCTTGCAGGTGAATGCCTTTATGTGTATATCATTCATTGGTATTATTGGATGTAAATATGAGCCTGCTAGATTTCTATAAAGTAGGATGTGATGTCATGAATCAAGGAAGGAAATTCTCTTAATGTTTTTTAATGTTTGCAGTCAAAATGTTCCTCTCAATTGCCATTGTATTCAAAATTATTTTAATTAATTTGCAGTGAAAAGCTTGCTGACTTTGGTGACATTGCCTGGAGGCTATCTGCTGATATCAAAATCAGCATTTGACAACATTTTGGCAACTCTCATACCAATTACCACTGCAGATTTCTGTGAGACATTTCTGTGGAAATTGGCATGGAAAGGACTTGATCATATTGGCTTGTTTCTTCATGGATGTGATGAGTCTGAGAAGACAATGAGCTACACGGAAATTGTTGTGGATAAGATTGTTTCCTTGGTGTTTTGTGATGATTTTACAATGTTGTTTCGACACAAACTGGAGGCTTTATCTGTGATTAAAAAAAGTCGGGGCAAATACATGCTAGAAATTTTTCTGAAGCTGGAAAAGAGTATATACATGAATCTGGCTGAGGTTTATGTAAGGGTGCACAACTGTATCTCTGTTTGATATTCTGTTAAGCCAGGTTCACAAGAGAACAATTGTTTTCAGTGAAAACAGCTAATGCTTGTACACTCCATGGGCTCATAAGTGGATATTGCTAACTTTCCCTTTTTGTTGGATGTGAAAATGCCAATGTTCCAAACCCAGCGAGCAATGTCCATGTATCCATCAAGAACTTTCCTTTTTAGTCGGTTTAGAAGTTAAAATGTCTATGCCTTCAACCCAGTGAGCAATATCAATGGATCTGTCTAAGTGGCATAATTTGGGCACCGGCAACATTTTTTTTTCCTTTTTCTGTAGGCATTCACCTTTTTCCTCTTTCACGAAAATTGTTTAATTTCTAATCTTGTGGATTTCATGCTTTGCTTGCATAGGTTCAGGGAAATCCAAAGTCAGCAAAGATCATACTTCAGTTCTTGGAATGCTCTTATAAGGAGATGCTTCCACGGTAAAATTTCTCGATGACATGTTCTTATTTGTTTAGCTCCCTGTTTTCTTATTTATCCTGTCAAGCACTCTGTTCCACATCTTTGCAGCCTTGCTATTTCCCTTTACCCACATGGTTTGTGCTGCTTGTGGTTCATTTTTTGTTTCAACATGGTTCCTATTATGTCCACATGTATTGCTCTGACAGTTCTTTTTACCTGGGCTATATTTAATGGTTTTTGCCTGAGACTTACTGTCTTCACACTGGGGCTCCATTTTTAACTACTTATTTTTCATTGTCCACTTGTTTTTTTTTGGTTTGTGGGAAGTGAGGGTGGAAAAGATTGAGATGCATTTGATTACATTTTTTTTGTTGATATGAAAATTTTGGAATGGATTCAGAATCCAGAAAAATCAAGGTTTTGAGGAAAATCTTTTCCAATTTGTGGTCAGCCTATGGAACCAAATTGAAAACTGCATGGCTTTTAATGTTGAAATCCTTGAAAAGTGCGTAATAATACTCTTTTCATTGTTCCTTTTTTCCTGTGGTTCTTCATTGATAGTTAGTTTCACTAAGGGAAGTATTTTGGAGTTAATCATTATCTGAATCTAGAGGATAATCTCTCTACTTTGTGAAGTGACAGTGTAGACTGACCAAATAACATTTATCATTTGCATATCAGGATCTTCTTCATGCAATGATGACGGTGATGAAGTTTGCTGTTACATGTTGTTCTAAGGAAAGCCAGAACTTAATAGTTGTTAAAACCTATAGTGTACTTTCATCAACCACTTCTTTGCTGTTGAAGGGGTCTTTGTGCACCATTCCAGCCCAAGTGAAAGGGTTAAAGCCTTGTACAGACAAATTTTCCAATGGAGATAACTGGATTCTTTCATTATTTGCATCAATGATCATAGCCCTTCATCCTCAAATGCAAGTTTTGAACATAAGAAAGGTACTGCACTTATTTATGAGCACTCCTTAATGGTTATATGATGCAGCTCAGGCATTGAGTTCTTTGCTCAACAAATTGGATCTTAAATCCAATGGACCACAAACATCAGGTGGATGTAACTTTGATGAAGCAGTGGATATGATTTTGAGTACAGATGAAAGTTTTCCTTTTGATGGTAGTAATTCAGGGAGAACAAACACTGGGAATGAGATAAGTCTTAATAATATATGCTAGGATGCTACAAATAGTGGATTGCTTCAAAACAACGCCATTGCTGGATTAGCATGGATTGGGAAAAGTTTGCTTATGCAAGGTCATGAAAAAGTTAATGACATAACTACGGTGTTGCTGGAGTACATATTGCCAAGTGGTAAAATGGATTCCTTGTCACAACAAGAAGCTTCAATAAAAAACAGTACTGAGCAGACTGTACATACATCTGTGATGATATGTGCGGCAGATGCATTTCAAATTCTTATGTCCCATTCTGAACTTTGTTTGAATAGACAGTTCCATGCAACAATGAGGCCACTCTATAAGCAACGATTTTTCTCTGCCATGATGCCAATCCTCCAACATTTGATAATCAGACCAATTCATCATTCCCAAGGTCTACTCTCTTTCCTGAACTAATTGCCAATTGTCCATTTGTGTTGCACATCTTAGACATCACTAATCTATCAAGTTCTGATACCATGAAGAACCCCTAGTCTCCCATGTTTTGCTGGAAGAGCCATTTGTAGAGCTGGCCAATCTAGTATTTTAAGTCTAATTCCTGCTTTCAAATGCTTGGTTCTTTCATTTCAGGTATTTGTTAGTTTGGGCTTTTGTGCATATTATATCCAATACTCCACTGATTGTTATCCCGAACGATGCAAAGAAAGTTTTTGAAAAACCTTAAACTCATATTACATTTTCTTGTGTGGCAAGCATGCTTATTGCTGCAAGGCACTTTATCTACAGTTAATTCCAGTGTTGCTGGAAGGCTTACCTCTGTTAAGCAAGGATGTTTCAGATAAGAATACTTTATACGACCTACTGCTGGTTTTATCGGAAATATTGACAGAGAAGAATGGTATGTCTCTTTTGTCTATTGTTGCATGCATATCATTCAGTTTCCCTCCCTTTTAATTAACCTTTGGCAGTTATAAGGGAATGAATGAAACATAGGGGGAAAGGAAAGGTAAACAAGTGAGGCTATCTACCTCCCCTTCTTTGATATCAAAGAACTTGGGCTATCAAAGTATAACATTATTTTTAAAAGTTTGATATTAATCTCTTCATATATATTTACAAAAAATTTTTTATGAAATAATTAAGAAATTTTTTTGATAAAAAAAAAAATAAATAATTAAGTGAACTCATATACCATTTATCATGAGAGGGTTGTTGAATAGTCATCAATCAGAATGAGATGCCTTATCATCGCTTGCGAAGACTTTTTTTACATTAAAAAAAATTAATTTTTTAATTCCAACTAATTATAATTTTTTTTTAAAATTTTTTTTTTACTTTTTACTTTATATTTGATTCAATTAAATTTTTTTAAAATTTTAAATTAATTATATAAATATATATTATAAATAAAATTATACAAATAAAAAAATACTTAATTATTATTTTTAAATTTTTTTTTTTTTTTAACCTGGCAATTGCACGATTTTGATTTCAGATTTGATTTGGTGGGGAAGCGTCCGCGTCAAAGCAATTTGGCTAGGAATATTAAATCACGCATTTTCTACCTTTTATTTTTTGACGTCGGCGGAAGTGAACCTACCACCAGGTCCAAAATCCTGGCCCATAGTTGGAAATCTCCATCTCATAGGCCCATTACCCCATTGGTCCCTCCACTCCCTCTCCCAATATACGGGCCCCTCATGCACCTTGAATTCGGGTTATTCCCTGTAATCGTGGCCACCTCCGTCGAAATGGCCGAGGCCATCCTCAAAACCCACGATGCAACCTGTGCTGACCGGTCCAAAATCGCCGCTGGCAAGTACACTACTTACAATGACTCAGACATGACAAGGTCACCATACGGGCACCCTGTTGGCGTCAAGCTCGAAAATGTGTCTAATGGAGCTTTTCAGGACAAAATGCCTTGAATCATTCAAGTACATCCGCAAGGAGCAGTTAAGTGCACTCCTCAAAAATTTGTTCATTACAAGGGGAAAGCCAATTAACCTGAAAGAGCATCTCTCAGATACTGGTCTTAGCGTGATTAGCCGGATGTTACTAGGGGAAAAGTACACAGTCAAGGCAAAAAAGATGTGAAAACGAGATTGTGAAGCCCGAGTAGTTCAGGGAAATGCTCGATGAGTTGTTTTTGCACAATGGGGTCTTGGATATTGGAGACTCAATTCCTTAGCTGGCTTTCTTGGATTTGCAAGGGTACGTCAAGAGAATGAAGGCTGTGAGCAAGAAGTTTGATAGGTTCTTGGAGCATGTGTTGGATTAACATAATGCAAGGAGAAAAGCTGTGGAGGATTATGTCCCCAAGGACATGGTGGATGTGCTCTTGCAGCTTGCTGATGATCTTAATCTTGAGGTCAAGCTTGAAAGACGTGGTGTTAAGGCATTTACTCAGGTAAGTTTTTCGCCTATTATTATTATTATTACTAATACTACTAAGTGATTGAATATTATGTTAATTATTGCTTATGCTTTGTTTAAATAAATTAGATTGGTGACTAATTGACATTAACCCCACTTCCTTCACATCTTTTTCATCGTTTGACAATTAAGATAGCTTAGATAATTAATTAACAACTCTCTGGTGGACCACATAGAGAAAGCCAAAGCAACTACCAATGGTTTGCTCATAACTTAGCTTCCTTGCAATTTCTGCGAAATGTCAACAATGAATCAATCACAATATAGTATTATTGCAATATAAATATATAATCATTATATATCTAAGTAAATCTCCACACATAACAAAAGAGTTTGAATGAGAAGAAATATCCAGCCCACACGTACGTAGACATGGTAACTGTCGGCAATAAAGTCCTTATAAGATGGATCTTACCGTGCTAAAGGGGTGACTCATCAGCTTTCACACATTATTCTTCATTGATAGTCATCGTGTTTTTTATTTTTTAAAATGCTTGAGGTTACGATATTGGAATCAATTTTTTTCTCGCATGCCTAGAGAAACGACTCTCATTGATGTTAAAAGGTAGAAATGGTGGAAGTAAGAGAAGCAAGCAATAGCCACTTATCAACCACACTATGTACTGCTCAATTTAGATGCGAAGACAATGATTGGAGATACTACAAAAGTGATTTTTGTTGTTAAAAAATTTGATCAATTGCATCCCTTCTTTATTGAAATTAAGAGGATTTATTATATAATAAATAAAATAAAATTAAAATTAAAAATAATAAAATAAATTTATATAATATAAAATAATATATAAACTATATTTATTTAAAAATATATATATATAAAAAAGAATAAACCACCTACAATATTATTAGAGCTCATAAATAGTACAAATCTCAATTATCTTTGGTTTCTCCTACACAACACGCCTAGATCCCACGTGTAGAACTCGCATTATTACATACATATGTTCTTTTGATCACACACACACACACACACGAATGGGGTTTACATATGCAACAATTTCTCCCTCCTTTCTTTGATTTTACTCACCCTTCCGTCTATTTTTTTTTTGTTCCAATTAAAGGTTAGGACTTGATTGCGTGTGGAACGGAGAGCTCATCGATGATGGTAGAATGGGCAATGTCTGAGCTCCTGAAGAAGCCAGAAATTTTCAAGGTGGCGACGGAGGAGCTAGACTGGGTGATCGGAAGAGAAAGGTGGGTGCAAGAGAACGACATTGTCAATTTTCCCTTCATTGATGCAATTGTGAAGGAGACAATGCGTTTGCATCCCGTGGCACCATTGTTAACGCCTACGATGGCCCGTGAGGACGTCAAATTGGAAGGCTATGACATTGCCAAGGGCCCTCGTGCCCTTGTCAATGTGTGGACCATAGCGAGGGACCCCAAACTGTGGGACAACCCAGATGAGTTTTGTCCTGAAAGGTTCATTGGCCAGGCAAATGACGTCAAGGGCCATGATTTTGAGTTGTTGCCATTTGGTGCTGCAAGGAGGATGTGTCCTGGGTATCCTCTTGGTATAAAAGTGATTCAGACAAGTCGGCCAATCTTTTGCATAGATTTAAGTGGAAATGGCCCGATGGAATGAAGAAAGAGGAGTTGACTATGGAGCAAATTTTTGGGCTTTCCACTACTAGAAAAGATCCCTCTTGTTTCTGTTGTTGACCCTCGGCTTCCAGCCCATCTTTTACTCTCCGCGATGTTCAAAAGCCAGGTCCTTTCCACCCTTGTTTTAGGCTCATTTCAAGAATTACAGTAAGCTTCTAGGCTCTGTGCTACTAATTATAAGATGTAGGGTTAGAATCATCTCAATTCTTAATTTTAGGTTTAAGATTATTACAAAAAAAAGTTGTACTTTATACAAACCAATATACTAGGTGTTCAACTCTCAATCATCAAAGTTCCTGCTATTCTAGAAGTTTAAACCTAAAGAAAAGGATTTATTCGGCTTGAATTGAAAACGGGGCCCAAAAGAACAACCAGCATTGTGATAGGCTTGACATAGATTGGTAGATTGTCAATTTGGAATCAGTAGGCTTATGTCCAAATGGTCTACTGAAAGAGTTGGGATCCACTGGATTCTTCTGAAACAAAGGCCCAAGTTTAATTAGGACGTGGCACTGGGTCCACAAGTCAAGAGGTGGATCATGGATTTTTGCTCGAACTAACTTCATGATCTGGTGGTAAAATAGTAGATATTTTAGTTTCAGTAATCAAAGAAAAAAAAAACAAAAAAAAAAATTCCTGGCAATGGCCTTTCTCTATGTGCAAGATTTCCGAACAGATGGATTAACACACGAGTGAGCATTTGAAATTATAACGTCTGCAGTCATCAGGGACCAACTTCTGGCCCCAGAGAAAGTATGAACGTAACTTTTTTAGTGGACAGCTACCGACCTTGTTATGCATTTTGTCATTTCTCATTGTCATAAAGTTTGTGCATGCGGTAGGAATCCGGTTACAGCACTGATCATGATTTCCAAGTTGAAGATGCTAAATTCTATTAAGCCCTTGATAGCATTGCTTAACTTCAAACAAGAGGCATAAAATTCAAAATTGCTAAGGGCAGCATAGCGCCTTCTGTGTTTTGACTGATGATTATGGGTGGTTGGTTGGTGGATAGAAGAAAGTGTACAGTTTTAATTGATTCTTGTCCAAAACACATTTTTTCTATTCTCAGAGAAGTTTTCAGCTCAGACTTAAATGTATGCAGTTGATTTTTGGTTAGGTATGTCTTTTCAACTAGAATAATGGGACATGGCAGTCTATCTGATCAGGGGAAATGGGTCACGATCATTTGACTGAAGAAACTAATGTTATGTGGAGCATAACCTGATTGGAATAAGTGATTTTTTATGTTCTCAATAGATTTCAGGTATAGGAGCACTTATTAATAGGTCCACCCAGAAGCAATTTTAGTCGGTTTCTGTCCAAAAGAAGGCCTATTAGGAGTTGAAAAATCAATGTCTTTACTATAAATTTTGACACAGAGAACTATAACCCAACCAGAACATAGTAGTTGGTTTGAAATATCAGAGCATTGGATTAAGTTTGTGTCAATTTGTTGGAAGCAAACAGCTTTACCGGCATTGAAAGTCCATAATTCAGGCTAAACATGATGTAGATATCCACAACATGAGGGCTAAAAGATTCAGTTTAACACTTAAATCTTGGGAATTTAGCAAGAAGTCATGGTAAAAGATGAGAACTTTCCCACAAAAAGGATGAAAAGAAAGCAAAGAAAGAAGGGAATTCAATGTACAGTAAGCTTATAATACAGTTCCCCTTTGCCAGGTTCTTCTAGTTCCTAGGAGAATACAAACTTGTTCCTAGTGCTTTATACAGATCAGTATCGGAATAGACAGCTCGAGACCTCATTCTCTTAATCCTATATCTGTGCTTCTGGCCTTTATGGTGCCGGCGGTTGCAGCCCCTCTCTTTCATTTTCAAGTTCTTTTCTTCAGCCCTGCTATCATATTTTAGCACATCACATTGATTCTGGCACTCTTTTCCCTTCTTTTCCACATTGTCTCCATTTTCGTCTTCCATTGGAGCAATGTACACAAAGGGTCCAACCGGTATGTCATTCAACTCCAGTAGAGGCTCTAAAGTCTTGACAACATTGCCCATAGTGGGTCTAGACTTGCAATGATGGCTCAAACATTGGTAAGCCAATGCTGCAGCCTTCCTGGAACCCTCGGTGGAGTACTGGCCTTCAAGTCTTGGGTCCATTATCTTGTCAAGCTTGTGAGGATCCTTCAAAAATGGTCTTGCCCACTTCACTAGAAGCTGCTCTTTACTTGGACGTTTCTTGTCAAGTGATCGCCTGCCAGTTAATAGCTCTAAAAGTACTACCCCAAAGCTGAATACATCACTCATAGTTGTCAAATGACCTGAAAAATATACCACCATCAGTGTTATAATTTGCCTGTAACAATAAGGTGTTTCCGGTGCTTGAGGCTCTCAAAGTACAGGGATCTAGAAACATTTTCTTGACTTACCAGTCATTATGTACTCAGGAGCAGCATAGCCCTCCGTCCCCATCACACGGGTTGTAATGTGTGTCTGGTCTCCGTCCGGACCATCTGTTGCTAGTCCAAAATCTGAAAGCTTTGCATTATAGTCCTGAAAATAGGAAGCACCTTAGTTTATTTCTTTTTGACTTGGAATATCAGTTGTGGTTTGCATTGTACATTACAAATCAGGCAGAAGAATGTGGACAAGGTGTCAAAAGAAGACAAATGATTTACCGGGTCCAATAAGATGTTTGAACCTTTGAAATCTCTGTATATTATTGGCTTTTCTTCTCCATGGAGAAAAGCAAGACCTTTTGCTGCCCCAGTTGCAATTTTTAGCCTTGTCAACCATGGCAAACTTGCAGAATATCCTGCACAAATTAATCAAAAACGTACCTAAACATAACGATTTCTACACAAATAGACTCTTTGAGAATTCCAGATTCATAAATTGTGTAACAAATCAATTTTTGCTTTCTGCATAATCTCTGTGGCATTTGATGATTGTGTTGTGGCTCAGAAACAAGTGGTAAATTACTTGTGAAGAAAAAAGAGAACTCACTGTTAAATAATTGCTTTTCTAAGCTGCCTCGCTCCATATATTCATAAACCAGAAGTCTGTGCTCATCCTCCCAGCAGTAGCCGATCAAGTTCACAAGGTGGGGGTGCTTCAATTGCCCAAGAATGATCACTTCAGCCTATACATGAACAGAACATTTATTATTATTATCATTATAACTATTATTATTTTTTGTGTGTCAAGCATACTCTTTGAAAGTGGACTGATGTCAAGTACCATGAATGAAAGTAAAGCACTCTGCTTACCAGCCATTCTCTGTGTCCCTGAGAACCATCCAAATCCAGTGTCTTCACAGCCACAACCTGAGCCTTTAGACCAGGCATAAGCTTATCATCAATGAACCCCTTAAACACCCCTCCAAATCCACCTTCCCCTAAATGGTTGCCACTTGAGAAGTCATTAGTCACCAATTTCAGCTCTTTTAGACGGAAAATATGAAGGTTGGTGATCACATTTGATAATTCGTAGACCGAGTCTGTTGATCCGGGATTGCTCAAGTCTGACACACGAAATCTATGAGAGGAACTTGGTTTGGTGTCTTGAAGCAGTTTTGGCTTTGGTGTTGGGCTCTCTCTGTTCAAACATGCTGTGAACAATGTTTTCCAGCTGAACTCTTTTAGACCCATATTCTATAAGCTTGTGTTCTAGTCTTGTGGCACAATTTGGTTATAAATGTATGTATATGTATGTGACTCTCTTTTCTATGCAAAGCAGAAGAAATGGAAAGGAACTAGAAGGAGTGAGGCCGTGTGTTAAACTCTCAAGGCAAGTCAATGATCTAATCATAACCAATCACATAGTTTTCCTTGCAGGACAATGTGCATACATACATATATCTTCCCAATCTAGAAGATTGTTATTCTATTCAATATTCAACATTCAATATTCCACGCCAAGTCTTTTTGTCTTGGTCCATTCACGAGTTTGAATACAAAATCTAGATTTTGACAATTAAACAAAAAACAGTTTGTCACTTGCTTTGTTCTGCACCTTCATGTTCTACACAATGAAGTTTCAATGTAATTACTTCTATCCAACTGGTATTTTGGGGAATCCTGGAAAATTTTTTTAATGCCAGGGCTGGTCTCCATCAATGGGTACATGTCCAATTGTGTTCGTTGTACTAGAACATTTAACGGCTACACGTTTGTACACTTCTTTCCTTTCTTCTAACAGGATACTCTGCTTGGTACAATGCTATTCCAAGTTACAAATAAATCAAAAAAACAATAGACATAGCCAATCAAACTAAATACATTTACTAAATCCGCTGTGACATGGAAGAATTTGTTAACTGTCATATACATCTGTAAGATTTGTTTGTAATTTTCTTTTATATATATATATATATATATGTTGAGTATCTTCCATTTGGACTCTGTGACAAGTTCACATCAGATTACATGCATTCAAATCCAAGCTTTAACTTAATTGGCGAAGTTGAGTGTGTCCTTTGTCTTATAGATAGAGAGGTAGCAAATGATAGGACCAGGTGAGATCAAATTCCAGGTATTTTGAGTTCTAGTTTCATCGGGTCATTCGAATTCATTGAGCTGAACTCACTTGGAAATGCAAACGTGGGCATAAAGTACTATATTCAATTTTTTCTATTCACTTAGACTTCATATTGTACCAAAGTACTAAATGAAGTTCTGCAATGGATGGAAATTGTTCCCACAAAGACAGCCGGTTTCCCGTCCGGGGAGGAATTGAACCAGTCTGGTTCGCTGAAATCAGATGCCGGAAAACCCGGTGAAGTAATGACATATAATTAAACAGTTGTGTGTGTGCATGTGCAACTGTTTAATTTGTTAAACTTGGTCCAATGATTATGATGTAAGGAGCATAATACAGATGTGAGTACAAGAAGTGGACTTAGTACAAGAAAATGGCAAGTTGATGTTCGTTCATACAGTTTTCTCTCAGAAAATAGCTTGAAATTTCCCAAAACCCTTCTTAATCTTGCCATATTCATACCGGTTTTCCAGGAAAATAAAAGGGAAATTACAATTGAATTGGTGATCTCCTGGCCTAAATCAACATTAATCTAATCCCCTTCAAGCAGTTGGCACTGAAAATTCATTGGAATCATCCCAATCTAAATTCAACATTAGCCGAATGGATCCTATTTCTTCTAGTCCATATTTTAGGCTGTCACTGTTGACACCTTGGACCAATTACCTACAAACAAACAAGGGTGACCCCTTTAAAAAACCCAATATATTTATACATACTTCAGCATTTTTTAAAGATAAATAACTTAAAGTCAAAGGTGTGGCACACATGTATCTGACAAGAAATTAAGAAAGGGTACAGTCATGTAATAATATCATGATTTTTAATTGTCTATTTATGATGCTACTTTGATTTGCATCATTCTCTTGCGTTAAATGATTATTAATATATAATCAATAATTATTATATTATTACATAAAATTTTTTATAAAGAAAAAAATTAAGTAATAATATTTTAAAAATAATATAATAATAACAAAAATATAAATTAATTACATCTTATTTAATTTTATGAATAAATAAAATTAAATAAAAAATTATTATATAATTTTCTTGTTACTCATATACTATTCTCTATATATTATTATTATTATTATTATCTTGTGACGCGTCGAAGGCAATTGGCCGGGGTGGTTGGATTGGGACAAATTAGAAATGAGGAACATTTTTAACTTTCTTCCTAGGAAAAGAAAATGGATTATCCTAACTTAATAAAAAAAAAAGATAGAAATTCTAATCAAAGTCCTCTTTCGATTTAATTTTATATTTGATGAAACTCGCATCTACGCCATCTTTTGAGCTCATGCACGACGAATAATGACGTGTAAACGTTTTATGTCGGTAAGAAGAAGCTTCTCTTTCTCGTTGGGCATCATCCAAGACTTTTCTTCTTATATTTATATATATGTTATTGATAAAGATTGTATTTTTATTTATAAAAATAGTTTTAAAAAAATAATTTTTGGGAAATGACAAAGACTAACAGTATTAGGTCTGAGTGTCCCTAACCAAACCATACGGTATGACCAAGAAAAAGAGCATTCAAACCAATCCAATTGATCGTCTTGGTCCCCCCCACCCCTCCCCCCACAAAAAAAAAACAACACACACCTTACCATCTACTCATTTTAGTCCTAGTATTATGCTGCCACCTTCAAATGAATGGTCATGATTTCCCATTAACATTTTCCTCGCTTGAATTCTACGGTTAGGATTGTTCATCTATGAACACAAACACTATCTAAATAGAATATGGAATATCAATAAAATCCCATACAATAAAAATTATGCTTGTAGATCATTCACCACATGGCCTTACAACAAACCATAGCTATGGCCCAACAGAAACTCTAGCCATTATTTCTCTTCTTAAAGTACTCAAAATTTCATTACATACATGCAAACCCAAGAGCAAAATGATCAAGATATGAAGAACAACTTAGAGGAAAATTGAAGGAGAAAGAGGAAAAAAAATATTCACAAGCCAACCATTCCAAGGCGCTGAAACCATACAACTGTTGCCACAAAAATAACTGATGAACTAAATCAGTCAGAAAACCTGAAGTAAGAAGAAGCTGATGGACAACTTGGTCAAAGAAAAAGAAAATATCCAGGCGGAACAAACTCAAAAAGGACTTTGATTCGGGGCACTTCTGTGTCAACAAAATGGAGGACCTGCTATTTAAAACATGAAATCCTGCATTATTTGCTAGCGTAAGTTCAACGTATAAGCTAACCGCGAACAAGAAGCTGATGGCCAATTGTTACATGCCTTCCAGGAGCAAAATTGGATCTTACAAAAAAATGAAAAATCGGAAGCTTGGTCACAGCAAGGTCATTTCAGCCAAAAGACAACAACTATTGATCATTTTGAGAACGCTATCTGAAAACAAGGCTTCCATTCTGTCGTGGTCTCAAGTTTTCAATGAGTGACTGGTAAAATGATCTCAATTCCTTCATATCACTACCCTGCACATAATAAACATCGGTATCATAGAGCAAACATTTGGTAAACTTGAACTGCAACCTCCTCCGTAAACCAAATTTAAGCCTAAGAATGAAGGATTAAAGATCCTGGCAACAGCTATTAGACCCCAAATCCCCAAACTCAGTACATTTAACTTCTATGCGTAACAATGTAGAAAAATGAAGATACATGAAGCCAAGATATAGAGAATCAAAAAGGGTAATCTTATTTTCATACATACCCTCAAATATTCACAAACTTATCCAAGTCAATATTATAGTTCAGCTGACAACAAAAGCAACCCAAAACAAAAGGGAAAATATAAACAATATCCAACTGGCAGCAGAAGGTAGATCCCACAATTTATAAATGGATAGTTAATATGCACACCCACTCAATCCCCCAACTGACATAAGACATTATTTGTTACCTCCAACTTTTGGCAATATTGTTCAGCCAAATCTTGAGGGTAATGTGCCAATGGAAACCCTTTTTATACAAAATAGATGAGGAAATTGTCACCAAATTTCTCATACATGACCTTCTGAGCCTGGACAGTCTCTCCAAACAAAACAAGCTGGCACATGATCCAGAAGACGATCACAGAAGCATGAAGTCACGGATCAGTAATAAGACAAAATCAGAACTGACTGCAAATTCTTAACCACCTTTAAGATGTAAGTAATATATAAATATGAAACTATCAGATCGATACTTACAGTATTTGTATTATGGAAATCAAAAGACTTGTCAAGCACACCGTACAAACAACATTTCAGTGCGAAGGCCTCAATTATGAACTTCTGAAAACCATGTACCTGAATGTATTGAAGTCATTAGAATATTAAAAGTCCGCAGCATGCTAAGAACAGGACACAAGAGGGGAGACAAACCTGTTCTTCACCCTGAGCTCTTGTGCACCAATCTTTGATAAATCTAATGAAAATCTGTACACATGCCTGAATTAGAACAGACAACATGTGACATTTGGCTTGCAACTGTTATGGTACCTAAAAGATTCAATCACTCGGTATAAAATACAGGCAGCATCAAACACACCTTTCAGAGATAGAAATCGGTAGTGACCACTATGATACAAATGATTTTCCAGCTGAAAAACTAGAAGAAGAGAAGTGGATCAATAGTTTAATACCCATGATATTGTCTCTAAGAAAGGCACAAGCTTTGCTTTCAACAATTTGACATTCCTCATGAATAGGTAACTCACTCTTCGATTCAGGTATGTGTTAGGATGATGTATTCCTCTCTCATTCAAAAAAGCAGCTAGAACCTTGGTAATTTAATGGGTGTTCTCTTGAGTAAACTTCATATATCCAGTTATTGCCTCCAAGTACACAACTGCAACTAGTCTATTAAAATGACAAGGAAAGTGTGTCACGAGAAGCATGGGCACCAGCTTGCTCAACAGTCCATTGCCACTTCTCATGGCTTCATCACTCAACGACTCTCTGAGTGTATACAAAAGTGAAAGTGCAGCTTCCACCTCTTCACAGTCTTTATCAGGTGAAGATGCAACTGCTCTGGCTAAAGAATTTCTAATAAACACTTGAAAAGATGCAACTGCACGTTAACCTCTCCAATGGAAGTAAGGTCAATTAATTGGCTTTGCACAACCACACCTCCCACTTTCCTTTTCAAGTAAGAGACATGGAAGACATGATGTATTTTAAATCCTGCTGGTGAATCAAGATGATAAATAATAGGACCAATGCACTTAAGAACTTATACAACCCAAAGAAGTAAGAAGATAATTTCATTAATGAGTGAACAGTGATGAATGACTGTCGGTATAGTTAATATCTAAGATAGACCTAATCTCTTGCTAAAAACTCATACTTAGTACAATACATATCAATGTGTTGTTTCATGCAAGTTTAATTTGTAACAAGATTGTCTTTCAAAAGTTGAAGTAACTTTTTTTTGTCTTGTAAGTCCTTATCAACTTGATCCACATGAGATGATCCAGCTGTATACGTTGCAAGAATAGGTGGAGTTTAATCATAAACTACTTGAAATGGGAACATCTTTATAAAAGAGTGATAAGTGGTATTGTACGTCTGCTTAACTTAGAGAAGCCATTTACCTAATCCTTTGGCATGTCCCTCACAAAGTAGTAAAGGTAGTTTTCCAAGCACTTATTGACCACTACAATTTGTCCATCTATTTGCAAGTAATAAGTAGTGCTCATATTTAATTGTATCCTTTGCAAACAAAATAGCTCCTTTCAAAAATTATTAGTGAAGACATTATCTTGATCATCAACAATAGACTTAGGAACATTGGAGTTTCACAATACATATTAATGTGTTACTTCATGCAAGTTTAAGTTGTAACAAGATTATCTTTCAAAAGTTGAAGTAACTTCTTTTTGTCTTGTAAGTCCTTATCAACTTGATCTACGTGAAATGATCCAACTGTATACCTTACAAGAATAGGCAGAGTTTAACCATAAACTACTTGAAATGAGAACATCTTTATAAAAAAGTGATAAGTGGTATTGTATGCCCGCTCAACTTAGAGAAGCCATTTACCTAATCCTTTGGCATGTCCCTCACAAAGTAGTAAAGGTAGTTTTCTAAGCTCTTATTGACCACAACAATTTGTCTATCTATTTGCAAGTGATAAGTAGTGCTCATATTTAATTGTGTCCTTTGCAAATGAAATAGTTCCTTCCAAAAATTATTAGTGAAAACATTATCTTGATCATCAACAATAGACTTAGGAACATTGTGGAGTTTCACAATAATGTCAATAAAAACTTGAGCAATACTAGTAATATTATAAGGATGACTAATCATACAAAAATAAACATACTTAATAAATAATCCACAATAATAAAAATAGTAGTTTTAGCTTGGGATAACAGGAATCCCTCAATAAAATCTATGAGATGTTAGTCCAAGTTTCTTTTGAAATAGGTAAAGGTTAAAGAAGACCTAGAGATGTCATAAATTCATCCTTATGACGTTGGCATATGTCACATTCAATTATAAACTTTTTTATTTCTTTCTTCATATCCTTTTAATAAAACTCCCTACAAACATGCTTATAGGTACAAAATGTCCAACAGTTGAGAATGTATGAGATTTTTTCAAGATTATGTTTTTCTAAGGAGAATAAGATACAAGAACCAATCTACCCTTGTAGTGCAAATCTATAAAATCCCAAGTGTAATGAACAATAGAATTAAGATATGTCTACAACTTCTTAATAATTTCTCGAGTTTCAGGATCATCTCACTACTCATTTTTAATTTGTGTAAACATATTACAAGTAGAGACAAAGATTGTCACTAGCTCAACATGCCATAGAACACAAGATAACACATCTACTACCAGATTTTTACTTTTTTTTTCTCATAAATAATCTTGTAATCATAACTTAATAATTTAGAAATCCATTTTTGTTATTCTATAAAAAAGATTTGCTACTCTAATAAGTATTTAAAACTTTTATGATCAATCCAAATCTAAAAATGCCTATCAATCAAATAAGGACACCATTTTGTGATTGTATGAATTATAACTAACATCTCCTTATCATAAACTAATATGATGAGAAGTTTTGGCAATAAGGTTTTGCTGGTAAAGGCAATAGGGTGACCTTTTTACATCAATACTGCACCAATTCCAATTACAAAAGTATTAGATTTAATGATAAATACCTTACTAAAGTTAGGCAAGGCAAAAACTAAGGTGGTGGTCATAGCTTACTTGAGTCAATCAAATGCTTTCTTTACTTTATCATTCTAATTAAATGAATTTTTTCTTTAAAAGAGTTATCAATTCAGCATTGATGTTCCCATAATCTTAAACAAACTTACAATAATAACTAGTTAATCCCAAGAAGTTACATAGTACCTAAATTGTTTTTGGAACTAGCCATTTTAGCATCTTTTGAACTTTAGAATGATCAACTACTACACCTTCCTTGGAAATAATATGGCCAAGATATTCCACTATTTAGTTAGCAAAACTACATTTCAACTTTTTAGCAAATAGAAAATTCTTATGCAAAGTAGTGAACATAATTTGTAAATGTGACAATTGTGATTCAAGAGATGAACTATACACTAAAATATCATTAAAAAAATTATAACAAACTTACATTAATGTGGCTGAAAGTTATCAATCATTAAACTTTGAAATGTTGAAAATGCATTGATAAGCCTAAAAGGCATAACTAAGAACTCGCAATGGTCATCATGTGTCTTGAGGGTTGTCTTTCAAATATCCTCCTTATAGACCTGAATTAAATGATAACTTGATTTTAAATTAAGTTTAGTGAATAGTTAAGCACCTTTTAACTCGTCTAATAGCTCATCAATGATAGAATATAATATTTATCCTTCATAGTACTACGGTTGAGTGTCTAATAATCTATAGACATCCTTTAAGATCTATCTTTCTTCTTTATTAGGAAAACAAGAGAGGAGTATGGGCTAACACTTAGTCTGATGATACTAACTTTCAACATCTCCTTCATAATTTTCTTAATCTCTTTTTTTTTGAAAATATGGATAACGATAAGGTTGGAAGTTAATAAGTGCACTCTCAGACAATAAAGGAATACAATGATTATATGTCCTCCTTGGGGTTAGACCCATGGGCTTTACAAACAAATTAGAGAATTCAATTAATAATGCAGTGATCACTTTCCTAAGTATAGAATGTGATTTGGCCACCTCTGCACTTAACAACTACATAAGGAACCTTTGTCTTACTTTTCATAGGAATTTTTCTATCTAATGACTACTAACTGTAGTAATTTTATCATTACATCTTCCCTATAACTTTACTACATGTCCATTCAACAAAAACTTCATTTTTAACTTAGAAAAATTTCAAATAATATCTCCTAAGGTCTACAACTATTTAATATTTAGAATAATCTTATAATCTTTTAAAAGTAATAAGAAGAGATCAATATAAATAATATGACCTTGTAATAAGAGCTTTACCTTTGTGCACTTTCCTTGGCATGTCAAATTTCTTTCATCTACAATCTTCACAACAAATTTGTCACAATCCTCTATTCAAAAAGCAAGCTTTTTAATGATCTTTTTATCCATAAAATTGTTGGTACTACCAAAGTCAATTAGCACCACTATAGGTCATCGTTTAAGGAATCCATCAATCTTTATAATTTAGCAATTAGAATACCTTGCCAAAGCATGCATTATGGGCTCATATGTATATTCAACAATGGTGTCATCCCCATCTAGGCATGTATGGTCGTCATTTGTCTCTTTGGTTTCCTCAACCGACTTAATCATCAAAAGCTTCCCTTACTTACATTGATGCTCTTTGTGCCACTTCTCATCACAACACCAACCTAGCCCTTTTTCCATCAACTCTTTCAATTGTTCTTGAGTCAGACATCTAATTTTAAAAGGGTGAATAAAAGATGATGAGTTGGTGTTATCCTCGATATGTTTATTGTCTACTTTAGCAATTAGTCAACAAATTTCAGCACCTAACTTCTCCTCATATAGGCAAGCAAAGGGCATAGCCACCACCATTGTTCTTGGATGGTGAACTCTGACTTCTTGTCAAATGTCAAAAGTAAGATATTTAATGAATGTTCTCACCAATTATCTTTCAAACTAATCTTTAACTCGATTGGTAAGTCACTCGAATTGATTTTAATATTTTAGGATGGTGTATGTCTGAAAAATTTTTGTAAGCTCTTCATCAACATTGTGGTATTCCAAAAGCCCAAAGCACACAAGAAGGCCTTTGGTGAATTTAACCCAAGTTGCAACTCCAACATATGTTTCGAACCAATTGCACCATTGAATTGCATCACCTTTTAATTGAATAGAAACAATTTTGACTTTAGAGTTTTTTGTTATACAATGGAAACAAAATTATTTTTCAGTCTAAGAAGTCCATATACAAAGTCACTCATATCCCAATGAAGAAAGTCCACCCTCGAGTGTAGTTATATATAGTCATAATTGGTGCCTCCATTGTTTACTAATAGATCCGAAAGTATTGTCTCTTGATTAATTTTGTGTTTAAGAAAGAATCATATATTTGAGTATTTTAAAAGACTCTTGTATCAAAGATAATGATTTTTACATGAAAGACAATGATTCTTCCTTTCAAGATAGTCTAGCTTTAAAATCAAATGAATTATGTGAAGACATGGTGTAAAATTATAAGTTAGTGATGTCTAGATTTTAGTTTTAATATCGAATAAGGAGTACAAGCAATTTTATTTTTGAGTAGTAGAGGAAGGAACAAAAGTGAAATTCCTAAGAAACTTATTCTGATATGAGATAATGAGAAACTAAAATTTGAAAATTAAAAATTTAAAAATATGAAATAAAAGATATAATTAAGTTTTTTGAAGTGATTAATCTCTTATAATTATTTCGAAAGAATTGATTTTTAATAAAGTAAAAATTATGATAAATATTATTGATTGTTGAAATTTAAAAATTATAAAATATTATAAATATATAAATTTAATAAATTATTATTATAAATATAATTATATTTATTAATTTAAAATAATAAAAAAATAATTATTAAATTATAAAAACTATGAAAATCGAATCAGCTTACCACTAGCCATACACACCCGGAAGCTCCTGAAGTCCCTCGTCAACCAGAATCAACTTAAACAACAGCGGAATGAAAGCATCATTCCCAATTAGCCCGATATCAATCCAGGAGATATAATATTCTTTCTAATCTTTCTCTCTCATGATAAGATAGAATTCATAGTTATTCATCAATTTCAAAACGGTGACTTTTTCTTTTTCCTCACACGGATGATATAAAAGTTATAAATTTAATTCCCGGAAATATATTCTACAAAAATAAGAATAAGAAGTCAGCACTTTTCCCTACATCTATGTATAAAAATAATTAAAATTTAATAGTATACTTTTACGTATAATCTCTACATCTAATTTATGTATTTACGTAATTTTTTTTCTTTCTATTCATTTTAATGACTAAGGATTGAAGACAAGTAGCGTAGCCGTAAGGTACATTACAAAAACGCATGCAAGCATGTGGCTTGCACTCTTCATCAACGTATTTTCTATACGCAAAATACAAAATTAATTGACGTTACATGCCACAATAATTAACGTTAACATTACGTTCCATGCATGCGATTTGATCACTACCAAAAGCAACTTTTGTAGCTTTCTTATGTTATGCTACGATCTTAGTAATGCCCTTACGAGCACGTTGCCCGCCCGACTACGGAGTGCATTGACTCACTCCACGTTGACCAGTTCTTACGTGTATTTATATTTTTCCTTACACTATAGACAAATGGAATGGGAGTGCCCAACAAAAACATGTGTCGGTCACATTCGTTTGAGATAGGTGGTCAGAAGGTTTCGGAAACCTATCAAAAATCATAAAATAATTTTTAATATAATATCAAAATTTTTATAATTAAGAAATTTTATATCTAAATTACATTATTTTTCATTTAATTTTAAATTTTTACAAATATAATAAGTATGTTTTTTTATTTAGGTGAAGATGTATTAAAATATAATGTATAATTTATATATATTAAATTTTATATAATAATTTTTATTTTTATGTGAAATAATTTTTTTAATGTAAATAATTATTAACATATTCAATCCTAATCTCGTTTATACCTGCAATTTGTGAGAATTTAAGCATTGTCTCTTGCTTTCTTTTAATTTTTTCTCTAACAATTACCAACTAATAATAAACAAATAAATTATTAATTATTTTTTTGTAAAAATAGAAGGAGAAACTTGTGTGTATAAATCAGAAGAAAGTCCATCAACGATTCGGAGTTAAAGTGAAGGAATGCAAATGACCACGTGGGGTGAGCGTGACGGGACTGTGACAGAACATGGACAAAACCCGCACCTACCAGCCGCAAGCGAGTTCCGCGGACAGATGAGTGTGGACGGCGATGGTCGACCACGTGGCGGCGATGGTTAGTAGAAAGAAGACAAGTGGTGGACGCAGCCTTCACGGAAACAACCGAATGTCACACAAAAAGACAGAGAAAGAATCAAAGAAATGAGCGAGGAGTGTAGGAGCAGCCCTTCTCGCGGACTCCACCCCCACTGTTGTAGAGAGTTGTCAAACCTGTTTTTTGTTTTTTTTTTTAAAAAAAATTAAATTCCGAAACTACCCTTTGTCCAATTTCATTTTAATTTTTTTATTAATTAGCAGCCCACTTTTAACACTTAAATAACTTTAACATTATTAAACTATAACTTATTGACATTCTCATTTCATTTCTATTATAAATTAAATTAGTATTTAAAAAAATTAAAATTTTATATATTTAAAATTTAATTTAAATATTAAAAAATAATAATTAAATATTTATAAATATTTTTAATAATAAAATTAATATTTTATTATTTTTATTTAATAAAATTTATTTAAATTACGTAATATTCAAAGAAAAATGTATTAAATTTGTTAAAAAAATCATACAATTTGTGATTGTCTCATTCCAAAAAGGGAATATAACTCCAAGTTATCAAGTCAAACAAATTTCATTTAATCGTATGCTAGGTTTGCTATAAATATAAAAAAATAAATAAATAAATATATATATATATATCAAATTGCTATTTCTAAAAAATTAGGTTCAATTTATAAAAACAAGGAAAAATCAAGATATTTTTGTACATTAATCCTATAAATAATTGGATCCGGGAGAGTCCTCAAATCAAATCCCACCACTTTTCTCTTGTCGTCCAAAATTGAAGAATTGTAGTATTTGACACCTTAATGTTTTAAGGATATGTGTGTCTTACTAACTACTAACTAGCAAAAAGAAAAAAGAAAAAGGGCTGAGGGTAATTTCGATGGAAATGATAAGAAAATAGAAGTGTTATTTTGAAAATTGGCTCTGCTCTTAATGTTCTTTTGTTCTTCTCAAATAAAAAAAAAAAAAAATTACTGCATTAATGGACGGGCTAATCAAAGTGATTAGTCATATAAAGCTTAATCTTCTCAAATTTGACTAACTTCAATTGTGTCAAAGAGAAAAATATGCAGCGCTAGATTGTGAAAAAGATAGATTCTTTTTGAATTCTGCATCTGTCCCCAAAATCAAAAAGCAATTTGTAAGTGGTGCTTAAAGGAAGCCATGAGAATCAACATCTATGTGGACCCATGTTGTAGCCAAAAAAGCTTATTGCACAAAGACAATTCTTCCTCAGTGGGAAGACAATTGCACAATGGATTTGAGTTCCTATGCCATTACCATTCTGACGATGGATTTAAATAGCTCATAAAAAGATCAGAAAAGTTGATTGTAATAATAATTGATTCCAGAGATCAGTGCAAGCATCCTTGGCTTAGTTAATACTATTTGATTGAAGTTATTGATAAGTGCAAGTATTTTTTTTTTTCACAAAAAATAATTAATAGTTAGCCTCTAAAGCTTGGTATGAAAGAAAAGGGCATGGTACCCCAATTTAATCCTATGCTACTGTCGGTTTTTGGACAAGATGTGAGTCGAGAGTTTTGTCCGACCACAAAGTCCGGGTGGTCGGTCATCTTGGCCACGTTTAAAGAAGCTCAAGTTTGTTTGCTGACTGGATTCTGACAGTGCTCAACCGACATTCCTATTTTTTTTATTATTATTATTTGTTATACGATTATAATTGTGCTTCTTTTTTTTTTTTTTTTAATTCCCACCACAATCATGAATCCAAACCTTTTATTTCGAACATAGATTTACTTTTATAGAATATTTAATTCCAAAGTCAACTAAATCGAATAGAATAAAAAAAAAAAAAAAGACATATTTTTTGATATTCAATTATTGTCGGACATCTTATTTAAACTTTAGGTAAAGAGAATGGCTATCAAACAATTGAGAGTGAAAACCTCACGAAAATGACATTAATGTAACCAATAATAAGAGGTTCAGGTAGACATTGTGAAATGTGATGCTGAAGGCTCAACGATTTAGAAACTTTCACGACATTAGACAAACTTCCTGACCACCAAAAAAGACTTTACGAGGAAAAGGTTTTTGCTGTTAGATGTGTGACCCAATGTCTCACTTTTGTCACATGATGTGCGAGCAAAGTGTACTCTTTTACTTTATTGATCGTAATTCAAATTTCTCTATAATTTTCCTAAATGCTACAATCTATATTAAACCAGGTGAAAATAGTGGAATGAAGACATGCCCACCCATCTTTTTTTTTTTTTTTTGTGGAGAACAAAGAGTAAATGCTTTTGCATTTTTTGACCCAAAAAAAAAGAAAAATCACTGGCTAACGAGAGAGAGAGAGAGAGAGAGAGCAACATGAACAATAATTTTGTCTTCAATATGATCGCTCGTGTGTGGAGGGGGCTCAGTTTTTATCATGATTTAGAGAAGATTCGTTAGTTTCAAACATATTAAATTTGAATTAAAAGCGATATTATTTAAATTTAAATGAATGAAAAAGAAATATTAAATTATAATTAAATTATTAATAAATAATAATAATAATAATAATATTTATTATTAAAAATTAATGATAATAATAAATATTAAATTTAAAATTATTTTTTATACTATAAATAATATTTTTTGAATTATTTTTTACGTTATAAATTTTATTAAATTATTTATTTATTTTAATATTATTTTAAAAAAATAATTTATTTTTATTTTTTATTAAATTTGTTATATTATATTTAATTAAGTATTATATAAAATTTAAAATATTAAAAAAAATATTTTTATTTATTTTATGATAAAAATATAATTTTTTATTTTTTAAAATTAAAAAATTTCATTTAATATGTTATATTTTGTGTTTTATACAGTAATTTAGGAATTAGGATGGCGAATATCGATTTAATAATAATAATAATAATAAAAAGTTAATAAATTAACATAAGAAAACCAACATCCAGATTTTTTTTTCTCTTTTTGGGGTGTTTAGGTACTTTCACTGTTTCTTTGCCAGGCCGCTAAGCAAAGGCCAGAAGAGAAGAGAGACTGTCAGAAGAAAATCAAACTCTCTCTCTTTCTTTCAGTATCTCTCTCGCGCTCTGTTTGTGCGCGAAGGGCAAACGAAATCAAAGCGTACTGGGCTTTATTTTCCAATCGAATCACGAGTCCCATTGATTTCTCTTCTGTATATTTTTACAACGATTTCATGCCTTTCGCAGCTTTTGTTCCAGTTCTGTTTGCTTTATTGAGTATAAAAACGCAATCCTCCTATGCAAATTTGTGCTTACGGATCCTTTTATTTTTTATTTTAATCCTTCATATTTTTCTTCTCTTTCTTAGCATGTATTATACCCACAGAAGGGAAGCTTAACGAAACAAACTTCACTCTTTTGACTCGTTACATTCTCTACGTTTTTGGCTCTCTCTCTTTCTCCCGCTTCTGGTAATACAAACCCATAACCCCACTTTTTTTTGGGTCTTTTCCGGAATCCACCCAGATCGACCCAGCAGAAAAAAAAAATTTCGAATCTTTGTTGAAAATGTTGAATTGTTGATAAAATTTGTGGGGTTTGGGAGAAATTTAGTGGTTATTCATCAAGATTTGATTTTGATCAAAGTTTGTTGCTGAAAAAAAAAAAATCTATGAATCTTTGTTGGAAGATGTTGAATTCTTGATAAAGTTTGCGGGTTTTGGAGAAATTTATTGGGTGCTCATTAAGATTTGATTTTGGCAAAGGTTGTGGCTTGATCTGGGTTGATTTTGGGCACGGGTTCCCGTTTTTGATTCTTAGAGCTCAGAGCCATGCAGGTTCCAACTATGGCTTTGTATGGTAATCCGGCAGGCACCGTTTGTTCAACTGCACATCCCTGCCAAATAAACGGCCACGCTACGTTTGATTTCGATTTGAACTCGAGATCTTCATCCACGGGGTCATCTTCTAGCGCGTCCTCCTTGCAGAAACCAATTCTGGGTGGTCTCTCGTGCCTGTTCTCGTCCTCGTCGGTGAAGCACGCGCCGTTTTCCGGCGATAGGGAGGATTTGGGGTCGTTGTGGCATGATAGAGGGGATGATTTGAAAGAATTGAGTAGCTCATTCCGCTATTCTCCTAGTAAATTCCTTGGTGGGTCTTCTATGAAGAGAGATCAGAGTCCGGTCTCCGTGCTGCAAGGTCCGGTTTCATGTTCTAGTAGCCCTCCCATGAGAGTTCCTTGTGAAAAGGGTGTTGCTGATTTGAGTTTTCAGAGCACAAGTCATGGCTCATTTCGTGGTGGGACTCACTTGTTGTTCAATAGGTTCGTGACTAAGGCACTGGGATCTTGTGTGGATTATGATTCGCCAAGTTTTGAGATACGTAGTGCTGGAATTGGTGTGGGTTCAGGTTCTCTTGTTGCTGATGAATTGACATTTTCCATGGAGGATACATTTGTGGATGCCAATTATGAGCCTTATGCGAAGGAGTTGTTGTTGGGTGCACAATCAAGGCATAAGGTCTTCTATGAAGATGTCGTGCTTAAAGCTTTTTATGAGGCCGAGAAGGCACATAGAGGGCAGGTAGAATTGTGGTTATGATTTATTTTGATTAGACATATGTTTTTTCTTTGAGATTTTTTGTTTCGTAGGATTGAGTAGTTTGTTTACGTGATGTTGTTTGTAGATGCGAGCTAGTGGAGATCCTTACTTGCAGCATTGTGTGGAGACTGCAGTTTTGCTTGCGACGATTGGTGCCAACTCCACAGTGGTTGCTGCAGGGCTTTTGCATGACACTCTTGATGATTCTTTTTTGAACCATGACTATGTCAGTCGGACATTTGGATCAGGGTTGGCCGATTTAGTGGAAGGGGTAATAAGCGGACTTTTTTTATTTTTTGATGAGTGATGGAATGTTAGGACTAGTAATGTTGTTGGATGCCTTTTGCTGCATTGTTTTTTTTTCCTCAATTGCTATGAGTGAACATGTGGACACCTGTCATGCCTTCATATGTTTCCACTGTTGACTTTGTTTCTTCAAAATCCCCCACCATCTCTCTTTTATCTTTCTCTTCTCAAAAACAAAGATCTGATTGAGGTCCAGAATTTGTATCAGCTTTCAACTCATTTACTCTGAGAGTTAGAGGGCCTTGGATTTCTGACTGCAGTCTATTTGGCCTCTTCTTTTCTTCGTTTATGATTATGTGATTATGGCTTTGATTTCATTGTCTGTAGCATTCTTCCTCTAATATGAAGTAGACACTAGTTTCCATTGAAATGGTCGGTTTTGGTTTGATGAATTGTGTATCTATGCTGTATAAAAAACATGAGGTGGTTAGCAAAAACATGAAGTGGATGTCAATTTGGATGCTTGTGTAGTTTGAAAGTACCAAAGCATCTAACAGCAGCTAAGGTGGTTTAAAATTTGGATGTCAATTTTCACTGGCCTTCTTATGTTCAGAAAGTGGTTAGACAGTAATTCATTGCTTCAGTTGTTTCAATAGATTCAGTTTGTCTTTTTTCAATGAATATGTACAATATTTTAATCTAATTTCTTGGTCTCATCCATTCAGGTCTCAAAGCTCAGTCATTTGAGCAAGCTTGCACGTGAGAACAATACGGCAACCAAAATCGTGGAGGCAGACCGCTTGCACACTATGTTCCTTGCCATGACTGATGCTAGGGCTGTCCTGATTAAATTAGCAGATCGATTGCATAACATGATGACGCTTGATGCTTTGCCTTTGGTCAAGCAACAAAGATTTGCTAAGGAGACTTTGGAGATATTTGCACCATTGGCCAATCGATTGGGAATCTCCAGTTGGAAGGACCAGCTAGAAAATCTCTGCTTTAAGCATCTCCATCCTGATCAGCATCAGGAGTTGTCTAGACTCGTTGATTCTTTTGATGAGGCTATGATAAATGCTGCTACTGAGAAATTGGAGGAAGCGCTTAAGGTTGAAGCTATTTCATATCATGTTCTCTATGGGCGCCACAAAAGCTTGTACAGCATTTATTGCAAAATGTTGAAGTATGCTCTCTCTCCCCCCCCCTCTCTCTCTCTCTCTCTCTCTCTCTCTCTCTCTCTCTCTCTCGTGTACATGCATGTGTTTGTATTGGTAGTTGCACAATTGGTGGGCAGGCACATGCATGGATGTGCAGTGATGGAGGAATATGCAAAATGGACCCTTTTCATTCATGCTGATTTAGCGGTGTGTAATTCTATGCAGGAAGAAGCTGAACATGAATGAGATCCACGACATTCATGGGTTGCGTCTGATTGTTGATAATGAGGAGGACTGTTATAGGGCATTGAGGGTTGTTCACCAGTTATGGTCTGAAGTACCTGGAAAGTTCAAGGATTACATAAGTCACCCAAAGTTCAATGGGTATGTTATGGCCAATTATTGGTGGCATGCTACCTTGGATGCAACAATTCCTTTTGTAATCTCAGTGGTTTAATGTGTAGGTATCAATCCCTTCATACAGTAGTAATGGGCGAAGGCACTATTCCACTTGAAGTTCAAATTCGGACAAAAGAGATGCATTTGCAATCTGAGTTTGGATTTGCAGCTCATTGGAGATACAAAGAAGGTGATTGCAAGCACTCTTCATTTGTGTTGCAGATGGTTGAGTGGGCACGATGGGTAGTCACTTGGCAATGTGAGGCAATGAGCCGAGATCAGTCTTCCCTTGGCTATGCGAACTCCATTGGGCCTCCCTGTGCATTCCCTTCACATTCAGATGACTGTCCATACTCTTACAGGCCATACAGTGGCCAGGATGGACCTGTTTTTGTCATAATGATTGAGAATGATAAGGTTTGATTCTGTCATTTCTGTGGTTCTTTAAAATGTGATTGTTTGATAGTAGACAGTTGCAAGACCTCTATATTTAGCATAGCTCTTATATACATCAATCTTCGTAGTCCTTTAGACGATTGTACTTTTGGTGATCATAATTGGATAACCATGCCATGGGCTGAGCTGACTTGTATCTGTGATTTTTTTCAGATGTCAGTGCAAGAGCTTCCTGCAAACTCCACAATGATGGATCTGCTAGAAAAAGTTGGACGGGGCAGCTCAAAGGGATCATTGTATCGTTTCCCCATTAAGGAAGAATTGAGGCCAAGGCTGAATCATGAGCCAGTCAGTGATTCCTCCTGCAAGCTGAAGATGGGGGATGTGGTGGAGTTAACACCAGCCATTTCAGATAAATCTTTGACAGAGTATAGGGAAGAGATTCAGCGCATGTACAACGGTGGTATGAATTCTATCTCATACCCTGGTCCTTTTGCTAGTGGTATGGCTGGCTGGAGAAGTTAACCATTCGCCAAACTTCCACTAAATAGTGCATTTAGCAGCAGCAATTGGTTATTGTTCTTGTATATATGTTGTATAGAACAGCCATAGTTTGTAAGGACATGTCTACTTTCTGATGTAGCAGAAAGAAACAGAATGGACGCATTGACTAACCTAGATTTGAAAGATTTCGTTGGTTTTTCAAGTTTCTACTGCTAATGGCTGATGCAGATTATGGCAATATAATAAATCTTGTTCTGCTTCTATTGTGATCTGCAATATTTTAATGTTTTACTGGTCTTCCATAAAATAGTGCACTTAGCAGCAACAATTGGTTATTATTATAAATGCATATGTTGTCCAAAACGGCCATATTTTAGTTTCTATTGAAATCTTCCTGATAAAAGACGAAATGAACTGACTGACCTGGATTCAAATGATTGCAAAGCCTTGGTTTTGCAAGCCTCCACGGCTAATCCAGCATAGACATTATCAATCATCTAGGTGTCCTTCTGTTGTGATACCTTTCCTAGTGCTAAACATGTTTTACAGCTTTTGGTTCATTCCTTGATTGTTTCTAGTGCCTTTGTGATGTTATACCAGTTAAAGCAGCCTCCCTTCTAATTTTTAACTCGTAGTAGTAGCTAGATTATGCAATTCTGCAGTTTTGTGTCTCAGGACCAATTAAGGCAGTGTCAGTGCTCTTTGGCCATAAGAAAAATGGGGTTTCCCCTTTTAGCACAAGCAAATATTATTCTTACCAAACTCGCACTTCTGAAACTTTGGCATTCTCACACTATTGCAAACTGCTTAAATAAGCACCGAAGAAAACGTTGGCATGGTGAATTGAGTGAACAACAAAATCAGGCATCAAATTCACATCAATGGGGAAAAAGATTATAAAGGAACGTAATTTCCATCCTTTTTCCCTCTCAACGGACACATCCTACACCTAATTCCTCTCTGTTGGCCAAATCCTCTCAATACAGGCGAGGAACCATCTTGACCATCACAACAGAAATATCATTAGGGGCGTTTTGTGAGAGGAAATGATACTCTTTGAGGAGTATGCTGTTGGACATCTGCTTTTGGTTCTTGAGATGGCTTTGGATCAGCACTTTCTTCGTCTTCTTCCATCTCCTCTGCCTGCCCAGCTTGCTTCATTGGGATGACAAGTTGGTAGTTCGGGCTAATCAATGTATCCTGTTCAGGTGGAAGGGGGATGCTGGGCCCTGGTGTTGTCTTAGGCAATGGGATTTTGTTCCTGTTTCTAGCCAACTCCAGTAAAACCTTAACAAAACAACAACATTAAACACATTAGCCATTACGTGTCATAGATCTCTGTTAAACATAAGACAACGAACAAATCTTGAAACCGATTCAAAAATTTCATGCTTTTAAGATGCCTATTTTACATAGGTCAATACAAGCACAACTTTGGGCAATGACTAATAAAACCTGATAAATAACAACATTAAACACATTAGGCATTGCAGGTTACACATCTTCAATAAAGATGAGATAAGCAAATATTGCAACTCATTCAAACTTTCAAGGTTTAAGACTCCCCATATTCTATAGGGCAATACAAGAGATTCTGCAACTTAGGATCTGCTACAAAAAAGACTGAAAGTTTAGCAAACCAAAGACGCAAACAATAAACAATGGCAAAAGTTCTTTCTTCCCTTCATAAACAAAATCCCAGGCCAAATCTGATTCTAATATATCCTCAGCACCAAACAAGATCGGAGGAAAGAAAAATCACAGTGTCAAGAGAATCTTCACAGATCCACCGCATCTAACACAACGATTCAACAAAATCATGGTCACTGTCCCAGCAGAATAAACACAAAAATATCAGAATTCTCAACTCTTTGACATGGACAATGGGCAGAGAAGAAGCATAGTCAATCACTCTTCATCTAGAAAGATCCAACACAATTTCAAGCCTCAACACAGATACAATTCATTGATATACGGCATTACACAAACCTGACTTCTCATAAACAGGTGGCAGATCAACTGGACATTAAACTAAACAATCCCATCATCGTGTAGCAAAGACAAACCAAGTCCACTATATAATTACACATCTCCAGTAAAGATGAGACAAGAAAAACATTGCAACTCATTCAAAGTTTGATGCTTTAAGAACCCCATTTCTTCAAAGGCACTGTCAACCCAAAATCTTAAGCTGTTGGTAACACCCAAAAATAGATGGCATATTAAACCATGTCTAGCAGCAAAAAGCTTCAAACATTCATCTAAAAATAGTTGCTTCTGTTAAATTTAGTTTAGTTTTACCTCTCTTGGTGGGGGCTGTGAGAAGCTGAAATTGACTTTGGATTGAACGGCGAGCCTGACGTCATCACAGTCAATAGCAGCCTTTCCAGCATGCTCCGAATAAACCTGCGCATCAGTCAACACATCAACGACATAACGATACCAAAGCTCAAGAAACTGGTGGATGACACGAGGCTCGTAGTCTTCGACACCCATTGATCTGAGCAGTGATTTAACAATCTTGGCATCCCTTGGAAGTTCTTCTTCTCCGTCAGCCATTGTTGTCTCTTAATTCTTCACTGACCCCTAAAACGAAAGTTCAGAACAATCCTTTAGCAAACCCACGAACAAATTCCAAAAGGGTTTAGTGGGTCTTGATTGCTTTTTGAAATCTCTTCTCAAATTAACATTTCTTTTCGTGAATTTATGGAGAAAGCAGAGAGAGAGGAATCAAAACTGAACGGTGTCTCGGTGAAACGGTAACGTTTTGCATAATGTTATACGGACACAAGTAGACCAAATTTTTGGTCTCTCTCGTTCAAAAAAAAAAAAAACACACAAAAAATCGAGTTTATTTGAATTATTATTATTATTATTATTTACATTAATAAGAGGTGATTACTCAGAAATGTCCTCTAAAATCAATTGCATAACTCTTGCTTTAAGGTTATGGAGAATTTGCAAATCATCCTTGTGACAAAAGCGCTAAAGTGGTCAAAAAAATTTGTCACTTTTTTAATTTTGGGATAAATATGATGACTTGCCTATCCGATCTACCCAATTGCATTATTAAAAAAAATCCATGTTTATTTGAATTATTAAGGGAAAAGAGATGAGAAAGACCCGTTTGTGAACCGGGTTGGTCATGATTCGGGCGTAATTTTGACCCGTTAACCCAAGATTGGGCATATTTTCTCTCTTTGACTTGGGCCAATACAACAAATAAAACTGTGAGATGGGTTTGGGTAATTCAGGTTGGACGGGTTGGGCTGAGTCTAAATGACCTGGATAGTTTTGAAGGAAAAAAAAACAAAGGAAAAGATGAAAAGTAGAAGTAGAAAAGATGACTCTACTGAATTTAAGGAAAAATGAAAAAAAAAAAAAAAAAAAGGAGAAGAAGAAAATAGCTTACACAAACAGTTCTTTATAAGAAAATGCTTCCCATAAAAAATTTTACCTTATATATGTGTAAAATTAAAATTTGACAAAAATAATATTTTAAGTTTTAAAAAAATTATAAAAAAATAAAAATTAAATACAAATAAATAAAAATTAATTGTAACTATTAATTATAATTTATTAAAAAAATATAAAATTAATTTACAATTGTAATTAAATTGCGTTTTTTTTGTGTGCAACTGTATCTCATAAACAAGTGTGCTTTCATTAGGGTTCATTCTGGCTTTCTTCTCCAAAAATTTCAATGCAAGTTGAGATAACACATCTAAACCAATGGTTGCCCAATATTGGCAATTGCCCTTTTTTTTTTTTTGTGTTGGGAATCACCAATAATTAAATTACGCCCGAATTCAAAGGGTACAATTCACATAGGCTAAGTTTGCAATTACTACCACAATTTGCATTATTATATTCTGATTAATACAACCAAAGCAAAATCACATAGGCTACAATTCAAAGGGTATTTTCAAGCTTCTCCTATCTCCAGAAGAATTCTTGAACAGATTCTTGCCAGGTCAACACAAGCAGAAGCATCAGCAAGACCCCAGCAAGTCTCCAAGATGAGCCCCCAATTCTCAGCACCCAAGAAGGATCAGGAGAAGGAAAACATGAAGCTCTAGTAGTAGCACCTCTCTGGACTGAAGTTGTCCTAATTGCAATTATCAATCCAGCAAGCACCATTGGAAGTACAAATCCAGAGCTCCATCTTGTATCATAATCGCTTTTCCGCCTGAAATACAATGGAGATAGTATTACAGCGGTTGCCAGAGCCAACACCATGGCCAATGCTCTTTGTGATGAGTTTTGGCTAGTGGCATAATAATACGTAGCCATGGATGTGCCTAAGGTTAAGGTCAGTTGTTCACTAATGGAAGAACCAACCAACTTGATGGTGCTAAAGAACAAATGGGAGGGTGTTGGATTTATAAGAGGAAGCAAAAGTGTAAGGATTGAAGGGATCTAATGTTATTGGATGGCAAAAAGCAACTTGGTGATAACCGTCCAAAAAGATAAAAAGAGAGAAATTAAAGATAAAGAGATTGTATCATTGTGGACATAAATTCAAGGCGATGGGGGAAAAAGAGATAGTAAAGTTACATATTTTGCATTGCTGTGGAAGCAAAGAATCTCCTCTGGCACTCAATTTGGGTTCATGTTGTGTGCTAAGCAATGGCTAGTTGAGGACAACTATAAGAGTAACGCTCTAGCTGTATCTATTGATTGGGAAAGTTGATGTTTGTGTGGGTTGCATCTCTTTCCACAAATGGGCAAGATGGAACGAAAATTTTCTGCACTCGAATTTAAATTCAGCAACTAGGGATTTACTTTATACGTGCTCATTACACAATTTATTTAAAATATTTGTTATTTTTACTCTTATTTTTTTTTTCATAAATTGAATATAATGATTTTTTTTCTTTTTCTAAATATTCATTAAAAGGTTTATTGTTAAATAATGGATGAAATTTTATTATTATTGTTGAAAAATATGCCTAGTTACTGAAAAAAGGCACTTGATATAATAAGAATTCATTACTCAAAAATATGCCTTCAAAAAAAAAAAAAAAAAAAAAAACAAAATCGTGAGACAACCAATCAAAAATAAATAATAAGAACCGATATTCCTTAAAATACCTTATTAGTATCCTTAAAAGACATGGATTATTGTGTAAGAAGAGAGACTATGGAACTTAAGAGATAAGTCTTGAAAGGGGAGGGGGGGAGTACAGTTCATTAAGATCATGATATCTATATCACATCCTTAAATGTCGCATCTCATTAAGATCATGATGGCAGTGTTTTTTACTTTGTTATTTTATAATCAAATCCTAAATAAAAATGCAAACGAGTTCCGGGGACCATCCGCAACGCCGCTGATATTCCAGTGCCTTAAATAAGACAGGTAGTAGGCTTTGGTGAAACATCAGATGGTTAGTGTGTCGCTTTTAATTCAGTTGAATTGAATACTCGAACCCTCCCTTGCGTCAAACCCTAACTATAAATGCATTATGTTATGTGACTTTTTTAATCATAAGATATAGTTTAATAAATTTTGTTTGACTCTTTCATTTTTAATTTAATTAGATTGAATAATTTTTTTTAATTAATTTATTTTTTCGTGAATATTATGTCATGCTCCTAGTCATGGCTTAGTGTGTCGTTTTTAATTTTGGATATACCGTCCTTTATGTCTTCTGAAGATTTTTTATTTATTATTATTATTATTATTATTTTTTTTTACTTCCAAATTTACGATCAACCACCTCGCGAATTCCGTCATAAAAACAATGGATTATTACAAACTTTCACGTCAAAGAAATTTTAAAACAATGGGAATAAAAAATAAAATATATGTAGTCTTATTTTTATATTTCACTAAGTGTTTTTTCTCTTTTTTTTTTTTTTTTTTTTGGCTCTAACAAGTGATTTTCTAGTTTCATTGTTATTAAGTTAAAGCTCACTCGTCATGAAAAAAATAAAAAAAATTCATTAAATTAGATTAATAGTAAATCAGCCTTTTCAAAAATATAGCATAGACCGTCGTGTTGTTGAAGACATTCATTCATTTTTATTTTTCATTTTTTTTGTTTCTAACGTGCCTTTTGGGCTTTAATAATATGAATAAAAATATAATTTTCTAATTTTCGTTTATCCATTAAAAGCATTGGCTAGTTTGTCCATATACACATTCCTCCATGTGCACCACTTGCTGTCCACGAATCTTGTAAGCCAACCCCAACTCCAGTCCAAAGAACAACGATGGCTGATTCTACTACATGAAAACACTTGATACATAAAATTTATATATTAGTTTTTTAATAGGTTAAAGTTCATTAATATTAAAATCTTTTTAAGAATTAAAATTTCGAGTATAGGTTTTTGTTAGAGTCAATTAATAAAAAAAAAATTATAATACTTTTTTTTGTGGGCCAATTAAAGTAGACTAGCACCCATTTTTGAGTAAGAAAAATTGTGTTTTAGGGAGTGATATTGAAATCTTCAACGGTTGAACCGAACCAATGTATTGTTGGCCACTTTATACGTAACATTAGTGGAACATTTCAGTCTCACTATCACAAGCCCCATATACTCCATGGACTCCACAAAGCTTGTGCTTTTCTTCAACTTGTACTTCTCCGCCACACTAACCATCCTCCGATTTCCCCTCACCGCCGCGCTTGCTGCCCTCCAATTTTTCTTTGCCGGATTACTCCGGATTAAGATGCTGTTCCCTGTGGCCATTGACATGGTAGTGTCCACACACTTTAGGCTATGTGGCCTGACGCCACTAACCATTGATTTAGATAACCAAACTACCCTGCATTTTTGGACCTCCGGTCACCGGAAGCATGACAGGCCTAATCTAGTCATGATACATGGCTATGGAGGCGACGCACGGCTGCAATTTTTCGGTCAAATAAGTTCCCTGTCGCGAAAATTTAATTTGTACATGCCGGACTTGCTGTTTTTTGGTGAGTCCTATTCCAAGCAATCAGACAGGTCAGAGGTTTTCCAAGCAGCTTCCATGGTAGAAGGGCTGAAAAGATTAGGCGTTGACAGGTTTTCGGTGTACTCAATCAGCTATGGTGGGTTTGTGGCGTATCAGATGGCTGAGATGTGTCCAAAGGAGGTGGAGAAGGTGGTGATTGCAAGCACTGGGGTGGGGTGTAGTGATGATATGAAAAGAGAGATGCTTGGGAAAATTGGAAGGGATCCAAAAAAGCTGCTGTTGCCTGAAAATCCACATGATTTAAGGCTGCTGTTGAGCCTTGCATTTTATAAGTGCAGTCCTTTGGCTTTCACATGGATTCCTGATTTTCTCCTTCAACAGCTCATCAATGTGAGTTCATATTGTAGTCTTGTGGCCCTGCGATTTAGGCTATTCCTTGGCATCAGTATTTCTGGGCTTGATTTATTTTTGTTAGACTTTTAGCCAGTTTGTTTGATGTTTCCACATATCATGGAGTGGATCAAGGATCAAATTGTTGGATAATACCCGGTCTAAGAGTAATCATTGCGCGAGACAGTCAGCATGCTAATTTAGTAGGACAATCCAATAAAAAAAATAGACGACTTGCTAGTGGCTTATGCATGGAATTTTGGTTTCTACAAATTAGGAGTTAGTTATTAACCTGAATTCAGGAGTTAAACTTACTGGATTGTTAATGCTATTTCTAGGCATTTGGTAACAATCACAGGAAGGAGAAGTCAGAGCTAGTAGACTATTTGCTCAATAGAAAGGCAGACAAAGTGCTTCCCATTCTAACTCAGGTGACATTTTGCTTGAACACAGTTACTATTTGATTACAATATTCAGTTTTGGGCGAGGGAGCCTTTGGTGCCTTTGAGGTGGAATGATCTGTATCAATTCCATTGTCAATCATCCTCGTCTTTTTTCCACCTCTGGGATGAAACTTTTGGTTTCTTGCTTGCTTTGAATGTGGAATTGCTATTTGCTGGTTCAAGTCAAGTTATTGACAATGGCATTGTGTTATGGATTCAGGAGACATTACTGATATGGGGTGACCAGGATAAGGTCTTCCCAATAACCCTGGCCTACCAGTTGCAAAGGTACTCCATGACAGCGCACTTGTGTCCCTCTTTTTGTTCTTGCTTTTTTTGAGGGTCAATTCAAACAGAATCATCGTCCTGGGATGAGTCTGTTCTCAGTTGTCACTTCGAAGTAATTGTTGTGACAGTGCTTGTTTTTTTGTTTATTTTTTGGGTTTTGCAGGCACCTGGGATCCAAATCAAGGATAGAGATAATCAAGGACACAGGTCATGCTGTAAATATTGAATCCCCTGGAGCTGTCAACAGCTTGATAGCTTCATTTGTTCTAGGTCATTCCTCTAGGGAAAATGGAAACCCCAATACACTCTAGTAGGATTGCATCATGCAGTCATAGACACAATCTACAAGTTTTAATATTTTATGTAATGCCAAATCCTTCAGATGGAAGTGCTGGCATCCTGCCCAACTGCAGCCCATTTCCAAGATTAATATAATAGTTGACTAATAAAAGTTGTTGAAGGTCACCAGTCTTCTTCTTTGCTTTACTTCTATAGCAAAATGGCTGTGAGGATTTTAAGTTTGGAATTGAAAATATGAGAACATATCAAATCCAAGCTAGCAATTATGTCTTATTTCAGTTAAAAAATTTCATAATTCTCCTGAATTATAATACAGGTGTTATAAAAATTCATTTGAAAAACCCTCTTAAACACACTGAATCATGATCTTGTTTGTTCTACGTGGGAACTTTATATCATAAAATAATTTGAAAGTTATTTTATATATGATAAAAGAACATATAAAAAATGACTTAAATTATTAACTAAAAAATTTTAAAAAATTAAATCTCACAAAAAATTTATTCTATAAGAGAATAGAACAATGAAAATATTCATAGAGGCTATCTCAATTAAATTGAAAATTAAGGTTTTGTTATTATTATTATTATTTTATATAATCAGATCTTACCACCAAAATTTATAATATTTACCATTTCATTAGCAAAAATATGATGGTATCCATACTAGCAAGATTATAAAAGGAAAAAGGAGTCATCATCATATCAGCTTAATCAACCAACAATTCTGCCAAAGAAGATTGTATCCTATCAAAAGAGTCTAGCCCTTTTATTGTTCGAGCATAACGCTCGGTGGTACTGAAATCATAAATCTCAATAGCACAATCAAGGGTTATGGGCCAAATCAAATGTCCTGTGGGCTGTTTGATGAGTGGGCATGGGCCCGTAAACCTAAATCAACGGTCGCGCCGAATTTCATCGTCTCCACGAGCTCATGTAGTCTTAACAAGACCGGATTATATACTCCGACATCCAGATAAATACCCTCTCCGTTGGCACGCTTCTCGTTCAGACGGGCTCTAACCAACGCAACCTCCGTCCCGGCCGCCGCATCTTCGTTCGGCGTCGTGCTTCTCGAGTAAAATTACAGCAAAACGATAAATTAAATGTCGTCGCACGAGCAGGCCTTAGCTTCGTTAGTCTCGCAGCTGGCGCTGTCCTTCGACGGCGCAATTCTCGGCGTGGCACTGGCCTACGCTACCGTCCGCTCGTTCCTCAAGCTCGCATCCACCAAGAAAGCCCTCCGGAAAATCCGCAAGGCCCCAGACGTCAGGGTCTCGGACCTCCGCGCTGCCCTTCTCGACGCCGACCCGAGCCCCAGCCCCGGCCCCGGCCCCTCCGATCAAAGTGAGGGCGGAGAGCCAAATGAAACGGTTGTGATTGTGCGTGGCCACGTGGAGGCAAAATCAGCCATCGATGGGAACTGGAAGAGCTTGAGGCCTACTGTGCTCGTCTCCCACGAGTCCGGTGACAAGGCCGTTATTATTCAAAGAACTCGCACTGTAAGTATCACAGAAGCACAGCACAGCACAGCACAGCTACTAAATTTTTGTGAAAGGAAAAGGCTTTATGATTGTTTTTGGCTTGTTTTGTTTAGTTGTTGTGGTAGAGGATAACATGTAATTGTTTTGTTAGTGGGTTTTTACTTGGACTTCTGTATAATTACTTTGTTATTAAAAAAGTTTGTGTCTTGATTTATGTAGGTTTTTCAATGCATTTAGTTTGTTTTGAGCTTGTAATTATTTGCTAAAATAATGCATGAGATACTAAGGCTGCGGTAATGCTAAGGTTATTCAAGTCACAAAAACAATCTTTTTGTGAAAAAAAAGTGTAAGGGTGAGGTTACTCGAGTCCTAGAAACAATCTATTTGTGAAAGATAAATGCAGCACTGTGACATTTAACCCTTTCTGAAGCTCTATAGTTGATACTGTATGGAAGTTGTCATGTACAGCATCACCTAGCAGAAGAGTCTTAGTATCTTTAGCATTACTTTACTAGGTAATGATGCATGTTAAGGCTTTTTTTGTTATTGGAAATGGACTCTCTCAAGAATGTAAGGTTCATATATTCTTGCAAACAAACATGGGTGCTTTGAGGTGGTGGTGTGTGCTTGGAATATATTCAAGGTGCTGGTTATTGCAATGCAATATATGTTATGTGGGTTGTGCATAAGTTTGACAAAATTCTTTGTTTTTTGGGCGAAGTGTATATACAATGAATGGAAGGGCTTTCTTGGATGGGCTTCTGATATACGAGCTATCTTTGGCAGATCTTGGAGAGAACAAGAATCTATCTCGTTAAGAACGGTAAATTCATCACTCTGTCATTTAGGCGGTGTTTTCTTATATTTTTTTTGTTGGAATAAATGCTGTGGATTAAGCAATAATTGCATCCTTTGATTGAGTGGCTGCAAAATACAAATGTTGAATCTAATAGTAATGAAATGATAAGATTAGCAGCATCATTGTTTTGTTGCTTGAATATGGCAGGTTCAACGTCAAGTCTGCCAATTGAATATCAATTGCTTCTAAGTGTTTATTTACGAACCCTGTTCAATCTCATTTACTAGAAGATTAGGTCCAAGCACTCAAATATGCCTGATATGCTTACAAGGACATAGCAGAAATATGATATGAGGACTCCGCTGGAGCACAAATCCAGAGAACCATGTAGGTGCTAAACCTAGGCACTGATGAAGTAATCTAGGCATGTTAATAAGTCAATGATTCCAAAGATCCAGATACCTTTAAAAGCACAACTTTACACCATGCTGCCTCTTTGAAGACTGAAACAAGCTTTGAAGTATAATCAGATTTAGTCAACTATTTTAGTGGACGACTAGATGCTAGATCTAAGCTTATAGTGAGGCAATTTCTTGGCTGCCCTGGCTGCCCTGCTGACCCAATTTCTGTTGTTACGACCTTTGGCAAATGGATGCCATTAACTTTATTGTTTCCTTTTAGTTGTCCAATGGAGCACAGTGCTCTTCTTTGGTGGATCATTCTTGTGGTTGTGATGGCAGGGAATGTTTATTTTGCAGGTACCCTTCATTCTTGTTGAAGGAGGTCAATGGCCACAATCCAATTATGTTATTGTGAACATGGATGGCTCAAGACATCCACTACCACTTAGTACAGTTTATCATCAGTTGCAACCCCTTGATGCTAATCCTTATACTTTCCTTCAGGCACTTTTTGGTCATGAATACCCAGTAAGTTTCTAAAACAGCTGGTTCTGAGTTTGCCCTCTTTATGTTCTTAGTGATTTAAATTCTTTTTCCCAGTAAGTTTCTAAAACAGCTGGTTCTGAGTTTGCCCTCTTTCTGTTCTTAGTGGTTTAAATTCTTTTTTTTTTTGGCTCCAATTCCATAATTTGATTTCTTTAGTTTGATATATTTAATGTGTGTTAGTCTGACATCTTGATTTCCTGTGTTGAAGGTTGGCTTGCTTGATGAGGAGAAAATCCTCCCATTGGGAAAAGATATTAGTGCCATTGGTACTTGCTGTTCTAAAGACGGAATTCCTGAGATAAAATCTTGCAAGGATCTTCCTTATTTTCTGTGAGTGGCTTTGTTTTAGAGGAAGCATCTTACGTTCTCTTGGCACTGCTTGAAAAATGTGGACAAACATATTTTATGCTGGCCTCAAAATCTAGCATTAAGGAACTTTGTGGTTAAAATATTTCAAAATTTTTGTTTGCCACTTTTGTGAACTTTTTGTTTATGGAGTAATTTTTTGCAGGTGTGACATGACTAAGGATCAAATGGTGTCTGATCTTTCTTTGAAGTCAAAAATACTGCTTTGGAGTGGAATTGTTCTTGGCTCAATGTCAATTGGCATCCTTGGCTATGCTGCTGTGAGGTACAATGGGTTGATTTGCTGCAAAAATGCTTCATTATATTTAGGCAGCTTCTAAATGAGATTTTTTTTTTTTTTTGAAAGTTCCAGAAGGTGTGGAAGGAAAAGCTTATTGATTTTGTTTGTCTTGTCCATCTAGCCAATTTTTTATACTGAATTTGAGATTTAACCAAGTCATACGTGCCAAATCCAGTTTGCTTCCCATGTACACTGATAAATGGTTTGTCTTCAGGAATTGGAACAGGTGGAAAGAGTGGAGGCAACAGAGACAATCCCAACAACCAAGCCATGCTGCTAGTGACAGGGATGTTTCTCAAATTGATGTAGATGAAGAGATGGGTGATGTACCAGATGGACAGTTATGTGTGATCTGCTTAATGAGAAGAAGAAGATCTGCGTTCATTCCATGTGGGCATCTAGTTTGTTGCCAACGCTGTGCCATATCAGTTGAGAGAGAAGCATCACCCAAATGTCCTCTCTGTAGGCAGGAAATTCGAAATTCCGTCAGGATTTTTGAGTGCTGAAGATCAAGTAGCTACAGTTTCTGTGGTGAATGCAACGCCGGACTTGTGCATAGGATGGTTGCTCAATTGATTTGACAGTGGGAATTGTCAGAGGGCTTTCCCCTGTAAACCAAAAGGTAAAATTCAGAGAATCTAACGTCAGGGGCAGAATGTTTATGTCGATATATTTCGATAATGTTGCCTTTTGATAATGCTGCTTTGGAATAGTTTAACAGTTTTAGAAGGCTTGAGAAATTTGATGCCACAAGGGTTGTAGGTCGGTTGCCTGTTCTGTCTCCTTGTGTTAATTAGTGGAGAATCTAGCAGATTCATTTAGTGCAAAATCTATAGAAATGTCACATTCAGTGGTCCAGATACTTTTGTTTGTTTGGACAAAAACAAGAACAGAATATATTTGGAGTTAATTTTGATGTTTGGTGAGCGACTTGGCTTGTTTATTTTTTCACACAAATACAGTTGCATGCTGTGCCCCTGATCTAAAGCTTTTTCCAATGTAATTTCCCTAGAACCAAAACTTAGTTTTACAAATGTTTCGTTTAGACATGCGAATGTGCAAATATGCAAGAAAATGGAATTCGTTGTCTGAGATTAAAGGTATCCTTTTTGGTTTGTTGATTGGTAGGGATTAGAGTTTTAATTTTAGACCTAAAATTAAGAATTTAGAGATTCTATTATTAAATCCAATTATTTGTGGTAATCAAAAGATTTTTTTAGCCAACTAGGGATGTATTCAAGTTTATGCCCCTTCAAGAACTTACATTACTTCATTGGAACTGGGCAACTACTTTCCAGATTATCAGTGCATAAATTGATAGGAAATAGGAAAGTACATTCTAGATGGGTCGTTACTCTTGATTTTCCTTATGTAAAGGGATGTCCATCTGTCCTTTTTAGGACTTCCAACATCCTTGTACATCGTCATTGTCCAAAATTTTGCATGGTAAACTACGGCCTGTCTACAAGCCGCTTGCGGCTGGCGGCTTTACACTTGCGCAACAATTCTAAACATGTGAAGGGCATCTCCCTTATCCTTAATCTGATCTGCCCCACGCCCTCAAAAGGCTCAGAAATTGTGGATCATGTTGTCTCTTGTTGAGCGAGTCGTTGTGTTCCAATGAATAATCTTAAGTCTTTCGGTAAATGACAAGCGTCTGATGGAGCTGCTTATCTTAGTGTTATTCAAACGAGTAGTATGGCTTTTGGAACTTGGCATGTTCATGGCAGCAGATTGTGGAGTCTGCCTACTGCTTTGCAAGTTACAGACGTTTAGACAACAATTGTAGATCTGGTTCACAAAGTTCCTTTTCACTTTATTTATTTCTATAGGAAAAGGAAACCAGCAAAAGAACAAACAGAAAAGTTTTGAACAGAGTAATATCTGTCGTATTAACATAAAAGTGGGTAAACAATAACAAATGGGACAATTCATGCTAATAAAACAATGGAATCCAAACCAATTCAAAAGAAAAACTAATGTTCCAATCTTTCATGTTTTGCTCTCTTTAGCTTCTGAACCACAAATGACCATCGAGAAGGATCAGCAAGTAGCTTTAAGCTGTTTTACAGAGACATGTTTCTAGAATTTGAACCTGTGACCTTAAGCTTACATCGGACTAAGACTCACCCTTGAAAAAGAAATTGAACAAAAATATACAGACAGCAAAGCCAACTACAAATTTAACTGTTTTAACTATTGTTTCCTTTGTGGGCTAACTTCCACGATGAGCAGAAAGAAACAGGCTGCCCTTTCCACCATAAACCCACACAGACGTCTTTCTCTTCAATTCTCATCTCCCAATTACTGTCATACTTCCTCAATAAAGCTCGTGCTCCTTCTATGGCGTCCTCTCCGAAAACCTCACCCACAAAGCCGACACCTCTCATTCTCTCACACCATTTCTCCTTCACTTCATTCATCTCTCTGCAGTTTGTCAATACCTTTGCTGCCTCTCCTTCCATTACCCTTCTCTCTTCACTCTCGCGGCCTTTGAAAGCTGAGCTTGTTGAGTCAAGGAACCTCCATAAGTACTCTACTCTCCTCGAGAATCCTGTGGCAAAATCCCCACAACTATTACAGCTGCATTCCATGTTGTTTTCACTGAGTATCATACCTTTTGGCTCCAGACTTCTCAGGACTCTCAAGAACTCAGTTCGCTGATCCGGGGTGTCATGGTTTAGATGATGTAGCCGAAATTGTGCACAAACTATTAATGTTTCCTCAGGGTTGGTGTTAATTACCTGTGCATTGATATTTTGTAAAGGGTGGTTGTCGAGTCTATTGATTTGCAGATTGATGTTCATGGACTTGGCAAAATTAAGTAATCTAGTGGAGAAATTGTCTCCTGGAGGGCCTATTGAAAATGGGGTCTCAACGTTTTGATCAGTTTCAGCCGTGGGAGTGATGACAGTGATGCGTATTAGAGGAGGAGGTCCTCCAGTTTGGCGAGTCAAGGCCTCGAGAAGTGTAGGCCATTGAACACCATGAGAGACCCCAATATCAAGGATGTGAAGACCGCGTGAGTGATCACGTTCGTGAGTGACAATTTGAAGGATGGAAGCATTTGCGATGTTGTTAGGAAAGGCAAACCAAGGACTAACCTCGTAGAATTTGATCAAAGATTTTTGAAAAAACTTTGGCTCGGTAGAAGCAGAAGTAATTGGCACTACTGAGGCAGCAAAAGTGGAGGAGGGGGAAGAGGAGCTTGCAGCTAATGATGATAGGTGATGAGTCAGGGCTCGGAGGCCATGAGCTGTCAGCCGGCAATTGGCATCACCGGTTGGTGAAGCTAGCTCATTGAGAACATACAGAAAGTGTTGAACTCGCGACAAGTTTCCAGCGGTTATAGCAGCTGCACAGGGGTTAAGCAACTGCTCTGCCCATCTTCCTTCTTTGTTGCGGTTATTGCAGTTGTTCGCCACGCCTTTGTTACTATTTTTCTTGCCAGCACTCGATCTTTTCCCTGATCCAATTTCTTCTACTGCTGCTTCCGCATCTTGTTCTTCATTATTGTTGGCCCGCTGGTTCTGACTCCTTCTCTGGTGATGATTCTGTGGAGGTTTCAGATCCAGGTCATAGATAACTTTTCTTTTCTTGGATGTATCAGAAGTTTGCGGATGATTGGAGATATTGGAAGTACTTGGTGCTACTAGGCTAGTGGCATTGGTATCTATGGCAGTATTGTTGCCTAGAATGGTATTGTTGCTGGTTGGATCCTGGCAAATTTCTTCATCTTTCTCCCACCAATGGTTAGAAGTGTTAATATTGCCTGTATTGTATGGATCGTCCAAGAAGGATGGCAAGATTGAAACAGATTCAACTAGCCATTCCAACATGTGTTCAGAGCCATGGCATGGCTCATGTTCTTCAATGTTCATTCTGTGCTTGATTGAGAGAGGAAATTGAGAGAAACAGAATCTGATTTGTTCTTGGTCATTGACGAAAAATATTGAGTGATTTAGTGCTATAGCAGACTTGTTTTCTTGAGTATCCTTTAAATAATTATGAAGTGGGGCATAGATGATTTTGGAAGGAGACGGCAGGCAGCATATTCTGTGGTGTTCGGTGTGCTGTTCCTTTGGTGTATGTGATGTTTTTCGTATTATAAGGTTTTGGTTAGCCAATTACACGAGATGTAGACTATGCAACTGTTCTCCATTTGGTGCGAACAAGTGCAAGTGTACAAATATGCCCGAGCCGTGTGATCAGATGATTGTACAGTGCATTCCATGGATCAAATGGCTCGAATATGCATTCACACGTCCATTCGTGCACACAGGATCTTTTTCTTTTTCTTTTTCTTTTTGTCAATTTAATCCCATAAAGGTCACGGTGGTTGTGTCCTACAAATAAGGCTAGGAGAGAGAATTTGGGAACTATACTGGTGCTGAATTTGAGGTGTACTGCAAGAAAATGACGGCATTTTTGCTTGGTTCTGGTTTGTGGCATTGCTCAGAACCTATGCCTTTGTTTGGTATCTGTCAGTGGGATGAAATGGACATATGCATGTAACCAGAGACATAGCTTTAGGATAATGAGATTCCTCGAATTACTGTTTATCAAATTGCTTCAATGTTGTTTAAAACTATTTTTCTTTTCCCTTGAATTATTTGATGTTTTTTCCATTGGGTTTGGAGGTGGGGAGGGAGTTGAATTTAGGATCTCCACGGCTTCTAGTAGGGAACAAGTATTGGCACAAGTAGTCTAGAATCTTAATAACGCCAATTCATTTTGTTCTTTTATGTTTTAGATAAAAGAAAGGTTGAGATTTCAAGTTATTCAATAGAACATAAAGACCCAATATGACTTATAATATTTATAAACTATCTTATCTACAAATTTGAGATTTCAAGCTGTTATTCAATAATGTCAATGAACTCATGTTATAATTTGCAATGCTGAAGTTGTCAAGATGTACATTTTGTGGTCAAATATGGGAGACTCGTAAACTAAAATGTCATTTAGTACTTTATAGCACATAAATGTAATATAGTCAAATGAACTTTTACTTCACAACATAGAGGATGATAATGAGACACTTGCATTTACTTTATTTGGAATTGTTGAGTTACAAGTGAGAGTTTTGCCTGTTGTCGAGTCAAAAACTATGACTATTACCCAATTATATAACATAACATCATGAACTCATCTTTGATGAGATTAGTGAAAAACTACGGCTGGAGAATTGTGATGGCTTGCGATTATGGTCGAGGAGGCTGCATATTGATCTTACTAGCATCAGTAATTCAAGTGTGGGGCAATGAATTTGCTCTTGAAACTGGGATTTCAGCCAAGAAAACCATAGAGGTGGCTTTGCTTAAACGTCAATTTTGTAATGAACTTGAAGTTTTGTGAAAGTTTCATCTGGAAAAAGATTGACTTTTTTCTTTTTTTTGGTCACAAACGATTGACTTTTGTTGGTGGGTTTTTTCCTTCCCAGAGTGATGATGGTGATACAATCGATTGTGTTGATATCTATAAACAGACAGCTTTTAGTCATCCACCTCTGACGAACCATACAATCCAGGTAATTAATTATTCTATAATCCCTTGAATCTATTGTTGGAGAATCACATCTGTTGGCATCAACATGTAACTAATTGGTCTAAATTGTTGATAGTTATATATAGTTTTTTGGTGTACATTTTGAGGAACCTTTTACTTCCGATTTTGGAGAAAAGATAAGATGTGCTCCAACTCATCCAGTGTGTTTTCTTTCAACATTGTATATGAAAGAAATACACAGCTCATATTTCAGAGGACTTGAAGCAAGAAATTCCTCCGCTGAGCTATTTCAAAGTTGGCACAAGAATGGAGAGTGCCCTGAAGGAACAATCCCAATTCTAAGGACACCCAAAAATATTTAGCCCTCGTCATGTTCCTCCACAAAGGAATGAACGATTCAACGAAGGCTCTGCCTCATCTTATGTTGCGCCTGTTAATCCTAAGGTACTTTGAGACCAACGTGTACTTGTATAGATACATACGCGGGCCTTTGGGTCAGCCATTTGTAGTGTAGTGAAGTAAAACGTAATCATTTCTAACATGACCGGGACCTATGTGACCAAAATTTTAAGTTAAACGGAATCATTGCAGCTAAGACCAAAAATAACCATTACAAGCAAGTGTGACATTCAATAATTGACATTAACTGTCAACCTAATTTAATTCTACTTCTTTACTCAAATTTAAGATCAGAAGCAAAACTAAAATTTAGTTGGATCTGATATAAGTGAATTTGTGTATTATTTTATTTAAATTGAAGATTTTAAGTTAAATTTTATTTTTCATCTAAATGAATAACAACATATTTCAACCCTAGTTAAACTTAAAAAAAGTTGGTCATGACCCTATAACATTTTCAGACTTACCTATCTTGTAAATGCATTACACATCCAAACATATGATTCATCCAAAGGCCCACCACACAACTACTCAAATGGGCGGTGGTCATTTTCCTGTTGCAGGATATGGCAAAGCCGCCTACATAGCCCATATTGGGTGCATTGAAACTGGCAATGTCTTCAAGGATGCCGATGTTCTTTTGCCCTCGGTCACAGATCCCTCTTGCTCAATAGTCCCCAATTGGGCAATCACATTTACTTTCGGGTCTTGAAAATAATCCAAATTGTCGATAGAGTAGAAGAAGTAAAGGAAAAAAATAAAGTCAATCAAGCCATCTGGGAAACCTTGATTTTGGCATTCGAAAGACAATAAATACATTGTACAATAATGTTTTGAAACGGAGAATATTCTCTCTTTTCATTATATTGTTGTTAAAGGTTAGGTAGTATGGGGAGACTCTTAGTCTCAACAACCAGATAAGTTCTGGTGAATTGTTTGAATAATGGTGTCATAGCTGCATACCTACTTGGGGTTTTTATTTTAAGCCCACCTATGCACTCGTAATCAAAAAATATTTTCTCCTACGAGATATATAGGAAGGGTTTAGTTTTATATTTAACCGTTTCCTGAAAACTCTCACCGATAAACGTAGGAACATGAAATAGATAGTTGAAATCTCTCGAATTTGTTCCGGATCTTTACGTATGGTACTAGAGTACTTAATTATCCCCATTCATACGTTTTTACCTATGATGCCTTGGCGTCAGATTAACTAAAAGGTTATGTTTGAACAGTACAGCAGCGGATGCACTCTTCTATATTTTTGTTCCCGATCGTAATTATTAAATCCGAACGAGACGCAACCGACACACGTTGGGGCCGAACTGATGTGTTATAACCACGATCCTCAAACCTGATGTGTTTGTTGTTTAATTCTTTGCTTACATAGGTCCGGTCGATGTTTCAAATCGAAAGCAGGGATCAAAAAAAAGAGCGGTCAATCCTTTTTGGGCCCAGAAAGCATCATGGGGCCTTATGTGTCAACAGGTTTGTTTCATTCTTAGCTTTAACCGATTGGAAAAAAAAAAAAAAAACAGAGAGAAAATAAATAACAGTTATATATATACACATTCATTTGATATATCGAGAAAAAAAAAAAAAACGCCAAAACAGATTAAATTACATTATTTGCTGTATGAGAGTCTGCTTTAACAATTCCTAAACGCAATGGATGTGGGGGTTACTTAACCTCGAATCATTTTTTTTAATTTAAATGGTAAAAACAACAACTATACTACAAAAGAAGGAGAGTGATTGGCAAGTGGGAAAGATGAGAGGAATTTTCAAATTTTATTTATTTTGAGTAAACTTTCTCGACTCCATTTGTAAAGAAGTGTGCATCAATGATGACGATATGTGATGATTAACAGAAAATCAGAATCGATGACTTCACCGTTATTTAACCAAAACTACGTGGCAAGTGGAGGAATGATTATGTTAATTTATAGTTAATCGCATTATTCGTCTCACGACGCCCCAGGAAAAGAATTGAATAAACTGCGATGACCCATTCATCCCGCCTTTACACCATCTCGTCACGCTGCTTCACAGTATTGTGATTCGTTAGCACAAACAATGTTATAAAAGGTTGGCGGGGCGGGGTTTTTAATGATTTTTTAACATCAAGTAATTATATCTTAAAATAAAATTAGTTAAATATGCAAAAAAAAATATAAATAAATTGCATAAAAGTAATAAAGGTAAAAATAAAAATGTTATTTCGATATTTTCTTATAATCATATTTAACATTTTAGTTATAATTTTATTGCCAATTCCAAATGTTTCTTTATAAAACTTGGTTCTTGACACTACCAATTACTGCCTACCAACTACTATTTTGCATTATCCCCACAGCAGACGTTGTGCCATGGACCATGATCAAGATCCTGACCCGCCCCAGAACAAGGAAAGACCACTTTCCCACATTCATGGCTCCCCCAAGAATGAAGAGCATGCCATAGGTACATTACCTTTGTTTTTTTAATTTTTCCTCTCGCCTCTCATTTGTTCTGTTCATAGTACACTTCTCAAATGCATTAATAAGCAATCTCTTTTTTTTTTATTTTTTTGACTTTTTGTTTGTCAGAAATAGAGGAAGATGAGGAGGAGGAGGAGGAAGAAGAAGAGGAGGTGATGACGAATGTGGCGAGTAAGAGGAAGAAAAAAGAGACGAAGAAGAAAAAAAAGGAAGAGGAGGAAAAGAAAGAGGAGGGAGAGAAGAAAATGTAGGAAGAGAAGGAGAAGAAAGAGAAGGAGGAGGAGAAGCACTTCCTACATTATAACCAACTATACAAGGACATCATAAATGGTGATTGGAAAAACGCAAAGAGGGCTTTTGACATAGACCCATCTGCAATTACTGGCCAAATAACTTCCTACCATCATACCGCACTTCAGGTTGCAGTCCGCACAGGTGTTCCCATACAATTTATCAAGAACCTTGTGGGGATGATGTCCAAATCTGAGGTAGGAAGCACGAATAAGTTCAATGACACGGCTCTCCACTGTGCTGGCACTGTGGGTAACACCGAAGCTGCAAGGATCATAGTAGACAAGAACCCAAGCTTGACCAAGTTTCGCGGCTCGCACAACAAATCCCCACTTGATCGGGCTGCGCAGTATGCTCATAAGGATACAGTTTTGTTTCTTTTGCCGGTGACTCGCCTTGAGGATCCAAGTGCCTTCGCCGGTCAATACGGTGCCTTGCTTCTCAAAGACCTCATTATTGCTGAGTTTTATGGTTGGTACCTCACCCCATTAAAGAATTTAGAAAAAGGCTGAGCTCTGTCATAAAGAATTTAGTTAATTACAATCTAATTGGCCCAGTCACTCATTACTATACACTCTTATTGATTCTGTTTTTTCTTTCCTTGAGCAGACATAGTCATTTATTTGCTGTAGTGTTATCCGAGCTTAGCAATTCAGAAGGATGGGAATGGAAGCACTGCCTTGTACCAATTAGCGCTAAAGCCTAACTCATTCTTCAGCGGAAACCAACTCAACTATCTCCAACGCTTGCTGTACAGATGTATGTATCAAAAGCTTGTAATCTATAAGTCAAAAATAATTTGGTATCTACTCTAAATTATCATTTGAAACGCCTTTTTTTAAAATGAAAATTTCCTACAAGTTATAATATACCACAATATTAATATGCCCCATTTCTTTCCTTTCTCTTCATAGGTATTTCTGTAGAAAAAATTTAATGTCCATCGCAGTGAAGATGTAGAGAATGCTGCTCCAGAACCTGAATATCTCCCACATGAACAAAAACAATGGAAATTTAAATTCCTGCAACATGTACACGACACAAAGCTGATGCACGTGCGAGCTCTTCAACTTACCAAAATCTTGTGTTCAGAAACTGTAAAAATAAAAACTTTAAAAGAGGACAAGTTATTCATTAATCCAATCCTAGCAGCTGCTCGATTGGGGATTCATGAGTTGGTATGGGAGATCGTCAAGGCCTTTCCTGATGCAATATGGTGTTGGGATAAGAATCAACATCGCATATTTCACCTAGCAGTTTTGAACCGCAAGGATAAGGTTTACAATTTAGTGCATCAAATGAGTTTGCAAAAGCATTACATGATGTCATATAAAGACAAGTTTGGGAACAACATCTTGCATCTAGCTGGCATGTTGGGGCCATCGGATAGGGTCTCCGGAGCAGTGCTTCAGATGCAACGAGAGTTGCAATGGTTCAAGGTATTATTCTTCAAATTTAGCAATAATATGTGTTTCATTCCACTTTGAACTTATTTTGAATGGTCTCTTCCAACCTCTTGGCTTGAATAATTTCTTGGTTGTTGATATTAGTAACGGTGAGTAAGTTTATATTTGTTTTTTCAATAACTTGCAAAATTCATCCTCCTAACAAACTTAATGTCTAGTGTTTCCCAATGGAATGATTTCTTGATTGTTTCATTAGGTTAGTGATGTATATAATTATTTGCAAAAGCTGCAAAGTGATTTTCTGCTGCTGTAGCCTATTAGCTATCTTGGCGTGGATTCAGATCATGTATTATTTAAGGACAAAAATATTTAGTTTTTTTTTTCCTAAATCTCTCCCTTTAATTTAACAATGTCATCTTTCAACATTTTCAGAATGATTTATGGTTTGGAATCAGATTGATTTATTTTTCTTTCTATAGGAAGTAGAAACTGTTGTCCAACCATCATATAAAGTGTGTAAAAACAATGACAAAAAAACTCCACGGGAGGTGTTTACTGAAGAGCACAAGGATTTAGTAAAGAAGGGAGAGGAATGGATGAAGAACACAGCTACTTCATGCACGGTTGTTGCTGCCCTCATTATAACAGTTGTTTTCGCAGCTGCTTTTGCCCTACCAGGTGGAAACGACAGTGAAGGATTCCCTATTTTCTTGAAAGATTTGTCTTTTATGATCTTTGCAGTCTCAAACGCGTTGGCCCTTTTTGCATCTTCTACTTCGGTGCTGATGTTTCTGGGCATGCTCACATCACGATATTCAGAAGAAGATTTTCTGAAAGCATTGCCAATGAGGTTGTGTATTGGCCTTGCCACTCTGTTCCTTTCAATAGCATTCATGTTGGCAGCATTCAGCTCGGCTCTTCACATTGTTCTTGTTCATCGGTTAAGTTGGGTTGCAGCTCCAATCATCGTGCTGGCATGTGTCCCATTGACATTGTATCTGTTCCTGCAATTTCCCCTCCTCATTGAAATGGTTTCTTCAACATTTGGGCATATCATTTTCCATCGACAGAGCAAAGAAATTATGTTCTAGTTCACTTCGGCCAGAATGTTACTCTCAAATATGTTTGATGAAACGTTGAGTTAATGATTTTCTTTTTCTTTTCACTTGATTGCCACTTGTAGGATGCAGTTTTAGTGCTCTAAATTGGATTTCGTGGTGCTAGTTACTATCAGGTCTCACTTAATGTTTTAGAAAGGTCACGTTTTGACCATTTTGTGAATTTTGGTACGTTGATTTGGTTATGCTTGCTTGGACTTTCGTGACATTTGAGACAGGGGATACAGGGTAAATTTGTCACTTGTAGAATGGATCCCTATTTAACAATGCATTACAAAAATAACCATATGTGGAATCTATTGCAGCTAAGACCAAAAATATTAATCAACACAAGGTGCATAGTGGCCATGGACAGTAAAGGTCTGGTTTCTTAGTTGTATCAATTGGTCTTAAGGTGCAGAGTGTGCTCTTTGATAATTTGATCAAAAAAAGGGCGTTTGCAGTACACGAGGCTATCTTATGGCTTCAAATTTGGTCACTATTATGGAGAAAGGTAGTGATTATTGAAATGATTCTCATTATTTTCTTGGGCAATCTGGAGAGCATGTAACAATTCTGAGAATTTCCAGTGTGAAAGAGAATCTGGGTGGGTTAGTTTGATGGTGGAAGTTATTAAGGCAACAATTGCGTCTTCTTTAATTTAATCATATCAACTATTTCCCAATGGGTTATATGCTATACGTTAGATCACGCGCATTTCTCTTTGTACTTCAACGTGCCAACATAATTGATTGAATTTTTAACGTGTGTGAAAATTTATATATTATTATGACAAGTGAATTATTTAAATTTTAATATTAAATTTTTAAAATTTTATTTTTTTTTAAAATAAATAAATTATATTAATTTGAATTAATTCAAAAACTTAATTTATTCACTTAAACGGATAAATTTCTGTGAAATTGTTATAGATAAATTATTTTTTGATTTGAAAAATCTTCATCAATACCATATAAACAAATTTTCTTGGCATTTCAATATTTTAAAAGAATTATCATTATAGAAATATTTTAAAAACAACTACTTTTTAATGAACTAATGAAGGTAATTTTAATTTTCTAATAATTTATTTTTAATTTATATAAACTCATTTGCAGTTAAAGAAAAAAAAATATATACCAATAAACTTATATTGAATTATTTTATAAATTTATCTGAAAAATGAATTATTGAAAAAAAAAGTAAAATTTAAAAAAAAAAATTATAAGTATTTTAAAATTATAGAATTAAAAGTTTAAAAATTTAAAAAATATATATATATATATATATATATATATCATAAACTTTTAATATAATAATAATTTGATGACTTATATTATTAATATAATTAATTTTTTTCTTATTAAAAATATTGATAATAGTTTCAAAATTTATAAAATAATAGTTTTATAAAAAAAATATAAAAAAAAAATTTTTAAATCGTATTATATTTTTATTATTCTCAATTTTTTTATATACAAATATACACATTTAATAAATTTTTTCTTACAATATATTTTAAATTATTTTTATTATACAAATTAGTTATTAATCTTATAAATTAAATTTATTTCATTTATTTTTATATTTTAAATTAATATTAATATTATAATAATTAAATTAATTTATTTGTATATCACATAAAATTTCTATTTATTATAATTATTTTATTTTTTATATTATAAGCACATATCTTTCGTTGATCCAAATCAGTCTTCTCCCACTTATTTTTTAGATAACACTATCCTTTATGTACATGAATGAATGAATGGAATTTCGATTTCGAAAATTAACAGAAAAAAGTTGGCCTATCCACTCAACTTTTTCTCGTTAAACTCTCTTGGAAGCTATCCACTTTGCCTCTAAAATTTGGGAAAGTTGCCTATCACACGGTTTCCTCACGGAATGAACTGCAAAAAATTTCAAGAATAAATGAGGTGCACGTTGAACAAGAGAGGGAGTGAAGCTTCAACATTGGAGCTCCTAGCTGATTGGTAGTGAAGCTTCTGATGTACAAAAAGAATTTTAGAAGTCAGTTATTCCTGTTACAAGATTGCAGCAAAGGAGTTGGTGTTCAAGGCTAATGTTCCAGCATCCTCCAGTTTGTTTTAAGTCCATTTTGTGGTCTAGTTCCGAGACACGGTTGGGACTTGACTAGATTTGTTTATTTTGTCTGGACATTGCTTGTAATTTCAGTTTTCCTTTGCGGCAAGGTGAATTTCTGTTCATTATCTGCAAAAGCCAGGCTTATTTGTACTCATGAATGGATCAATTGTACTTTTATACTAAAGATCTTATATGTACCTAATATAAAATGAAGATTACAAAGAAATGAATATGCCTTCTTGTGCCCATAATGTGTAAACTCGATACTTCATTTGAGACATAATGTGTTACTTACTTCCTTTTGGGGTTCTTTGATTTCTTGCTGTTTGTGGCTTCTTGGTTCATTCCAAATTCAAAGAATACACATGACGTGTATGTTGAAAATGAGAGGGAGAAGTAGCAAGTTGAAAGTATTTGTAAACTCGACACTCTAAACTTTTAGTTTGATACAGAACGTGTTACTTGGTGCTTGTTCATATTTCTTCCCGTTTACGGTCTCTTTGGATTCTTCCTGTTTGTGTGTGCTCTTGGTTCCACATGAGGTACCCGCAAATTGCTGATCTCGTCTCCCACAAGAAATCCCTTTTTGCAAATAATCTGACACAAGACTCCAGCTTAGTGTCTGCTCTATAAATTGCTAACTGATCCTTTGTCCTATTCCCCGTAAACCTTAAAACAACTCATGTAGAACTGCCTCGAGTAAGCTCCTACATGAGTTGTTTATGTAATGCAATGCATTTTTCTTTCCTTGAAAGAACAAAACGTGTTCTGGTTTATGAGGGCTCTCCCACATTTTCCTTTCCTCATCTTATGCAAATTGCTTCATTTTATTTCCTCGACTAATTCGAGAATATAGATGAGAATCATGGGAAAAAAATACACAATCGTGGCCTTAGCTACTTCTTGCCGCTGCACAAAGCTGTAATAGATGGTGACCTGGATGCTACCCAGAGATTCCTGGATAAATGCACTACCTGTACCTATTACTGCATTTTCTGAGGCTCCATGGTGCAGTTCGCAAAGGTCTGAACATAGAAGTTGTTTCCAAACTTGTACAATTAATGACGGTGGATTCTCTCCAAAAAAAACAGATAGGAATGGAGAAAACCCACTTCACTGTGCTGGTATTGTTTGAAATAAAGAGGGCTGCAAAAATTTTGTGCCAAATGAATTCAAACTTGGCACAAATTCTTAATCACCTTGGCGAGACACCACTTCACTGTGCTGCGAGATTTGGCCATAAGGAAACTGTTATCCTTCTCCTAAAATATCACCCTTCACGTCTGTTTACTGGGGTGATTGGTGTTCGACTTCCCAATCATCTAATTGCTGCTGACTTCTATAGTTTGTAAAAATATATGGAAATCAGCTCGTTAACTTCTTTTGATATTAATTTTGTGCTCAGTCTCAATTTTATTAGGTAGGAGGTTTAAAGTCCTTGAAACTAAGACATTTGAGGAGTTTAGCTATCTAGAAATCTCATTGCAGTTTTTGCATTCTTGTCTTTCAGTTACCATGACATGCAGACATAGCACTCAAAGTGCTGAAGTGGTTCCCAATGTTAGCTGCTGAAGCTGACACGGATCAATCCACAGCACTAATAACATTGGCTCAGAAGCCTGATCCTTTTGAGAGTGGAAATAAGTTTGGTTTTCTCCAACGCCTTCTGTATAGAGGTTAGTTCATCACAATTTACATAAATATAATAATAAAGATTCGATGACGTTTGGGTCCAGAAAAGACTAACTCTTTGGTCAGTAATCCAAAAGCAGCTGGATCGAAAATTGTGGGGTGCAGTTCTCCAAATGATTTGAAATGGTTTTTTAGTATAGAATTTATTTGAAAATTATGGTTTTTTAGTATTGGCATTGATGTGCATAAGAAAATTGATATGTGTATAAGAAAGGGCATAAATTAGAAAAAGAATGGGTAGGATTCTAACCTCGAGTTCTTGATTTTCTGTTGTTGTATCTTTTACATGTTTGTATAGGAAGTTGAAAAGCTTGTTCAACCACCTTACAAAAAATTGAAAAAGGAGCTGGAAGGACTCCGAAAGAGTTGTTCACTCTACACCACAACCATCTGGCCAAAGAAGAGAAGAAGTGGATTCTTCATCCTATGCTTTAGTGTCATCACTAGTTATGACAGTTGTATTTGCAGGTGCTTTCAATGTGCCAGGTGGCAACAACGATGATGGGGTTCCCAATTTCTTACATGAGTTATCTTTCATGGTCATTCATGGTATCAGACTAACTAGCTTTATTCGCTTCTTCAATATCTCTGCTAATGTTTGTAAGGGTAGTTTCCTCACATGATTATTTTCTGTCCCCGCCAAGGGACTTGAGTATCGGCCTTGCAACTCTATTCATCTCAACATCCTCCATGTTAGGTGCTTCTAGTTCATCCCTTCACATGGATGGCTCTTGTACGTCGCCTCAATTGGGTTGTAGTTCCAATTGGCTTGCTTGCCTGTGTTCCTGCTGCCATAATACTTGTATTAACGTATCCATTAATGTTAAAATTAGTTCGCATCACCTTTGGTCCGAGTATTTTTAGGCACAAAAAACCAAAAGACCATCTTTCGACTTTAGGGGAAACGTATTTCTGAATGGAATTATGTGGTGATGATTATTGCCAGGTCTCACTTAATGTTTACAAGAGGGACTGTTTTGTGATCTGATATTTTGATACGTTGACCTGGTTGCTAACAATATAAACTTTTTGGATTGAAGAGTTTATTAGCTTTTAAAATTAGTTAATAATGTCTAAGTTTATATTTTTTTTAATTAATTGAAATTAACTTTCCTAATAAACATAAAGTTCTAACTCTTTTTAGGTTAAATGATTTATAAACTGTTGTTGCAGCTTATTGACTATCAGGGTACACATTCAAATTGTGTATCATTTAAGGATAACATTTTTGTTTTATTTCTCTGGCTTTCTCTTTAATTTTAAAATATGTTCCCTTATCATCTTCACCCTGATCCATGTTTTGGTTGATACATGTCAAATGTTTTCTTCTCTTGATAGACAACATTCTTAATCCTATGCTGTGCTGTTTCTTCTTAGAAAATGTTGTCCAACATGATATAAAATGAGAAGAAACAAAGACCAAAAAAAAACTCTGGAGGAAGTGTTGTACCGAGGAGCACAAGGATTTAGTAAAGGAGGGTGAGGAATGGAAGAAGAACACAGCCACTTCATGCACTGTTGTTGCTGCCCTTGTTATAACAGTTGTTTTCGTACCTGCTCTCACCTCACCAGGTGGAAAACACATTGGCCCTTTTTTGCATCTTTTACTTCACTGCTGAAGTTACTGGGTATACCGCTAATCAGAGGAAGATTTTCTCAGAGCATTCCCAATGAGATTGTGTAAAATGTGATTTCCATGCTGCCCATTCTTGGAGTTTTAGCACGAAATGCTTGCACTCCCATACGGAAATGTTATGGGGAGAACAAAAACTCTGGACTTTGTAGACCACGTCTTATAGGACAAGTTTCAATTTGGACCCAATACACAATAATTTTACAAATTCCTAGTCAGAAATCTAAGAGTCATAAAAGCATCCACGTCGTTAAAGCCACGGGCAAAAAGGTTGTGTAAATCTGACATCTCTCCGAATCCACAGTGTGAGAGCTTCCTTTATCCCAACTTTCAGTGGTTTTAGGATATAATGTAGATTGTGACATGATTAGAGAATCAAATAATAATTAAGAAGGAGATAATTGTACAGTGATGAGAATGACTTGGAGACAACCACCCGCTGCTTCTTCCTAGTCAGACAGCTTTCCAGATGTAGGAAATATGCCGTATCTCCTTCGCACTTGCTTTTACACAAAAACAAGGAAGGTGACATCTCTACAGGGCTATGGAATTGATGTTATTGCCCAAGTACCTCTGAAAAAGTACACATAGGAATATCAATCGATCAAGCTGTGCAATAGGGACAATAATATAACAGAGACAGAATATTTCAACCATGAATGGGACCAACTTAGCATATGGGTCAGAGCCACAGAATCAACTAATAAACAACCCAAAACCACTGTAAAGAATGTTGCAACTGTGCATATTGGCCCATAGTGTTGGGTATGTATCCGACTACTTGTGAATTGAAAAATTGGGGACACAACTATTGCTGAACTAACCTCCCAAATCCTAAACAGCCAGGCCCATCTATAACAAGAGGCAAAATAAATATAGCCCCTTGTGATAGACTAAGTTGGGGCTGAAAGTTTTCTATGAAATCTACATGGAGCTAAAAATAACAAGATAGACCCATTTAGGTTTCAAAATGGTTTTGTGCGGAGCTTATACTATCTTCTCTGTTTCTGTTAAACCCATTAGCTCGACGTGTAGCTGGAGGCAAAAGTTTGGTGTAACAGTAACTGTTAGTCCATTGCATCTTAAAAGTTACAAATTTGAGTAACATAAACTTTTTTTTTGTAAAAATATAAGTTGGACTGCAAGTATTTAACTATTTGGAGAAGGCCTCGCACACTAGAACATCCAATTCGCAGATGGTAGCTCAAAAAAGATTTAAGAACTCGTGTGCTTGCCATAGAAAAAAAAAGTGATAAATGATTAAAGTAATTACATATTAGAAGGGTCATAATACATCCTTGTCAGATGATGGAACCAGTGATAACTAGTAATTGAGTTGTTTTCATAGTGCTATGAGTTTAAATCAGTACTGTTTCATTCAAGCATGCAACTGACTCAGTAAGCCCGGTCCCAGTCAAAAAAAAAAAAAAAAAAAACATCCCAGGGGAGCAGTAGACACAAATCTGTGAAACTGAAACGACTCAGGTTACAAATGCTTCACAGTAAAAGAAAGACTAACATGGAAAGTGGTGTGTCCAAGGAAATTTGATTGTGGAAAATATATTGGGTTAATGAATGAAAAGCTGAGTTAGTTGAGGGCATAATAAGGGAAGAGAGGCATGTGTGTTGCCACAGAGTTAGAGAAAATAGTGAACTGTCCTCACCTGCCCGCCTCAGAGTGCACTCTCCTGACACTTGCTGCTGCAACTTTCAACAAAATAAGAAAAATGGGCTTTCAATTGCTAGAAAACAAGTCTAGACCTCTCTTTAACCAATAGACTTTCACTTGCACTATTATGGTCTCCTCAATGAACTTATCAATTTGCTTTTTTCCATCTCACTGCCTTCCACGTTTTGCTGGATAGGTGATTCAGATGAATTATAGGAGTAAATACTTTTTCTGTATTGTTTTCACTTCGATTCAAGTTTTAGTGAAGACCAATTTCAAGCTGTCATCAGTACACAAGTTTGCAGAACTGATGGAATTTCATGCTTTAACGTCACAATAGTAGCATTTTTGTCAATGCGAAGAAACTGTAGCGTTGTATACAACCTGATGGAAAATGTCGTCATTAGAAAACGTCACATATAATTCACCTTTTCTTCATATCTATTTTTTATAAAAGTAGGATGAAATTACATATATCCTATCCTTCCCTGAATCTCCTGACGAGGAAGACTCATACACACCTTGTTATATTTTATTGACATGAAATTACTGGTGAGAAGGTACTCGTTAAGTACCATGGTGGGAGATACGTAGCAACCCTCTTAATACTAATTTAATAGAAGCATATCTTCTTTGTGTACACTAGTACTGATCTCACAAAATATAAAAAAGAATACTACATGTCCTCCCTCAACTTTATGCATCTAGAGGTTCAAATAATGGCACGGCACTCATTTCCAAGTCCGTGACTGGGAGACAGCCAAACCAAAGGTGCACCCGAAGGGCTAACCCTAAAAGCCAAGCCTGTATTAGATACTCTACGATTTTCACCACTAAAAAGGTGAACTTGTTTGTGGGGTTTATGTTAGATTTCAGAGACAAGGGCAGCAACAAAGGGAGCCCAGAGCAGGAGCAGAGGTGAGGTCATTATAATAGCAGACTAGCTCAGTACTTTTAAGGGAAAATAGCGGGAGGGGGAATGGCAGCAGTTTTATATCAGAGCTTTTAGATTTATCCATGTAAACAGAGGGAAGATTCTGCAAGGCTATGGACTCTGCTTGAACAGCTTATTCAAACGACCAGCCCCAGCAAGAAGAACAGCAAACAAAAAAAATTCCTTCTCTTTCTGTCTTTGAAGCACTTCTGCTTCTTTCTGATCTTTTTTTAAAAATCCCCATCTTTGTCTGTTGTACTCCAAGGATGATGAATGCCGCGAGCACAAGGAATAGGTCTCTTTTCACTGCAACTCAAAGGCAAGAGCTTGAACGTCAAGCTTTAATCTTCAAATACATGGTGGCAGGTGTCCCTATCCCATCTGAACTCCTATATTCTATCAAAAGAAGCTTAGAGTCTTCTATGAGCACCGCAGGGCTCTTCCCTCATCATCACCAACCCGGTAAAAATAAAAATAAAAACAACTCAATTAAATTATGATTTTTTAAAGTCTTTATTTATTTTATGTTTCTGAGTCAGAATATGAAAGCTGAGAACACTGTGGTGTCTTGCAGCTGGGTGGGGTTGCTTTCAGGTGGGCTTTGGCAGGAAAGCAGACCCAGAGCCAGGGAGGTGCAGAAGAACAGATGGAAAGAAGTGGAGGTGCTCAAAGGAAGCATACCCAGATTCCAAGTACTGTGAGAGGCACATGCACAGAGGCAGACATCGTTCAAGAAAGCCTGTGGAACTTGCACCATCAGCTACCACAGCAGCAGCAGCAACAGCCATAACAAATGATTCAGCATCATCAATCAACGTAATAAACACCAATAGCACCACCAATTCACTCTCCAGCTCCTCTTACACTTTATCTCCACACCCCCATCAAAATCCTAGCCATAACACTTACCTTAATCCCTTCCTTTACCCTCATTCTTCATCTTCCATTAAGCCTCCTGGTTGTGCTGTTACACCTCAAAACAGCACAACCAGTAGCCTGTTTTCAGACCCTGGATCTTCTTTACATCCCGATAATGATTTCAGGTTTGTAAAATTCTTTGAGTAAAACTAGTTCTTCAACAATATTTTTCTTTTTCAGTTGGCTTTGAATTGTTTGATATTCTTTTATTGCAACAAAGGTATTTTCATGGAATAAGAAGCTTGGATGAAAGAGCTCTATTCCCAGAATCTTCAGGGAGTGTGAGAAGTTTACAAAACCCACATCAGGAGTTGACAATGACTTCTTACAAAGGCTACTCGGATTTAGGGTTTCGAAGCTTTGCTGACACTACAAAACATCATCAAGAGCAGCAGCAACAGCATTTTGTTTTGGGCACTGATTTCAAGTCATCAGCAGCAGCAACAACAAGACCAGTCAAGTCGGAGAAAGAAGCTGAAACCCAAAAACCATTGCACCATTTTTTCGGTGAGTGGCAATCAAAGAACACAGATTCTTGGCTTGATCTTGCATCAAATTCAAGGCCTGCACACTGGTACAACAATCCAATCATTTCATTACATACAAGTCCTCTTTCTCTCTCTCTGTTTTTTTTCATGTTTTGCCTCCAATCCCATTTTCCTTTAACACTTTTTTTTTTAATTTCTTTTTGGGGTTCTGCAGATAGTTGAAAGACTTGAAGTATCAAACATGAAGGTTTGTGTTATGGCCAAAATAGTACTTTCATGGTGAGTCAATGCCAAGCCTCAGGCTCAGAGATATTTAAAGAGTGGGTCAATAATGTAATGTAAGGACATTGGGAGGGTATCTGTCTATTACCTTTCTTGATCATTTACTTGTCCTCTTCCCCCTCAAAGAAACATGTTTGGGATTTACAAACTTGCTACTTTGACTGGAAACATCTCTCAAAAATGCTTTTGGAATCTTCCTTATTCTAGTTTTAGCTATTGTATCTCTAGGCAAGAGGAGACCCATCAAAGCAATTGTTGTGACTAGTGGTTCTGCCCCTATTCCTCTATCAGAAGACATGAAACATGGATTAAATCATATGTTAGAATGGCTTACTGTGTTGTTAGCTGTACGATATATTTAAGATATAAGTTGGAGACGATCCTCATCATAAAAAAATCTTATGAAAGTAAGGAAAGGGTATTTTTCAGGGTGTAAGAGTCATGACTAGTGGTTCTGCCCCTTTTCCTCTATCAGAAGACATGAAACATGGATTAAATCATATGTTAGAATGGCTTACTGTGTTGTTAGCTGTACGATATATTTAAGATATAAGTTGGAGACGATCCTCAACATAAAAAAATTTTATGAAAGTAAGGAAAGGGTATTTTTCAGGGTGTAAGAGTCATGAACTGAAAATTTTTTCTTTGAGAGGGAATTTATATTTATTTGGTCTGAATTTTGTTGGCAATCATATTGGAAACAATCTATTATATTTGGCATAGCATGGATGATTTTATTATTATTTTTGGTCAGAATCAATAATCTTCAAAAAGGAAAACCAAAACCCAAATCATACAATTGATTTCAAAAATGGAATTATAATGGAACGTAAATGGGCAGATCTTTGGGTCTAAAGTAGATAGAAAGCCCACCAAGAGAATGGGCAAATTTTAGAAGATTTCTGGTCTGTTGATTGATTTTGCGTGTGGGATGACAGCGAAAGAGTATGGTGCTTAATACCAATAAACTATAAATTAATGGTACTAAAATTGTCTCTACCAACTAAATTTGTGTTTCAGTCTGAGCCAATTAGTGCTTAATTGTAAAATTCGATACCCATATCTAATACATAATGATTTTCATTTATAACCGGCCAATTGTGTCGCAGGTCATAACCTTTTTAAACATTCCTTTTAAAATGCGGAATTTAAGACCCAAACTGGACTTGGTCAAAAAAGGGGCACCATACCACCTATATTTCAGTGTCTTAATTTAGGCATAAGCTGTACTTTATGTTACAATTGACAGCAAAGATTACAGTTAGTAACAAAATAATTAGCCATCAATTTCCTTTTTCTTTTTTGTCCTTTTGGATTTAATGAGAAGCTGATCCTCATTCTCTCTCAAAAATCCCATATCCCACATAATGATTACTACGTCATACTTGTAAATAGCAAAAACGTCCAAAGCAACATAGGGGTTTCACGAGATTTGACATTTGGAGTGTATTGATACACATTTGACAGTAAATTTGGGATTTGAAATTGCAAGCCATTAAATAAAGTTTGAAGAATTCTCCACTTGATTCTAACATCTCCAAATTCAGTGAACACTGGATTGCTCATTGACCATATTGGGGTGGACAATGGGTTGCTAGTGAATTTTCAATTGGCAAAAAATGAAAATCTTATGCCATGGAAATACATGAAAATACATGCTAACATACAATAAGTATACAATACAAAGAATTCATATATTTGCTTAACACAAAATATAATTTGAGTCATATTTACAATTGATGAAGAACTCAGGATTTTTCTGTCATTTACCTTCAATTTATTACATTAACAGTTAGAACTTAATTAAACCTTTAATCACACTTCTGTATAAATAATGCATATGACCAATTTAATGTAACTCTTTACCTATTCTTATGAGTTAGAACACTTCTTGTTGAAGTCCTAGCAGACATGAACTCCATCTATTAATATCACCAATGATGAACATTTGACAAATTTCATATCTACATGAGATAAGACCACCTAAAAACAAAAAAATTTCATTTCAAATTCTTTCAACTCATGATGGTTTAAGCATAACAATTGTAAGGAAAATGTTTTTGATTCACGTCACTCACTCTTCTTTGAATTACAAGCCTTGTTAATACAACCTACAAAAACAAAAGGTTAAAAAGTACTTAATGTGAAGAAATAGAAGCAAAAGCCAAGGAATAAATACCCATTTACCGTGGAGAACCAATCCCCAATTAAACATCAAATTTGCACTCCTTCGAAGTTCAATCTACCTTCTGCCATGCTCATCAATAAAATGGTGACTGGTATCATCTCAATGGTCATCGGCAAATTTCCACAAGCATTTCCCAATCCAATGCAACCCCTCAAAAGAATCAAAGATATGGTCTTTCTGACTTTGATGGACATAGAATTCAAGATGTGAACTTGGGCTGGACACTTCCCAAAAATTTTCAAGCAGGGCAATTCTCATATCTATCTCTAATCTTCAAAAGCTGCTTTCTTTTGAAAACCAAGAACCCAACAACACCAATCTGTAAAATTGCTGCAATACCCACAAAAAGTAATCCAATTTTCTTCCCAGTATTCATCTTGTGCATTGATGTCGGCGGCGGTGGCGGCGGCTGTTTTGTCATAACCCCTTGGCCTCTTGGCCTTGACGGCGATGATGTTTTGTTTCTAGGAGGCGGTGGAGGTGATTGTGACCATGGTGCATTCGGTGGTGGAGAATCAGTTAAAGGGGCTGGGGGTGGTGGAGGTGGCGGTGGAGGCGGAGGCGGAGGTGGAGGGGGAGGCGGAGGCGAATGCGGAGGAGGAGGCGGGGGGGGAGGAGGGGGCTCATAAATAACGGTGAGGCAGTGACATCCTGGGACTGTGTCTCCACAAGTAGAGCATAAAAAGCAAATAACAGGCCTAAAATGACAGAAGTCAAGGGAGATAATGGGATTCCCATGAAAATGACAAAGACTCAAACAAAAATAGGAACTTGATCAGAGGAAACAATATGCCTCTGCATCTGCATCTGCATCTGGGGTTTGACCATTGGTAGGCAATGATTTCTGAATCTGGAGTCCAAAGTTATCACCTTTGTTGTAACAATATTTGAGGCATTTGGCCAAAAGGAAGCCTTTTTTTTTTTTCTGATCTTTCTCAATCTGTGTGTTGGTGGGAAATCAAGGAAGTGGGTGTAATGGATTTGGCCAAAAATGATTGATTTTGGGAATCAAAGTTTGAAATTTTTGGAGATTTTATTGATTTTGGGATTTCAGGGTTTTTAAGGGAACGTTGATCTGAAAATCTTATTGCTTTCCAAAGGAGAGTCAAAGGGGGAAAAGCCACGATGGGTCAAATGGGTGACAATTATTAGTGGGAGGACTGACCAAACGAGATTTCTTCTCTTGTGTTGTTTCTGTCTTTCTCAGAAAATGCAAGCAAAAGGGAGGTGAGAGAGGGACAGAGAAAGAGAGAGAGAGAGAGAGAGAGAGAGAGAGAGAGAGACCAATTTGGGCAAGATGCATTGCCTAGAAAGAGAATCTTGTGAGAGGCAAGGTGTTAGGTGTTGGGTGGGTCAGGGAGTGATGGATGACATAATTAATCGGAACAGCGGAGAGGAACAGATTGTGGGATCGAGTTGGTCCTCGTCGTTGGATGGATACTCCCATCGGACGAATAGGATTACACTTTTGGAAATGGACCCAAAATGGTCATCGGATGGCTTTCTACCATGGCGATTCATGGCTTTCCTATCCTAGAATTAGGCAATTAGCCCATCCTTGTAATGGTCCATAGGGCCCCCGATAACTTGGTGTTTGATCAGGACGCCTTGACGGACTACCACACAGCGTTAAGAAAGGTTCTCAACAACACTCCCACCAATTAAGAAATAAAAATTTTAAATTTTAAATTTTATAATTTAATTAAAAATAAATAAATAAATAATTTATAAAAAACTAAAAGAATGACTCTCACATAATAATTTACATTTTAATAAATTTTTTAATAAAAAATATGTTAATTTCTTTTATAAAAAATATGACATATTATTAAAATTATTTTATATTTATAATATTTACATATAAATTATTTTTTTAAAATTAATTCAATTTTTAATTTATTTTAAATTTTAAGTGTTTAAAATTACAAATTATTGAGATTTTTAATTATTACATATTATGTTCAGTTAATTTTTAATAATAATAAAATGTTAATTTTACATTTAATTAGAATTAATAATAAAAATAATTTTTTGTTATTTAATTTTATTATTCATTTAATTAGGTGGGAAACCTAATTACCTTAAATTGTTTTTAATTTAAAGTTCTCAAGTAAACCTAAATCTTTTTCCTTCTCTCTCTCTCTCTCTCTCTCTTATTTTTTTTTTATCTATTTGGGTTTAATTATTCCTCATAATTAGAGCATTTATTTGTTTACCTTAGAGATGTCAATTTTTGAGCAAAATAAATTAAATTATTCGAGTTTAGTTGGATTTTGCCAACTTTTATCATCTTACATGCATCTGTCAATAAAAATTCTACATTAAAAATTTCAAGTTAACATGCTGGAAGGAAGGGAGAGTGGCATACTTGGGGTAAATTCCAACTTCCCTCCATCATCGGTTGTTAATATTAATCATGTTATAAATTAAAAATATGAGCATAGTTTGAATTTTACTCTCGTGAGATGACTCCAAAGAAAATGTAGCATTTGGCCAGTCGAATCCACTCTATTTTTTCTATCCCTTTCTTGGGGTGGAAAGTAAGACTAGGAAAGCAGAGACTGTGGCATGGGGCTCATCATCCAACGAACCTTCAAACACCCTTCCTAATACGACAATAAATCAACCCGGCAATGTTTTGCCTCAAAACAATCATTAACAGATTGCTAAATAGAATTTGGACGACAGGAGACATGTTACATCACAGCAATAGTTATTCCAAACTGAACAAGTTCTCGGTAGAGTTGACTCATGGCTTCTCTACGTGAGTTAAACTCTTCTTTTTCTATTGTGTAAATAAATAAATTTGCCCTAAAGGCGGGGTAGTCACTGTCTTTTTATAACCTGGAGAGATGACCTAAAATTGATAAAGGCAGGCCACCGAAAAAGGAAGACCAGGCCTGAGGTCACATGGTTGATTGAGGGGGGCAGAGGAGCCCCTTTCTATGGTTTATCTATACAGGCCACTAACAGCGTCCGCAGCTGCAGCCTCCCTTTCAGCTTCCCCCCACACCCCCCGGCAAAAAAAAAAAAAGAAGAAGAAGAAGAAAGTTCTAAATTTTGTGAGCAAAAATGTATTTCAGCCAAAATCCTGAAAATAAAAATAAAAATATACTATTTGTTTAAGTAAAAAAGTTCGGAGAACGAAAAAAAAAAGATGAAATTAATGTGATGAATTGATAATCATTAACTAAAGTTGATTATTATGCATGAAAAAATATATCAATTACAACTGATGTTTATTATAAAATAATATTTATTTTGTATCCAAATTTCGCATCCCTAATCAAGCTGTTGTAAAGAAAGGTCATTGCTTCACATTATCATGCACACACCTTAAAAGACAAAACTAAAGGAGCCACTCTAAAATGAATTAATGGTCTTCCAAGTGAGACTGGGACAAAAGAGACTTTACCCCTTTGCTACAAATACACCATCTTCTGGTACTAATTTTCTTTTTAAGCTATCGATTTAGCTTTTAATTATGATTTGCATGGTCACATACCAAGTTAATTCATTGTTATGGAGTCATAATAACATTTCTTTATTCCTTCACTATAACATTCCCTTTTATTAGGAGACCCTTTTTCCATTTTCAGAAGTCCTTGATTTTTAAAATAGATCTCTACACTCTTAATATGAAATTTGGAATTATATAGAGATTGTTTATGTCATTGTAATTTAGGACGTCCGAATCACAGCCAAAATTCTTATCTTGACGTGAAGACCATATTTGGATTTAGTCGAACAAGAGGATGAGAGAGAGAGAGAGAGAGAGAGAGAGAGAGAGAGAGTGGGGCAATTGGCATACAAATTGGCACACAATTTAAGGCATTATTTGGCTGAGCGCTGGCAGGCTGTTCGTTTAGTCCACTCTTGTACATGAAGAAAAGCTTAAAAAGAGACCATTTATATGCTGTATTAATCAATGTCACTCAAGCACAAAGGGTGGGGAGGAGGGATATTTATTTTCCTGGTCAAATTTATGCTAATCTTCAATTTATAGAATTTCATATTATTTTTGGGTGTAAACTAATAAATATATTGCAACAAATACAATTGCATGTTCAAAGTTTACACTTATGTTTCTGGAGAAATTATATTGCGAACACAATTCTCAAAACCAATCTAAATCCATCGTCTGCTATCCTTATTACTCATTCCATAATGCAAACATTGGGACTCGATGGTCCATCAAGTTCAAGTTGCCAATCCCATTTTCCCCTACACCATCTGTACTCCCATTATTATTCTCTTTTTCATACTTGGGACCATTCAATGAAAAGTGACCCTCCGAGTTGTCTCCAATTGTTCCATTGACAAATTCGCCATTTAGACCATCTGAACATTTTGGGGTCCCTGGATTAGAGGGCCTCCTGCTCGTTGATGTCACCAAATTTTCATCTTTTTCTGCATAGTTACTCCATATCATATCAGGCAAATCACTGGAGGGCTCTCCGCTTGGAATGGTGACGAGCGGTTGAGAAGTTGTGGATGATGTAACACAAGAATTGTAGTCCGCCGGGGCCGCCAGCGATGAATCTTTTGCCGATTGTTTAGCTAGCTCACCGGCAATGAGTGAGGAGCTTGAGCAAATCCTCTTCACATCGTACCTGTTTATGTCAAAATTGGTGACGGCACTTGTACCCCTGAATTTTAAGGCTGCAATATCGTAAGCCTCAGCAGCTTCTTCTTGTGTGCCTATTATGCCAATTTCACAAAGTTAAATGATTAGACTTCAATCAATGCTTACATTATAGGACTTCAATGGGTGACATACAACTCCTTGTATGACCTTAAAATTATTCTATTGTGATATGAATGTTACAAATTTTAGTTTCATGTCATTTAACAGTTTTTTTTTTGTAAAAATAACATTAACAATTTGGAAGACTTGTGCATCGATATATATATATATATATAATACTTGATGTCCAAAGAATAATGAGCATAAAATGAAACTGATTTAAAATACGCAACATAAGAAGAGAATTGTAGAATATGAAAGTGGGGGAAAAAAGGGAAGAAGATGACGCTTACTAAATGTTCCAAGGTACAAGTCCTTGTTTCCTGCAACCCTTCCTATTCTAGCTTGCCATCTTCCATGCTGGTGGTGTCTGTCAATGGTAGACGAAAAAAAAGACTTAGAAAATGAAAAAGAAAGAAGGATGGATTGGATATTTTTAATAAGATGCCAAAGTATGCATGCATGGACACTTTTCTATCTTATGCACATGCACAATAATGTCTGCCTACTATTGTCCATGCATGATAATTGAAAAAGCCTGCAAAATGCAGTAAATAATGGAGAACTTTTTATCATCGACGTCGCTTTCTTTGCCATTACCTTGTCACTCCTCTGTACACAGAAGCTCCCCTTGAAAACCCACTACTTTTCCTGTCAAAATTTGAACAAAGTCATCACTTTCTCATCCCACATTTCCTTGTTATCTGTTTAAAATTAACAAAAATAAAAATAAATGGAGAGAGATAAAATTAAATGGAAAGAAGTGGTGGCACCTTCTTAGATTGGCAACAAATTCCTGCCTGGTCATGTGCTTCATCTCTTCCAGCTCCTTCTCATAAGTACTCAACTAAGCACATACGTGGATTAAAAAAAAAAAAAAAAAACAGTTTTCTTGAATTCTTTTGCACCATTAATTGGACTTGGGGTCATTTATGAATTTAATAAACTTACAGGCAAATTTGTATGAGTAGTTGGACCCCAATACTTCAAGGCAGCCATGTCATAAGCCCTCGCTGCTTTCTCTTCCTTGTCATAGCCACCTGATCAAACATTTAACCAAAAAAAGGATATGATAAAGAAAGAACATGCACACTGTCCAAAGTTGTCAAAATAAACAAATCTACATATATGGTGTTACTTGTAAATCCAATTTCTTAATTAGGTCCACAGATGAGTAATGAATACATAAATAAAATGTAAATTGGATATTGGATTTTGACCTACCTAGGTAAACTGCATAGAATAGAAGCAGTGAATTGAGACCCCCCCCAATGCAAGAAAACACAGCTGTTAGTAATTTAGAATATTCTTCCCAAGAAACAAAAGAAAAGAGAAGGGAAAAAGAATTAAATAGATAGAACAGAAGATATCAAATCTAATGGATATTCTTTTCACCCCTACCTTGTCTTCCTTTCCTTGTTTGTCCTTCTTTTCTGCAGCTATTGTCCCACAAATGGGCCTCATATCTCCCAGTCCACCTATGCCTAACAATGATAATCAAACAAGTACATCAATAATGATACATATGCATATACAAAAATTTGCATGTAAGCTCATATATATAGTGAATAAAGGGTTTTAAAGCAAAGACATCCAAGGGAATTTTATGTGTGGTACCTTGTAACACCTCTATATTGAGAGGTTCTTTGTCCAAAAGTGTCAATTGATTTGTGATGAACTGGTTCTCTGGCTGCAGATTTTCCAACTGGCCTTTTGCCTTTGTCAAGCACTTGCAATGGAGAAATTCCAGACATTTCATTCTGAGAACTTGGGGTCATCGTGAATGATAGTGACTGAAACATGCAACTATTTGCTTCATTTGATGCAAATGTCTCACCAGAAACTGGTCTCTGCCTTAGCCAGGACTTGAAACCTGAAACTGAACCAGCGTTCTCAAATGGTACATGTTGGTACATGCTGCCATTATAATGTTGAGAATGGACAAGGGAAGATGTGTTTCTTAGACATTTCTCTCCAGTCTGTAACGTATCTCCATTGGTGTTGAAGCTAATTGGTGCAGTATTGACATTGATTCTATGGTCTTGAGTTTCTTGATCTTCTTGGCAATTGTAAACTTTGTTGGTGCCATCAGATGGAGGGTTTGAGTAACACCCCAAGAAATCCTCAAGCTTTGGACCCTCCTCCCGTATACTTGCATTGGTCTCATCTTCGGTGTTCTGATCATATCTCCAATACTCTACAAAATCAAAACCTAAAAGAAAAAAAAAGAAAGTTTGAAACACCATGAAAGCAAAGATGGGGTCAATGCACAGATAGCTTAACATGACATGGAGCTTACCTTGATCCCCTTTGGAGGGGGACCTAATAGAGGGATGAACAACACAAAGAGAGCCATCAGAGTGCAAAGGCATGACAGGGACATTAATATCATGAGAAGAGAAAGCAGCTGCTACTTGGTGGTGTTCTTGCTCACTACCAAACCCTTCATCAATTCTCAGGTTTGGAGTCAGAGAGAACCCCAACCAATTACTCATGTTTGTGATGTCTCTAACACAAACCCCACCACACAACAATATCTCTTACTTCTCTCAAAAACTGTGCTGTGCCGTGAATTGATGATGGATACTGATAATGTCTCTCTTTTCTTTTCTTTTCTTTTCTTTTTTTCTTTTTTCCTTTTCTATTTTTTTAACCTTTTGTGGCCTACTTCACACTGTGACTTGTGCTCTCAGAGCTCGGCTCAAACCTCAAAGAAATTTTGAACGAAGGTCTCTCTCACTCTGGTCGAGTATTCGCCGTATCTGTGTTTTGCCTGCGGGGCATTGGGCTTGGTGCCCTTTCTTTCCCTTCCCTTGAGTCTCTTTAGCCAGAGGTGACGATGATATGCGTGTGTGTATATATATATATATATATATATATATATATATAATCAGATAGAGATTAAAAAATGGTTATGCGGCCAGGGATCTCTTGACGATTCACAAAACGTGTTGTCTCGTTACTATGACTGTTAGCTATAAATTAATGGCATTTAATGCATAATCGCAACTAGGGATGACGAATATATAATTAAAAATTATAATAATGTTGCTTATATATGTCTCTTTATGTCAAAACAATTTACATGATTAAGGAAAAAAAATTAAAGGTATAATCAAAATTAGTAGAGTTTTTCTTTAATGTGTTATTGCATTAATGTTTATTAACTTTATGATAAGTTAAAAAATTTTATATGGTACCACATACCTATATGAAGTTTGAGGTATATATAATTTTACAGTGGAATATGTATTTCTTTAATTATGTCATACCACCTCATTCTCTTGGAAGTCTTTCTCTCTGTTGTTTTTTTTTTTTTTTTCTAGTTAGAGCAAGAGAAGTGAATTTAATTATAGATGAAATGTAGAGTTCAGATGTGAGATTCAAACTCTAAGAACTTTCTTATTCTCTGGTCAACACTGGATGCTGACCACGGAGTGTGATTGGGAGCACCACTTCGAAGCCTTACCAAAATAAGATAGACAAAAAAAAAAAAGGGAAAAACCCCATTAAAGGCCTTAATAACATCTGAGCAGCACCAAAGGGCTATTGGGCCTCATGATAGATCAAGACCAGAATAAATGACCAAAGAAAAAGGGCAAAGGGTTTAGCTTCGTAAGGCTTGGGCTGACAGTCGGACCATGTTCTGAAATCATTTCACTTGGGTCAAATGGAAGTTAGGCCGACCTTCAAATGGCCCAATTAAGTTCCTTTTGGGCTGTAGTAACTTAGATTAGTGTTATTGTTTGACCATCAAGTGACCTGCCTGTGTGGGAGCTCGGATTGTTACGCATGGTAGCAAAGCACTGCAGTGGTTCGACTGCCACAGGTCAAAGTGCATACACTTGTTAATAATTTTAATCTTTTAAGCTATCATGATGGTAAAATACTTCTCAACAAGTGAAAATTCTTAGGAAAACTTTTGGTACTCTTTCACTGACTTTCCAAGAAAAAGTAGAGATCTTAGCCCCCCACCTCCTCCACCCATTTAGTCTCCTTTCAATCATCAGTCCTTTTCATTTGGATCTCATCAACTTACATCTCCTTGTGTCAGATCATCTCTAGAACAATTTAGCACTTGTCACTGTGTGTTTGTGTGTGTGTATAATGTTTCAACTCCCGTCGCTTTTCTCATTGAATTTCATGCTTCATGTTTAGGTAAAGATAATCACATAGTTAAACACTTGTCTGTGATAGAACTATGCAATCTACTATTGAACATTATGATTTAGCGGTAAAGAAGCTTGTTTACTGTTAGATTGTGAGTTCAATCATTTTATTTTTTTTTTTTTTATTTAGATGCTAAAAAATAAAAAGAAAAAAAATCATGTTTATTTTGTTGAAACTTATGCTATCGTTCAGGAAATAATTTAATAGTATTTTTGCGAGTATCTTACACATGTGGATAGAATTTGAACTTTCGCATGCACATCAACATCTCCTTAAACTAGGCCAAAAACATGGTTGTTGATATGTGAGTATCGCATGCGTAGGGTAACTTTCAACTCATAGGAAATGATACCCCTTTTCAATTAACTTAAAATCAGACCACATACCCAAAGCATAAAAAGGAGTAGCCTATTGAATTGTCCTGTTCTCACTTTGATGACCAGAAAAAAAAAAAAAAAAAACATATATATATATATATATATATATAGGCTGGCACTGCAAAAGCTAATGGTTGAAGATACCTCACCTAGTCATCTTAGAGGCTGAACAAGGGAAATTTTATATACTGTGGTATTTCACTGAATAGGTGTGAAACACCATGCCCCCCATCGATGACTTTTGAGTTTAATGTACTTTGACAAGAGACGTTGGAAAAGTAGTGTCTATCTACCCCTTAAATTAATTCCTCAGAAGTTCCCATAAACGTGCCTAGTCACACCAAATCAGCCTAAGTTTTCAAGTAAGATGATTTTTTTTTTAATATGATATCAAATTTTTTATGACTGAATGATTGTAATTGAACATCAATTTTTTCAATTAAGTGTAATTTTAATGTGTTCCTGAAATTTATATTTTATTTATAATTTTGGTTTAATGGATATAAGCATGCATAGACTATGCTAAACAATCTTTATGCCACTAAAATATTATGAAATTTCTAATTTTTATGGGTCCCCCACCCCCTCATGTGTATGTGGCTAAGTTCCCTCCTCAATTAAAATCAACATGTGAGGCCACATTGGTTCTTTGCCTCATTTCTTCCAGACATCTCATTCCCTTGGAGGCCTTGTGGTCCTCCCTAACTTTGCAATACCACACACCCTTCAACATGCCATTACTGTTAGCTCCAGCTCTATGCCTGTCACATGATCTCCATCCAAAGGGAGAAAAAAAAAAAAAAAATCTGTCACAAGGGTCTAATGAAATTGATTCCAAGCTACTAATCAAGGAACTGTCAGACCTTGGAGGTAGCCCTAGGCTGTAGAAGCTATATTGACATTCACAGGTTAAATTTACTACATGCTAATAAAGTTCAATGACATATTAACATGTTACATATGAATAGCATAAACTTTTCCTATTTATATTGAGCCTTCCATAACCATGTGACAGTGGTAGAGAGAATCATTGTGTTCTGCTTTGATACTCCTGCATGCTATGATTAATAAAAAATAAAGCTTAATTATGATATATTAATTTCCTTTACTAATCAAGTTCAATGTCCGGTCAACTTTTCTTTTGTCTTACCCATTTGTCAAACATTGGTGAGAGAATTTGGAGTTTACAACATACGAATGAGGTTTTTTTTTTAGTTTTATTTTTTTTTAAATAAGGTTGGCATAACAAGCTAGCTTGTAGTGTTATTGTATTAAGTTCATTTTTGTCCATCTGATTAAAAGTATGTCATCCGCATTGATACTATAACTAATTACTGAAATTACCTCATGACATTCTGATGCCATGATATGGACAATCTGAAAGAAACAAAAGACATTTAAAAATTCGAGTAATTGAATGTACAATATTCCATTTTCAATTGTCCCCAGGACAGCAAAATAATAGTACTCAATCTTGACTCCATCCCAGCTTAAGTAATATAGCTGTGTCCACATACATTTGGCAGCTAGCATGTTACTGTACGATTATGTCCCATTGCCCTAAGCTCATGGATGAATTCAATTTATGGCTCGCGACCGACAAAGCAATAGAACTTGAGAGCTTCTTTAGGAAACATTTATGGGTTACAATACATAGACATGTAAATATCACTACTTTTATTTAAAAAAAAAATAAAATCAAGTTAAATTAAGAATAAGAATAATTAAGTTAGCTATGAACAAAGTCTTAATTTCGAAGTCTATATCACACCCTTAAGTTTTACATTTAGTAACCATTAGGATCTAGTTGGTGGTTAATGATTAGTAATTTCAAGATCAACTTAAATAATTAAGTTACATTGTTCAAGTCAATGAAGATATAGGCTAGCTATTTTCCATGTTTTAATGAAATTTTCGGATCTCACCCATATTATAACTTCATTGATGGCTGAGATGCAGATAATCTGGAAGATATAGACTAGTTAAAACACAGATGGGAAAACTATTTTCCATGTTTTCCAATATTTTAACTGGCTGGGATGCAGATAATCTGGAAGAAACAATGACTTAATCAAAGTAGGGGAAGCAAAAATCTTGAAATTTCAAAAAAAAAAATATTCTCTACTACTACAACACGCATGTGTGGATCCCAGGAATATAATACTGAAGGGCCTCTTTTCTTGGCTTTATTCACACTAATCAATCATACAATTTTTGTCTTCATGCCCCAGAATCAATGTTATTTAAACACGTTCAAATCACCTTTTGATTCGATACCACTTACGTGCTCAGTCTCTCTTTCAGTGTCACCAATCAATCGCAGCCTCCACACTAAAACAAAAGCCAAGTAGCCACCATGACACTTTATGAATATAATTGTCACCTTGCATATTTTTTTAATCATGCTTTGACTCGGTCTAAGATCAAGGTGTTGGTAGGCATTGATCAATGTGGATATCGAGATTAGCAACTTACATAAAATTCTCTCAAGTTCCCCATAGATTGGTAACCATGGAATCTATGTATCCATGTTGCTGTTTTCCCCCATGGTAGTTTACATTCAGCTAACCCTTAAATAAGGTGGATGATTAAATCTAACTTCTACTTTGGCTTCAACTCTTTCTTCTTGTTTTAATAGACTCTAGAAGACATGGTTTCTTAAGCAACTCGAACTGTAAATTTGAACATAATACCAGAAACATTTGCATACAATGGCCTGCATAAAAATGTAGATGTAGTAATACAATCCAATAGAGTAGAAGTGAATTTAAAAACCCATTTATGAAGTCGTTTACATTTTTCTATTTGATGAAAGAATCTCTCCATATCTGTCATATGGTGAGCGCTCGTGCAGCTCCATTAATCATCCACAAATAAATAAGAATAAAGGTAAAAGCTTAGACGATCATTGGTGATTCAAAACAATGGGCGAGGCAGCCAAGGAGATAGAAAGGAAAGAGAAGGACAATCAATCAAAAACCGAAAAAAAACATAAAAAAATAAAAAAGGCACCCAAGGCTATCAATATTTAGTCTTATGGTCAAAACCTATGCAATTTTATTTTTATTTTACAGATGAATTGTTTTTAATTGTGACTCAAATTTGTGATCTTCAAGTCACCATAAATTAATTTTACTTAAACTTGTGGCTTATAAGTTACATTAAAGTGTGTTTGTCTAAGAACAATCAATCACATCTTGTCATTTCTTTTCATGGCATTGAAACGTGCCTATTTTGCAGACAAATTGAACTGTTACTTTAACCCCAGTTGCATTATTTTTTTTATGTCCTTTGTCTCTAGTAGGCAATGCTTTTCTCTTTTAAAGCCGCTAGAGTAAATAAACTGCATGCCATTATAACACTTAGAACATGCAAAAACAGAAAAGCCAAGTTAATGGGAAGTAAAAATTTAATCCACAGCCACCAGATGACACAAGTGCCTTGCATTTATTGTAGATTTAGCGCTTTGTTATGGTCATATGCAGGATCTGCATGTCACTTAGCCCTCAATAAAAATAAAAAAGGATTGTCCAATGCAGGGGATTACATACTGTGTAGCATTGTAATTGTGGTAGCATCTCAATTTAAAACTTTTGCTCTCAATGCTTTTGTGCCCTTTACACTTTTGCTTATTGTTCAAAAAGCAAGTATTTGCGCACTTAGCTTTTTTAGCAGCCTTTTAAAATTATTGCAGTACAGCAAGTAAATTGGAAAAACTTTAGGGGGCTCTCAATTGCTTAATCAAGCCCATATGAACCATGTCTTTTTGTGCTGGCAAGCTTGCTTTCAAATATCTCAGTCTCTTATATATAAGTGGTAGTTGAGCTTTTTCATTTCCTACTAAGAAGGTTAGATGTTAAAGTAGTCCAAAGCAGCACTCGAGCTAGAGCAAATAGCACCACCAATCTCTCTCTCACAACCCCAAAAACTCCCTACAACAAAAAGGCGCACATAAAGGAGAGCTAATAATGGCTCCTATGACAGAAGAGTCAATGCTAAGAGAAGTGAAGCCAATGGAAGCCCGTACAAATATGCCCTCCAAGAAGGAAGCCAACAAAGGAGCTTGGACAGCAGAGGAAGATAGAAAATTGGCTGAGGTTATTGCAATTCATGGTGCAAAAAGATGGAAGATAATTGCAGCCAAAGCAGGTGCTTAATTTTAACCGTGCTTTCACTAAACTGAGCTGAGAACACAATTTCTAGATTGAAATACACTACACTTTGGTCAAACATTGATGGGTCATTGACTCTTGCAGGTCTCAACAGATGTGGCAAGAGTTGCAGGCTTAGGTGGTTGAATTATTTGAGGCCAAATATCAAGAGAGGCAATATATCGGATCAAGAAGAGGACTTGATTCTCAGGCTTCATAAACTACTTGGAAACAGGTTTCTAGCCTATACAACCAAATAAAAGTCTTCACAGTTTTACAATAATTCAAATTTTTTCCCTACACAAGTGCTAGTTTGAATGTTGTATTGCCGTAAATCTGTTTAGCTCCTTTGAAGTAATTGCATATTTAGATTTTTGGTACATTTAGGTTGACTAGAGTTATATTTTTTCTTGTAGATGGTCACTGATTGCTGGAAGATTACCGGGGCGAACGGACAATGAGATAAAGAACTACTGGAATTCTCATTTGAGCAAGAAAATAAGCCAGAAAGAGAAACAAGGTGGAGCTTCAACTAGAAAAGGCTCCAAGGCTAAGGAAAAAGAAGTAAAGAAAGTCCATATTGATGTGGAACAAGAGAATATGAGTGCATCTAAAAATAATTCTAATGGGGCTGATGAACACTCAAATATCAGCTTTAATGTAGATGATTTCTTTGATTTCTCCAATGAAGATCCTTTGAACTTGGAGTGGATGAGTCAGTTCCTAGAAATGGGTGACAGCTTAACAGGCATGTCATAAAGAGGAAGCTTTGGTTTCTCTCCATCGCTTTTATGTCCAGTTAGTGGACTTAATCCTGATGCATGTGTGATTTCATAATGGGAAGCCTTTGTTTTGTGTACATCAATCGGGGGGAGTTCTGTTTGTGTATCAGTTTCCTCTTGATCTAACAATGCATAACATGAAATTGTAATTGGTGGCAATCGTTCTTTTCTGTTGTATTTCCGCTTCTTTCTTTTCTTTCCACATTAACCATTAAGTCTCAATTTTGGCCAAAAATGCAAATGGGAAATGAAAACATGGAGTAATCATGGATGGCAACTCGGCAACATCAGTGCCAACTGGAAGTTGTAAGGAGAGAGAGAGAGACAACTTAAATACTGCAGCTTTGGACTCTAGTTCTCAAATTTTTAGAGATTCTTTGATGATGCGAGGGGGTGGTCTTTTCTTTTTCTTTTTATCTTTTTCTTTCTGTAACTCTGCAAGGAGTGGTCATAAGACAGCTAATAATGATAACCGAAATGAGAAAGGACCTGTCTGCAAGATTGCAGACAGATGATAGATCATATTCATGTAATGGCAGAAAGGAGTATGTAGTGCATGTGTGTCATTATACTTACAATATTCCACAAAGTTTTTTATACATATGAGGCCAAATCATTTCAAAAGACTGTGCAAATGCACTGTTCGTCTCCAAAATCAATAGTAATTTCTCGTGGGAGCTAAGTAGACCTGGTCAAATGAATAGTGCAAAGAATGTCCAACACATGTTGTACATCATTTTGTGACATCTAATCTAGCCAAGCATATCACTTTGAGCCACGATGCTGATAACCCAGCTCAGACTGACATTAGCTGCAAGGATATAATTGCACTTACCCTGTTACTCATTTTTTAACCCCCCCAAGTCCTGTGTACTTCTGGTAGACCATATGCATTGCAATGTGCATTGCCATGTGTGTTTTGCCACAGCTGAAGTCTGGTGTTCCCATTCAATTCATGCCCTTTTTTCTTTTTTTTTAATAACAAAAAAAGAAAGCGCCATAAGCTGAGGGGTCATTCGTCAACAATTTGATTCAAGTTCTTCATATCGTATCCCTAACACTAAGGCACCACATGTTCTCTCCAACACCTAAAGACACCCACAAAGAGTTGCCTCTAAGCTCTCACCTTGAGTGGTTCGTTCAATGCATACCTCAACAATATCTTGACGATAACTAAGGCTGCTGCTCAGGGGGTAATTTGAGGATGTAATCACTAGGCCTTTTAGAATGGCAGTGCCAGCCACCAGAAATGTCATGGTTAAACAACAAAAATTAATTCCTCTTCAACCGGCTCTCAACCAATAACCTCATATAGTCTCTTGCTTGTATAGTACTTGAAATATTAATGGTTAATTATACAGATATGCAGATGGATTTCAATAAAATTCACCAACCAGGGAAAATGGCCAGTTACAAAAGGCATCTCAGGAAGTCCCACAGGCTTTGATGCATCCATAAAGCTGCATGGAACCGCATATAGCAAGAGACAGTCCAAAAACTTAAAGTTGGGTCTATGTGCGAACAGATAATTATTCAGAGTTCCGTGGTGGAATGAAACGTGGTGGCCCCAGAATTTCTCTCGTCATGTCGCATGCAAAGGAGTTTTTTGAACACTAATATACATAATTTTTGAACAAAGCACGCAGAAGATTTAGAGAGTAGTCTTTGTTATTTTCACATCACTGAAAAAGAAAAACTACATATTTAAATAACCATGAATCCAAAATTTGTTGAAAAAAAAAAAAAGAATATAATAATAATAATTATAATCAGTTATAACATCATGTGGTGAAGTATTCTCCAATCAAACCATGTTAAAGTGAAATTTCATGAGATCCAGTACTAAGCCTGGTACCTTGGATGAATTACATCAAAGGAATATTGCCAAAAGAAATAAAAGAAACAAAATCAAGAAAAAGCAAAAGAGGAAAAGCAGAAATCTATCTAATGAAAGCTTAAAAATTCACGTGAAATATTTGCTTCCAATCTGAATGTCTGCAATCAGAATCTTCAGGCCTATCCACATGTGATGTGCCCTTCCCTGTAAAGGAGGAATCTATGGAAGAAGCAGAAACAAAAAGCTTGTGAGGGGAAGGATGGGAAGAAAAGGGCACGATGGAAATGCTGTGATCATCTTCCCTTATCATTCAAAAGTTTGAGAAAAAATAAAATTAGCCATAATGCAGGAAGAACAAAGGTTCTTACCATATGAGCAATGAAGCATTAGTGGCATATCAAACACCTAAAGTTAACCCCATGCCACAGAACAAGCATAATTGACCAGCAATTTACCATCAACACCAAAGTTCTGCAAGGTTAAAGTAAAAATGTTTAGGTGTTGCAAATAAAGCCAGCAGTGGCTAATCATGCAGCTAAAATATTCATGAGCTCATTTATCCAATATGAATAGGCAAACATTAATCCATTATCAGTGGATCAATCCTAAAACTGAAGGATTCTTAAATGCCTTTTTCAGTATGTCTTGTCATGCCCATCAAGACAAGATTGGAAGAGTAGCCAATTCAATGTGAGACAACAAAATGGTATAAGAAGAAAGAGACATGAGAGGTGGATACCATTACAAATGTCAGATGGAATATACTTTCATTTCCATGAAACATTTGTTGTCTACTGTACAGCTCAGTGTATGGATAGTAATGACAAGTAGAAATAGTGCCAAAAAAATATTCCCTCTATTTCATATGCAATGAACAAATAGACAGAAACAAAGTAGATGAGGTGTTTCCTTCCAGATCATCATACATTGTAAGGCATATGTAGCTTATATCATTAATGTCTTTTAGATATATGTTTTCAATAAAAAGCAGCTTCTCAACATCTACATAATGCATATGGGGAGTATTCACAAAGTACACAAAAGAAAATGGACAATGTTAGACTCCAATAAAGAATTCCAACATACAACTAGATAGGAACTGATTATAGCTACCTTGTGATACTAAAGATATCTATCCTCCTTCAAAACAGAAGAGCAAACATGAAACCAAGGCATCACAAATTTGCTGGAGCTATGAGTACTTACATTCAATAGATCAATCAGCAATTCATCTGGGTTTGGAGAGAATGCACTGTTAATATATACAAACTACAATTGGTGAAAAGAGAGAATATTAGCATCCAAAATCTTGTAGATTAAACTAACTTGGACAGAAACCAACATAAAGATTAGTTACCACTGTCTCCCTGTGAAGTTGCCGCCGTAAGAAGTCTATCACCTTAACAAATTTATCATTTCCATCTATCTGCCATATCAGATAGTTCAGCATATAAACTTTAACATCACACTAATAAATGAAAATGGAAGATTAAAGAAATCAATATCTAGCCGAGTAAAACCAGATAATACACATGACATTTGAATTAGTTAGATATCTAGCAATGTCACTTTAGAGCATAGTTCTTCATGCAGATTTAAAAAAGGCTCTGTCAATCTATCCAACAATTTACTCTGCTTGACAGTTAAATTAATGAAGGCAGCATAAAGCACCATCACCAAAGCCAATGAGGCAAACGTCCATTCAATTAGAATTCTCAAGGTTTATATGCAATTGGAGTTCATCAACTTTGCAGAAACCATATAACCAATCTCACTATCCCAATATGTTTCTAATTTCATATGTGCCATACCATCAATTAAAAAACTTATACTCAAAACAGCTGCAGCCTTCACATCTTGCTAGCCACAGTAATATATTACATTTATCCAATAAAATGGGGAACAATATCATTCCTTCAATGAAGTCTGTTCCATTCAACCAAATTCTGGTTTAAAGCATAATTGCAGAAGCAACAACCATAGATTAGATACATTTGCTTCTCTGGTTTTATGTCAACCTTGATATAATGGCAAGATTGAAAGTCACAGGCTTGAGTCACAAAAATCTACTTATAAGAATGCATACCCCTTCTCCATACCCCTCTTTTCCATGACGCATTAAACATGTATTAGAAATCAAATTACTATTTCTTCAACAAGAAAAAAAGCTTAAACAGTTGCATGAAACGAAAATTAAAAACAATAGTATAGTCAATCATTGTGAACCAACCCACATACATACAGGAATGCAAAATTCAACACCCAAATTTGCAATATGCATAAACGCACCTTGAACTTGGTTTGCTTGAGTATTGGAGCATCGGCTGTGGCCTTCAATTGAACAACCACTGAACCAAATTAAAAAAAAAAAAAAATTAAACCACCACCCCCCAATCAAAAAAAAAAATCCCAATTAAATTTGCTACTTTATGAATTAAATAAAAAAATAAAAATTGGGTTTACCTTTACGAACAGAACTGGGTGAATCAGCAGCCATTGTTACTTCAAACCGATCAAAAAGCAGAATAAAAATGATGCAAAAATACCCAATTGAGTCGCCGAGGTGCACAGCTGGGCGGCCGCGGCGGCGGTGCCAAACACTTGCGCGGTGGCTGTGACGGTGACCGATGGTGGACGCGGAGGTTGCTTAGGCGGAGGTGGGGGCTTGCAACGGGGACGATGATTTTGTGCGCGTGAGATCAAAAGGTTTGACTTTTTGTGAGAAATTACATCTGACGGTCTATATTGTCTGGGATTGGGCGATTTGTGGTTCCCACGATACAAAGATTTTTTTTTTTTTTTAATATCTCTAATTTTTGTTTTAAATAAAAATACAATTGTATTCGTTTTTCTATTCATTTCATTATACGGATAACTATTTAATTTTAATAAAATGAAAAAAAAAATTACTATTTTTTCATTATTCTAATTGAACTAATATATATCATGCTGATCGATACATTTATAAGTTAAGGTTGAAATTGATTTGAAATTCATATTTTTATTTAATTTTTTTATAAAAATTTATTATTTAAGAATTATTATTATAATAAAATAGATTTTTCACATTTTTTATTTCAACATTAATAAAAAAAATTATATCAATTTTTTTTTTTTTTTTTTTGGTAAATGGGAATGAAAAATCATCTCACTTTAATTCTGTATTGCTCTCCGATTTGCCTACTCCCTCTTGCCTAAAGTCATCCCCAAAACGACAAACAGAAGCTAACAGTGAAGGGGACCCAAAGCCGTGGGGACAAGAAGATTGGTATGAATACGGAAAAATAGCAATATACAATGAGGAGACATTTTCCGATGTGTCCGGCAACAGGACAAGAATATTGAATATTGAATATTATATTTCACGGATTTTATAATAATTTACGCAATTGATAAGACGTAGAGATACTCACAATAATTAGTAGTTAATCATTTTATTATCAACATAAAGCTGTTAATTAGTATTAAAATGGTTAATGATTGAGCGTTTGTGCGGCTTTCAAATGGGCGACCGAAAGCATGCACATGCTTGCGACACGTGTATTTTATTTTATTTTATTTTTAATAGTAATGTCAACGTGAATAAAGTTTTTTAGACATTCGAGCCCAAGTGACGTGAGATAGCCGTACAGTCTGCCGACAGGCGGAGAGGCGGCATTAAATTAAAATTTTATTAGGATTACAGTAAAAATTATATTAAATTAATTTAATTTAATAAAATTTTATTAATAAATATTGGTTAATTTTTTAAAATATAAAATTTATATGATTGTGTGTATTTTTATAATTTTATAATATTTTATTAATTTAATAAAATTACGAATATATATATAATTGTTTTATACTATTTTTTAAATAAAAATTAATTTTTCTCTAGTTTATTTGTAAACAAATTAGGGGAAAATCATTTTGTTTCTTGTTGGTTTCTTTTCGTTTATTTTCAACCTCGTGGTCCGATGCGTATGTAATGGAACTGATCTGGTCCACCGTTTGCATACCAAGAAATTTATATTAAATAAAAGAAGAAACTTCCCGATAACTGCATAAATTATATTAATATATATATAATAACACTAAACAACTTTTTTTTTTTTAATATATATTTCTAAATTGTGTGGAGGAGGAGGTTCTAGAAGAAAAGATGCATTATTTGGATTAATTAATTCAAGTACACGGAGCCCATAGAAAGCTGCAAATAGCGCACGTGTAGTGATTATCGTGTCCACTTCTTCGATAGCCAGAATCGCTTCTTTAAAATTCTTTTTTTTTTTTTTTTTAATCAATTCCCTGTTTTTGCCTCTTCGAGACACTGAAAGCTCAAGTGGGTATTATTAAAAAGAAAAAAATAAAAAAATAAATTATCATTTCGGAATCGATTTCTTGGTCTGCACCACGTTGCATGCACAAAGCAGCGAAATCAAAGCGAGTTTAGGATGCCTAAGGTGAAGGACAAGCATAGGGCTCTTTCCATGTAATTATTGGCAGGAAAAGGCCAAAGAGAGAATAGGACAGATTGCTTTAAACGTAGGATAAAGGATCGTTGCTGGGGTGTTCTCACGGGACACGCCTACTAGTTCTGCTTTAAAATATGGAAATAAAAAAAAAATGGAAATAAAAAAATAATTTCAGTGTCATTTGCCAGAAGCCGAAAAGAGGATGGAGTAAAGTGATTATGGGACAAAGTAAAGTAGCGGCCATTCCCGTGTCACATGCTGGAAAAGTAATAAACTATACATTAAATGAAAGCAAGCTAGAGTAGAAAATATAGTAACTCATAATGATAATTTTTATTTCATAAATAATGGTTTAATGCAACAAATTGTAAAGATTATTTTCCTAAAATATGATAATTTTTTTATTAATGTAACTGTTAAGTAGTGAATAATAAAAACAGCACTTATTTGATTAACTTAATTATTTTTAATAAAAAAATAAGAAAAAATATATTTTTTTAATACATCAAAATAAAAATTATATCACTTCTAATTTAGTGTCTGATAAAAATAAATATTAAAAAATAGAGATAATAATTAATAATTTTATTTTTATTATAATTAGTTAATTTTTATTAAAAATAAAAACAATGATTCATAATTAATAAAATAATTTTTATTAAAGATAAAGATAATAATTTATAATAAGTTGAAAATGATTATTTTATATGTGAAATTTTTTTAAAGATTTTTTTATTTTATAAAGTATAAATTAAATATTATTTTATAAATAAAAATGATAATTTTTTTTATTTTTAATACAAAATATAAATATTTTGAAATATATTTATTTTTCAACGTCAAATTCCATCGAGGCTATATTTCAATAATAATTGCTTAAAAAAAAAAAGGGGAGGTGCCGCGGGGGGGTGTGTGGAGGAAATCAAACCCAATCAGAAAAATTTTGGACCACATGTTTGTTTGTGAGTAGGTGTTAGAAAGCAAAAGGCTCAAACAAACCTGGGACACACTGCCCCGTTTGAGCAGACCGAAGGGTCCAGAAAGATTTCATTTTTTTTTTTTTTTTTTTTTTGAAGTAATCTTTCAGTGATACCAACATGCGTATCTAATGCACGTAATGTAAATGTAAAAATGAAGACATTTGTCTTTTGCCCTTCACTTGCAAGCCCCAGCTGACACCCAAAGGGTCATTAATTAAAACTTTATTTCAACGGGCATTTACCACTTTCTATCACTCTCTCATCCCCCACATCCTCTTCTCCTTGTGTCTGCATTCTTGAAGAGGGGTTCCACGATTACGATTTTTTTTTTGTTTTTATAATTTATGACGAGGAGGCAACCCCTTTCAGGTCTGTTGTTAATTGGTATGGTTTCAACACGGCAACTCTTACATGAAATGTAAAATATATTTAAGAACAATTTGAACTACATAAATTAAAAGTTTGTTAGTTATCATTAAACTAACTATTGGTGGTTTCTGCAATATGATTTTCGTTGGGCCCTTTTGAAGTCCTTCTGTATAGGTTATTTGGAGGAGACGTTCTTTTTATAACTAGGCTGTTGATCCTATTGTCAATTTTGACCAATGTGCTCAAGGGTGATTCCATTTTTCTTTCATTTAAAATGCTTAGAATCTCAGAATATCAAATCAAAGACAATGGCGTAGCTGAACAAGTAAACTGGCTAGACATGAATGGTATGAACGCAAGTTGAATAGTGAGACAAGCAACCCCGGAAGTTCCTTATCGTTTTTGGGTTCTAACTTGTAAACAAATGCCGTCGAATATCTTCTGCCCCTCGATCATGGATATTTTGTTTTTATACCAAACAATGTCAATTTTTTCCTTGTAATTGCACTTATGGTCCACAATTCGGGTGGCAAGTTGCTATTTGCATTTACTACGTGCAACAAATTAAATATTAAGCGTGAATTTTGGACACAACTGTTGACCAGCCAGAATTCACACTCTATTGACAATTTGGTGTCACCTTAAATTCCTGATGGGAGTGGTGCAATATTGTCCTGGAAGGAAACAGATTCACAAATACAAGAAATAGACACACTCAAGTATATGTAAGAATAAAATTAATTGGCAACACTCAATGAGACACATATAAAACACAATGAATGTTGACTGATCTCTTTTTTTTTTTTTTTTTTTTTTATCATCACAAATAAAAAAAAAATTGTTAAAATTTCTTATGTAACTCTACTTCTCACTTTTTTTTAGTGTATCCGTGTAATTTATTCAAAGAATTAAGTCAAAAAGATTAGTGTAACTCTTTATTTTAATAATGTTCCATTTTTTTTTGCCTTTGATAGTACGCATTCCTGGGTCTGTGTACTCAAACTTAAGGATCCCAGAGAAACTTAAAAAAAACAATAAATAAATAAATAAATGCACCCAACTACTTGTCAACTTATGCGAAATTGTTGTGAGAGAGAGAGATTGTCTTTTAGATACGTGCAAAATAATTCCAAACGACAACAGGCTGCCACTAAATGAACATGGTGACGGACAAATATTAGCCTATGACACCATCCTTTTTAACAGTCACACTTAATGGCAAAGACGATTCAACATGCTTCATACAGGTAATGGGATATGCAAACCGTACCAGGAAAAGTTAAAACCCATGTAAATGAACTTTATTTATTGAACATCACACTGGTTAACTATGTTTCCTTTTATTTTATTTATTCCTTTTTCACCCCTAGTCTTGATTCTCTAGAAGCCACTCCAATTCCGGTCCGGCCCGATCATTTAGTGAGGCCATTGGTGGAAAATCCAGATCATCACGAAGTATTTCGTGAGAAGCCAAGAGGGTTTGGCTGGAATTTGGAGATAACAGTCCTTGGCCACATGTATCATTAACATCCCCAGAGGATGCCCCATTACCAAAATCAACTTGTTCTGTCGAGAAATCCATGTTGAGTATATCGGTCAAGAACTGATCATTTATCTCAAAATCCAGCGAAAAATCTGATGAAATATCTGCCTCCAATGCCGGGAATGACTTTTCAGCCGCAGAGTTTGAGGGCAAGTTTGGTGCTAACGTTGACTTGGTTCCATGATCAAATCGTTGAATTTCTGGACCATTAAATTGTAGTTCCGGGGGTATGATGACTTTCTTGCACCTGGATGCTTTAGTCCAGATTGGACTTGCAACAGCCGTGGATCTCTGGATTGTGGGGTTTGCATTCTGCTGAACTCGGTGACAATTTTTTGGTGCTTCGTGACTTGGATTTGCATCTTTTTGGTACTCTTTATTCTTCAATTTCTTGCCAAATTTGGTGTTCCAATAATTCTTTATTTCATTGTCTGTTCGCCCAGGAAGCCTTCCAGCTATAAGGGACCATCTGCACACAGAGATACACACTCACTTGTGAGAATCGAAAATATTTTCATCTTTTTACATTTCTTAGCTTGCCAGCCATAAAGAAAACCAGAAGCCATGTCACTTTGCTTTCAGTGGTTTTTTTTCCCTTTCTTTTGGTTCTTTGCTCAGTTTCAAAGTTTTTGTCATATATGTATGAATTTTATATTGCCACAGGTAAATGGACAAGAGTTAATCTCAACTATTCGTCTGACTCTTCAGGGCACTGTAGATGTGCTTTGTCATGTGTATGCATGTATATGTAAATGATGACAAAATTGGAATAGTAGAACAGTTTAAGTTACTGAGTAAAGTCTGAGGAACGACAGGCATATTCATCTCTGTATAACAAGCTTATCATCACCTGTTTCCCAAGAGCTTGTGGAGCCTGACGATGAGCTCTTCTTCATCAATGGATATATTTCCTCTCTTGATGTCAGGTTTTAGATAGTTCAACCATCTCAATCTACAACTCTTGCCACACCTCTTGAGACCTGCAGTGAGCCATTAAAAATTGTTCACTTGTTTTTCAGAATGAAATAAAAGTTCCTAGTGAATGACAAAAAAGGTTAATTACAATTGAAAAGCAAAACTATTGATCACCTGCTTTCTTGGGTAGGTTTCTCCATTTTCCTTCACCATGAACCTTAATGTAGCTTGTGAGTATCTTGTCTTCGATTGCTGTCCATGCTCCTCTATTCAAACCAACCTTTGCACAACAAGGACTCCTCCCCATCTCTCTCTCTCTCTCTCTCTCTCTTTCTCTCTCTCACACTCACTCTCACAGCCTCTGTGGGAATAGGGAAGAGGGAAACGGGGAGAGATACCCACGCTGTATTCTTTTGATTGTTACAGATAACTGGGGTGCACACGTCTTTGTTCACGACTATATATATACAGTCACCTAGATGGTCACGAGTATATCACAACAGCTTTCACACTCTACACTTCGGCATTTAGTAATCAATGAATTTTCTAGGTCCCGGCTGCTGTGCTTTAGGTGACAATCATTTTGCCTAACATATTCTTCTTATTAAAAAATTTTTTTTTTAAAAAAAGGCCAATGTTACACACACACACACACACACACACACACACACACACACACACACACACACGTATCTTTCACTCCGGGATTTTCGAATTGAAGTCTACCACCAAGATTATAAGGGCCACAAACTGACGTATTATTTGTAATTATTGAAGTTTAATATGTTATTTATTCTTAAGTATATTAATCAATAATTTTAATTTTCTGGTTGATTAATGTTTTTGACATATTATCAGATTTTTTTTTCTTTTTTTTGATATATATCAAGAAATAATGGGGAGGGTATGTGCTTTGCTTGAGCTTAACCTATAATCCATGTAATTGCCTCACATTTTAAAATTTAATTTGGGTTGAATTGGTCTGCTAAATTTTCTGGGGTTGAATCAATGTCAAGGGAAGCTTCGTTTTCACTTTTATATAAACTTCGTTGTCACCTTTCCAAGTTTCAATTGCAGAGAAGACTTTTCGATCTGAAAAAGAAAGAGAGCCACCGTAAATGTACTCACCTGCCCTTCTCATTATGTGATGGCAGCCATCTATCTCCCAAGCTACCTTTCTTTCCTGCCCTTGAAAGTTTGTTGCAAAGCAGGAGAGTCAACAGTGGACATTCATGCATCCAAATAATGCAGTAGTACAAGAAGTTAGATTGCATAGTAATGCTAAACCTTTTTCCAGATTTTTCCTTTTTTTTTTTTTTTTTTCTATTTTCTGTACTCCTCTACCTTGGGAGCTGCATGGGCCCAAAATTAACTTTGCTTTGATCCTTGTCCTCACATGTGTATGCAATCAATGAAGATTTCCCATTTGTTGCCCGCACGCCTCCTGTCCAATGGTACCAGACTACTTGTAGCTACGTATCAACGTGCATACATTTTCCTGTAAATAGGATGTATTTGCGATTCGCATGCTACGTTTTCATAATTTACATAAAACATCCTTAAGCTTCAGTCCAAAATAACCAAATTAAAAAAAAAAACTTCTTCTGTTAAGTTTCGGTTAGCTAATGTTAATTTTAATGAGAAAAATGCCAATAATAGACCAAATTGCTCTTATGTATAATTACATTTAAGCTGATAGGTGGAATTAGAAAATAAAATAAAATAAATAGAAATCTAAATATAAAGTATAATCAAATTATATTATTTAAAATATTTAGTAAAATTAATTTTTTTTATTATTTTAAATAAAAATAAATAAATAATTTTAAAATCAAACGAAATTTTTAATAAACTAAATCAAAACTTAGATAATAATTATTATTATCATAAGTTTCCAAGATTGGTGAGGATTACTCGGAATGGAAGCACCAAATCATTTTACTTTGGCCCAGGAATTCATCGCCTTCGATGCTACGTAAGATCCACATGGCTGCCACCGACCAGAGAAATTGGGGGAGATGATGGCGCAGAGAATCCCGAGGGTGAAAAATTTGTTTATTTATAATTTAATTAAAATTAAATTAATAAAATTAATATTTAATATTAAATATATAAAAAATATTTTTTTTATTTTTTATAAAATTTTTTAATTAATTAAATTAAAAAATTATAATTAATTAATTAATTAATTAATAATTTTTAAAATGAATCAAATATAATTTTATTATAGTTTTACAGGTGTCGGTCTAGTAGACCGATTTTCAAAACATTGGGGTATATATAAGGGCAGTATCTTCCTTTTACAATTTTCAACGACATCCGTCCGTCAATCATAATGTATTATTTCTTAAAATCTTATATGAATCTAAAATACACCCTATTTTTTTTTTTTTTATAAGATGCTTAGATGTAATTGACAGCTTTTGCATTTTTTTTAACTTCCAAGTCCAACAACTCTCCAGAATCTGATGAGTTCCATCACGTAGATTAATACACAATTTTCAATTCAAATTATGAGGTTGTTATGCCTAATTGAGCTGAGTTTCAATGGCCTACACGACCCCAACCCCTAAAAAATTCAACAGGAGGCGATTTTTATATACAGTGTATAACACGTTACTCAATTATAATTTTACTCTTATTTTTACAAATAAATCATTTTTGTTATTGTTAATTGATTTTTGAGATCTTATAGAAGCGATTTTCTGTCAACCCATTGACAAAAATTACCTCCTCAAACCAAGTGGGTGGGACTTGGGGGTTAAATCGACTCTCTTCTCTAGAACTTTACACTTAACTTTTCTTAGCCAAGAGGGTTTATTATTTGACCCAAAATAGCATCGCAAGACGCCAATTTTACGTTCACAATGTCTAATGCTTGCGACCATTACCGTCTCTTTTTTTCTAACATTTGACAATGACTAATGATTACAGACATTAACATTAAATGCTGCACATCATGATATTGAGTTTGACAGTGATATGTACTAACTACAATCACGTGCATTGATCCATAGCTCCAACTACACTAGCCCCTCGTGCTGTACACTGCGGTCAACTTAACCCCTCTTCCCGGAGAATTGAGGGAGTGCAGCAGTTTTTGTGGACCTTGTCTTGTCTAGGAGCTTATAATATTTAAAATGTCATTAATATTATTACGAAAATTCTTAATTTCAAACCTGAAATTTAAATTTCAGTCGCCATGAACAAAAAATAATAATAAAAATAAAAATAATAATAATAATAATGGTAATTAAGGAGACTTGGCACCAAGGTTTATACACAAAAAAAAATATTACATAGGAGTGGGGGCCAGGATGAGCAAGTTGGCACACGTGAACCATTTTAGCACCGTTCGTGTCAAAAATAATTTGTGTGATGGGGGCCCGCAGAAAAGCATTTTTCCTTTGTGTAGAAACGTCACGGTCATCATTTTGATGGGGGCCCCGTTTGCGTCAAACCTGTTTGTTACAGTAGACCAGGTGCCAACTTGAGGATGCTTGGGTTAGGTGCGTAAACTTTAAGACAAAGCTTTTTTACTATGAAGTAAGTACTTGGGTTGTTCACAGTCCATGAAGTAAGTAGAAATGGGGACGCTGAGTTGTTGTGTTGGGTAATTCAATATTTACCTGAAAGGGGACTTATTGTTATTAAAACTTTATTAGAAGAGACTCTCACTCTTTTTGTCTAAAAAAAAAGTTTAATATTAATATCATAAAGATTAATTTTATATTTATAATAATCATTTCTTACATTATTTCAACTAATAATTTGAGCTAAAGTTTTAAAAATTTGACTTGATTGATAAAATTAAGAATCAAATAATGACATGATTTGATTTGTTTTGAAAATTATTAAATATAGAAATAAGTAATTGAATCGGTAAACTAATTAATTAAATTATAAATTGATAAATTGATTATAATTTTTTATTCGATTAATTTTAAAAAATTGTAAAAATTTAAAAACTAATTTAAAAATATTTTAATATCTTTAAAAATAAAAGTTATACTATTAAAATGTTTTATATATTTAATATTAAATATCATTTTTATCAATTAAATTTTAATTAAATTAATTAATTTAAAAGTTTTAAAATTTTAAATTTAATAATCAATTTCATTTTATATCCATTTATGTTTCGTGTGAAAACAATCCAAGTTCATATAATAAAATCTTATATTTAATGTAATTGGGTAGTTCACAGTCCATGAAGTAGGTAAAAATGGGGAAGCTGAGTTGTTGTATTGGGTAATTCAATATTTACTTGAAAGGGACTTATTGTCATTAAAACTTTACTAGAAGAAACTCTCACTTTTTTTTTGTCTAAAAAAATAGTTCAATATTAATATCATAAATATTAATCATATATTTCTAATAATCAATTCTTACATTACTTCAATTAATAGTTTGAACCAAGTTTTAAAAATGAGACTAAATTAATAAAATTAGAAATTTAATTTGATTTATTTCAAAAATTATTAATTTAAAAAATAAGTAATTAAATTGATAAATCGATTAATTGAATTATAATTTAATAAATTGTTAAAAAATTTTAAAAAATGAATTAATTTTTATATATTTAATATTAAATATTAATTTTATTAATTTAATAATTTTAAATGTAATTCTAAAAATCTTAAATGCTAGCGGGGGAAGACGGCGGTAACTTGTTTCGGTAACGTCACTTCATATCCATTTCGGTCGGTCGCATGTGAAGACAATCCAAGTCCCAATAATACAACCTTATATTTAATGTAAAATGTACTATCTGACCAGAGTAATTAAAAGGCGTACATCTTGATGATGAGAAGAAGGAAAAAGGAAAATTGGTGGCCAGGAATTCATAACCCTTTTTTTTTTTTTTTTTTTTTTAAAGCAATCAGGGGGGCAATTAATTTTCATTTTCTGATTCAAACGGGGGGCATTCCTAACGGCCGCGGTCCTGACAGTGTCAATCCAACTTGTCCGAGTAATCATCATTGATACCGTATCTTTTGATAACTCTGCTAGATTCTCCGCGCAACCCACTACTTCAATTTGTGATTTGATTTCCATGAAAGTAGATTTATACCTCGTGCACCTATGCCTCATTTATTTCGAGATTAATTGAAAATCGACATTTAGAATATAAAATCTCATATTCTAAAAATACAAAAACATATATATTATTTATAATATTTATTTATGTTTTTTTTTTTTATTTAACTCATACCCAAATCCCCACTTTGACTCTATATCTGTATTTCCTTTTTTTTTTATTTTTTTATTTTTTCAAAAAGAAAAAAATTTACATTCAAAGTTTTATAATCATCAAAACTAAATAATCCCCAACAATCCTCTCGGACTTGGGTGTTGTCTATACCCGCTACCAAGTTCTGTTTTGTTTTTTGTTGTTTTTTTTTAAATTTTTTTTTTTAAAACAAAAGAAACCTCCCATTAGTTAGTTATACATATCTATCTATCAATTTCGCTGTGATGGGAGGCCCCAGCGTATGAACAAACCTAGATGTAGTGCAACTATTTGACTTTAATTTCATATAAGATATCCATTCGAGGAATATATTGTATAATACTTCAAGTTAGTTCAAGTCTAGCAATCACATAAAATAGTAATTTACCTCTAAATAGTGATAACAAGACCAGACTTTGAAAATTTTCAAATTTAGATTCAATTGAAGTTAATTAACATAATGATTTAATCTATAAAATTCTCACATTGGTAGAACTTAAATGATAATTTAATGTGCATAATCTTGTTTTTGTGTTTTTTTTTTTTTTCCAAAAAGGAAGAAGAAGAAGAAAAAAAAACCTGTTTCAATGATGCATGACTACCAACTAAGTCATATTTATGAATATGATGGACAAAATGGGCTGTGCTCAAGAAGCGTCTATGCCACTGACTTTCAGCCTTGGAGACAATTGCTATAACATTTAGCTGACGGCCACTCCCGAATTATAGCTGTTGTGTGGCTTGAATTCTGCGTTTCGTCTTTCTTTTTCATGTTCTTCTAATATCTGGCTGGCTGGTATGAAGGCCTTTGTGCCATTGGCTTGTAATAGAACCCCCCCCCCCCACCACCACCACCACCACCAAAAAAATAAAAAAAAAACAATAATTGAATCTCTTCATCTGGGTTTTGTGAAGTATTTTTCAGTTACCAAATGCCTTTTACATCTCTTCATCCTTTTTTTCTTTTTTTTCTTTTTTTTTTTGGATCAGATCTCTTCATCTTTCCTATAGTAAAATTTTGAGCTCTTCCTGGAGCAAAATAGCCTTTAAGTTGACTAAACTGACTGGACTCGAACAAACCTAACTTCTTCCTATTTCAAGTGGCTATCAGCCCAACTCGGAAATCGACGTACTAGACTGCAGACCCTCCTTCTCCTCCTTTTTATTTTTTTTATTTATTTTTTTGTCTTTTGGGGTCTAAATGTGATTGATTTTTTCTGTGGAATATGACCCTTTTGGACCCCTAGTCTCCTCCATTTGCCCACTTGTGCCTGCCTACCTTTCTTTACTTTGTTCTGGTCGGTGATTGGGGGCCACAGCCTTTTGGCATTGTTAACAAAATAATAATAATAATAATAATAATAAAATTTCTATAACAAGAGTGAGATTTATACAAATAAAAAAATATATTATTTTATTATATAATTTACACTTTAATAGAGTTCTTAATAAATACTAAAAATAATAATAAAGAAACAAAGAAGTTTGATTTTAGTGCCATCTATTGATATTCACCAACCGATAATAATAATAAGCAGCTGCTTGAGAAACAACCATAGACAGCAAGTTTCTTATTTCACTAAACCTTAATGGAGCACACGATCCTGAGCATTGGGGACAGCACATCATACAAAGATGAAGGGCTTTGCGCTCGGCAACTTCTCTTGTTCATAACATTAGACGGAATGAAGTGCAATTTCCTACGATACACGAGCAGCTGCATGCAACCCCACATGCATGCACGCATGGATACTCAAAAGCACGCGATGTTCTGCACAATCCTACCGGTGAAGAGATCAACTGAAGCAAATTTAGAATCAAAATATTTTCATAATCATGGACTCTAAAGTCTGCAAAGGTACAAGAGCAACCAAATCCAAAGTGCAAGAACGTTTTTAACAATAAAATACCAAGCAAAACCACTACAGACCCAGCCCAAGCTCCATATACAATCTTATCCTAGTTGAGCTCGAACCGGGTCTGGACATATTTATGAGCCTTATCGATGCTATCAACTCTACCAAGCATATATTGGTATGGAGCTATTCACCCCAAGTCAAATAATTTCCACATTTGTTATAAATAACCTATAAACTAGAGCAAGCCTCCCAACAACCTTTCTAGTCTTCACTACTTGCCAAATAATTGCAGATCTGCCCTCACCAATCTAATTGCTGCTTGAGGTTCTCTCAGTTCAAACTGTAAAACAAATGTAAATAATTCAAGATTACCAGATAACACAACTTCTTTAGCCACAAAAGGCCAATCTCAAGAGAAATCTAAGGTTCTTCTTCGATTGCAGAATAACCACCTAACATGCAACAAAACTGTTATGAGGCCAAGAAAACACCTGACTCCTACCATGAAATAATTTACTACCCACTATGCCAATCAATATTGCTAAGACCAGATTTACAGGATTGCAGCAGCAATGAATCACTAAAACTTCTCATATGCTTCCCTCCTGCCCTTAGGCAGAGTCTAGAGGTGGGGCTGTTTCTGCTAATAGCTGAACAATTAAACTGCTTACCAATCAGGTCCCAGTAGTCACACCAAATCAGCACAAAGACAACTATAACTATCAAAACTGTGTCATCTGCTGCAGCATTTGAGAATTAGTTGGTTGTGATACCAGCTGCTCTGAACTCGGTGAAGGTCTTATCAGGTGGTTAGTAACAACTGGGTTGCCAAGCCCTTGTTTCATCAGCTCCTTAGGATTAGCATTGCTTGTTTCTGAATTCAAAGTTTCCATCGAAGCACGAATCTGGAGCAATAATTCATATAAAGAGAAAACATCTCTGCATTCAATAAGCAAAGCATACAAATGAAAACTATTACACAGGATCTACTTACCATATCAAGCCGCTTCCCGTGGAGATCACTTGATAACTGCATGTTTCACACTCATCAATATGTCAGAAAATATCCCTTGATAAATTCTTTGTTCAAAAGATAATAATGCATCCATCATATCATTAATAAGTTAGATAATAACTAATTATCAGATGTCTCGAAATGTTTAATAGAAAGTATTAAGTGCTCACCGGTTTTCTTTGGTGCTTCTGCTGTTCAGACAAATATCCCGGTATTGTTAAATGCTGGCTTTTTTCTGCACATAACTGACATGAATCAGACACAATCTCAATCTGGTTCTCCTTGCAAAAATAAGATAAGAGAAGCATCATGTAGAAAAACAATCTGTTATTTATTCCTTTTTTACTATTATTTTTGCCTCTATATGTGCAAACCTGACCAGTCTAAATGCTGTTTGATTTAAACCTTCATGACAATTCTTCAATAATAACCATATCACTATACAAAAGCATGACCACAAAATTTAACATTTGCTCATGCTTCACTGCATATGTCATCAAGCTGTAATAACCACTATTCCTTTTAACTCACACACAAGAGAATTGCTCGCCAAAGTTGAGCCCATTAGAATATTCATTAAAATTGACTATTAAATTGATATGACAAGAATCAATATCCTCATAATGATGAAATGGAGTACAGATCAGCTCAGACCTAAGTGTAGCAACAAATCCTTCGACTCTAAAGTTGAAGATTTTCGATGCTTCGCCAAACTGCAAGCAAATGTTGTTACCTGCACTTGATGCAAGACGATAAGTTTCTGTACAGAAGACCGGGATAAAAGAAACATATAAAACTAGTAAAACATATGCCTGCAATAAATTTTTTAGAACAGCTTTGACAATAATAAGAAACTAGCTTAGAAGCCAGTTAAACGTGTGCCTACAACATCTTTCTTAGACAAGCTCAGAAAATAATAAGAAACTAACTTTAACAAGCCAAATCTTGTAGATATGTCATTCTGACAACAATAGATGGAAACCTGTAATTGCCTTTCCAACCCCATGAACCATGGGAAGAAGGGGATACATTATAGAGTGAGACAGACATGCAAAAGAATAATACAAATTTTAACATGACAGATTTCAGGACACAACTTCAATCAATATTAAGTTTTACTGACTGCATTACCATGATCATTAATTATATTATTAAAATTACTATTAATATAAACAAAAATATGAAGCTGGAACCCATTAGACTAGCCCCTAGATGGGATTCAAAAAATCAAAATTAAGTCCATCCTAACAAATATATGCCATGCTTTCAATCAGATCACAGGAAAAAAAAACAGAGAAAGGTAGAGAAGCAAGCCAAATTTTCATTCCTGATTTTGATATTAGACTAACAAGTATCAAAGAGACTTCCATTTTCCATTATGGGCAAGTTAGCATCAGGATATGGTTAGAATGGGGATTAACAGGCCCTGATTACATGTACTAGCACTGTCACTGGCTGGTCTATTGGTAACATCAGCTTGCCTTGAGAAAACGATATGGAGTAGACTCAACAAGAACTGGTCATTTATCCCATATTACATATGCAATTTCTATAAAGTTCATGTGCAATATTAATATAAACATGCATGCAAGTATGGTGTAACATTTAAGGTAAGATGGAAACACATACAGAATCAATAAAGTCATCAGCAATCTCCAAGAGAAGATCTTCAACTTCAGGATCCAGCTTTCCCTGAGAGTCTACCTGCATACAACAAAGACATGAAAGCTGGAAGATATATATTTCTGAAGAGTTTAAATGCAAGAAAAAGCAGAATATAACACTAATAGAAAATTTACAGATAAGATTGTATGAAATGGAACCTATGAGAAAAAATATATACATATCTGAAATGGTGGAAGACCTGTGAAACTAAGTCTTGTATCTTTCTCTTCCCAAGAAGTTGATTGGTTGCTTCTGTTCCTTGGCTGGAGCTTCCTCCAGGGGTAGTTGTACCAGATGCTGTTGCATCTGGCTGGGATCCTGTCAAACTAAGAGATTTCTGGCCTGGTTGTCCTGGCACTCTTGGTGATGGCTGTTGCTGCTGTGGTAGCTGCTGCTGATGTAATGCCAGTTGTTGCAATTGCTTCTGTTGAAATAGTTGCTGTGGCTGCAGTTGTTGATGGGTCATCATTGGCTGCTGCTGTACTAGCTGAGACAATTGTTGTGGGCTTAATGCTCTCTGAGGAGATGAAGTCAACTGCTGCTGTAAAAGGGCTTGCGGCTGCCTCTGCTGTTGACGTAATGAAGGTGAGACAGGACCAGACATCGCCGGCATTTGCTTTGACCACTGTTGCTGTGACAAAGAGTCCGGCATCATAGTTTGCGGTGCATTCTGAGCCAACCCAGACATTGAAGGATTCATAAATGCCAACGATGCTGTCCTTTGTAGGCCTTGCACCTGTTGAGCTTAAGGATTGATTGTGTCATAGTCAAGTACAACAATTGAGTGTAAAATAGGTTGCACATCATTAATCACATTATAAGCAGCATATAAGGAAACCCGAGAAGGTATACTAATGTTAAATTTTCTCATTTATTAAACATCTTTTGTTGCACACTGGAAGGAGGTTCCACAGTAAAAGAGAGGACATTAAAGCAGACAAGCAATTTATCTCAGCAAGAACTTTTATCCATGGTAAATAGTATATACCTGAGAGTTGAGTGAACTTTGATGTGCTAGCTGCTGTCTCACTTGCCCAATATTCATCCGTTGTTGAGCATAAGCGAAAGCCCCATTAGGTGGTCTAATTTGTGAGCTCAAATTAAGTGAACCCATCATTCCCATTGCTTGCATTCCCTGCAAAGGCTGCCCCAGGGTATTACTAGGATGAAATTGGGACCCTTGGACCAACCCATTTTTTTGCCTCGGCTACATCCAAGAATTTAGTTTTGTCAGCTATTATCATACAAAACAGAATTATCTTGCCAACTTGACAAAAAAAATGCATTAAAAGGGTGATTAAATGGTCGACTAAGCATGGGACAAACCAAATAAACAAATTGGTTAACCTATTAGACTACTCATACAAAGTTGGCAAATAAATATTTAATATCTGATAAGTGTTTGTGGGATTTTGTAGCTCATAATATATTAGGGATCATCTTTTAGAACAAATAAACCTGTTGGCCATTACAGAGATTTCTTCAATTCACAGCTATCAATTTAGGAAACCTTTGTAAACAGAAACTTTCATGCAGCATCCTCTTATCTCTTGTGGAAAGAAAATTAACTTGAATTCTGCTTTCTAGACCAAAACAATCACAACGAGGACCACTGAAAATCATGACAACCATAGTAGCATTTTGATCACTACAAACGGCAAGACAATTTTCAATAAAATAAAATAAAATAAAAACACAGATTACTTTAACACTACACATCAATTCCCGCTCTATAGAAAAGTTCAACGTGAGTAACTAATGCAAAAACAACGATTTCTAAAATTGAAAATTAAACTTTAAAGTATATATATCATTATGAATACACCAGACCAATCCAACTCATACCGAGGCCAATAGCTGGGGCTGCAAGCTCAACTGTGCTGTCGCAGCCGCTCCCCCGGTCAGCATGGGTAGATGCCCGCCCTGCCCGAGAAGGGCTGTCCGCGACAAGTTGGTCCCACCAATCTGCTGATTCTGAGAACTCTGCTGCAAGTTCTGTTGAATTGAGCCCGACCCACCAAAATTCACTTGCCCATATATCCCCTGCTGTTGTTGTTGCTGTTGCTGCTGCTGCGGCTGCCTCAAAACGCTGCCGTACTGGTTTTGCAGCTGCCGTCCAATTTGGCTCAAACGAGACATAGACGGTGATCTTTGAAGTGCTTGCGCGATTTGGTAACCTGAAATGGCTGTCACATTATGTTGCTGCTGCTGCTGCTGTTGTGGTTGTTGGGAGAGTAAAGGTGGTAAATTTGTGGGTGGGTCAATAGAAGGAGAAGAGATTTGTGGGGTTTGAGGTAAACTGGACATGTTTGACATAATTGTCGTCTGGTTTTGTGTCTGTTGCTGTGGTGGCGTTAAGGTTGCCGGGTTTGAGCTCGTGGCCGTTAATGTCGTTATTGGTTGTTGTTGTGGCTGTAGAGGTGGCGTTGATGATGATGGTGATGGCTCCATTGGATTTGGGGAAGCCAGAGGCTTTTGGGATGAAACTGAACTTTCTGCCATCGAATGCAAATTTTAAAGGGGTGGCTTTCTGAATTTTCAATTACATAAATCCCACCCCCCCCCCTTTTTTTTTTTTTGCGCACTTGATTGGTTGCTGGTGTTTTGTTTTGTAGCTTTAAAAAAAATTAGGAAGGAGAGAGAGAGAGAGAGAGGGAAGATGTCGAAGAGAAGAGGAAAAGAAGGTTAGAAGCGAGGAGATGCAGAGACAAATGTTATCTGAGCCGTACACGCAAGCAGAAGGAGATTGGGTCAGGTCAGATGGTGGGGTCGCGTTTGAGCTATATATCATTAGGGAGGAAGTTGAAGTTGAAGTCGAACCAAACATACGGCCTTTGGATTTTGAGAGGAAAAAAAATGTATTGTATCACATTTGATAGTTAAGATTAAATTTTTTTTATTAATTTTTCTTGTTTCATTTAATTTTGGTCATAGAGAAATTTACTAAACTTTCGGAAGTCATGGATGATTGAGAACCAAGATTTAAGGTAACTAACCTTAGAAGTTATAAGACCAATGACAATAAGTTTTTTTTTTTTTTTTTTCATATTTTTAGATTAATTATTAAAAAAAATAATTAATGACTTTATTTTTGTAGTTTTCTGTAATTTTACTTGATTGAGTCAAATAATTTTTTTAATAAAAAAATAAAAAGAACAATAGAATGGCCAGATCAAGAGGGAAAACATTTCAGTTGTTTCCAATTCAGCATTAGATTTGTTAATCTTCGCAATTATATCGTATTATCATGAAATATGATCTTAACTGACACTACAAAATGAAATTATATTAACAATTTAAAGGTAATGATCTGAAAAAAAAAAAAAATGTAAAACAAGAAGAAAGAAATTGTTTTGCCCAAGCTAATGATGTATACATGTTCACTGAGTATAAAATATTGTAAATGTTTCATCCTCAAAATAAAGAATCATCCTTTACCCTCATAAAAATATCTATCGCTTATGGCTCCTATGGGATGTACGTTCATAAAAGCTAGTCTACAATATACAACAACAAAATACCAAAAAAAAAAAAAAAAAAAAGAATTAGCAACCATAAAACCTACCAAACATTCCACCTTGACAGCATCAAGGATCACAAAATAGGGCCTTCCACGAGGGGCATGCCAATGCTGATGTGCCCATCATCCATGGAATGGTCAGGTAATGACATGCAAAAAATTGTCTCAGACTGATGTTTGATCCAAAAGACCACACCCATCACAATTGCAAATAATGTACACAAAGCGGGACCGGATTACCATCGCCTCCACCGTTAGCAAAGTATGATTAGTTGTCAAGAGCCGTACAGATACTTGTAAGTCCTGCCAAAACTTCTGTCCCAATAATTATCAAAAACATATCGATTTACTTACTGAGCAGAGGCCCAAGACCAACATCCCCTCGCTAATTCACAAGCTTTCATTGTGGTTTGCTCGTTAGAGGACAATGCCGATAGGCTTGAAAGAGAAGGCAGTCAAGCGCATGGAAGGTTGGTAGCTGTGGTGATGGGAGTGCGTGTTGATGGAGAGTGCAAAGGCAATGGTCATGGGTTGCAGGGACATGGTAGGTCAATGGTGGGTGATGTTGGAATGACAATTTGATTTAATTGGACAATGTTGTGAAATTATATTAACCAAAGAAAATAATTTCTGATAGATTGAAGCATGTTGTGAAGTACCGGAAATGCCTACAGCAATGATGCGCTCTTGGGATTCGCAAAGAAATGCCTCCGATATACCAACTTCGACTCTCTATAGCTGTTCCCAAGGAGAGTTCCCAATAAGGGAGGGGGGCCTCTTGATGTAGATTGAAGCATGTCTCTCACGACAATTTGCTTGTCCAAAATCATCAGATCCAACAAAGTTCTACAACTCTATAAAAAAACCGTGAGAAACACACAATATTAAGATCCACCAAAAATGGAAAACACAGCATAAAGTTGTCAGCATTCATCCATATTATTCTTTTCATTCTTGAACTCCTTCACTTGAAGGCATCGAAAAAAGCCAGCCTCCATTTTGTTTAGGAGAGGACAATGTTCTGCCTGATATTTTCTACTGGGTTCGGGCATGAATGCACAATGGCTTGTATGCAGTCCAGAAAAAAATTACTACAGAAATTGTTAGAATTTGCTAGCAAATTCTTAGAAGGCAAGTTGAAAAACATGAAAGGTTGCATGGCCTTTGACATTGAAAATCAAAGAAAAGCAAGCAAGTATAATAAGACCATAAAAGTTAACTGATGATCCAGTGGGGAGCATGATGAATTATCCCAGTAGAAAATTTCCAATAAAGCATTTACAGTTTGCGAGAGCATTCTTTAAGCATCTTTCTCCACCCTCCCCCCAATCTGCCCAACACCCAAACATATAAAAGCAACAGCCTACCTGGGGATTTAAAGCATCAATCCTTCGAATAATACCATCCTGTCACAATATGGAAAGAAAAACGGAAAATCAGGTTAATAAGATTAGGTTCCATTTGATAATATCCATTAAAAGCAACTTGTTCAAGTTCTTACAGAGAGCAACTTGCTCAAGTTCTAAGCTCAAATAAGAAGTAACCAAAAAGATAATGTTTCTAACCCCCCAACAGGCACAAAGAGAATCATCAGCTTTTTGGTACTAGGTACAAATATGCCACGTGCCTTCAGACAAGCATTGATATTTAATCCACACACACACACATATACACACACAAAGCGACAGGGAGGGAGAGACGCATCCCTTAGCAAAATTCTGAATAAATCAGCTCTAATGCACATCATCTTCCACCAAAAACCAACCAATCAGACAATACCCTCCAGTAGAATGTGTCATGAGTTAATCTAGAATAACACATTAAAAAGAGGCAGTAAAGCCATAACATAAAAAGTGGAAACTTAAAATATAGACACAAAAAACCATGCCAAAACTTGAAAGCATGATTAAGGGTGGATTTCTGGGAGGTTTTTTGTGGGGTGGGAATAGAGAACGTTCAGGGTGATATTTCAAGCTTATACAGGCCTTTCAGGCATAATAATGCAAACGGCTCTCAAATAAATGGTCAGCACAGAATAATACCAAAAACTGGTTGTATTAAACTGTGCTTTCAAAAACCATGCAAAATAACTACAGGCAACATGTTACTTATGTAGAAACAATAGACTCTCTGTCCCCATAACAATTACGTTGCATACAATTACACAGGTATGAGACAGTTCAAATTGGTAGAATAGCCAAGTTCAATCCCTAGTCAAGTCAATGCTCTAAACTCAAACAGTGTTATTAACAGTGACCAGAACTTTTTCCTATCAGAGTCACTTTGAATGGAACAAACACAAATCTAGAAGACTACTGTACCTCTAATATCCCAGGATTTTGCATAACAGTACCAAAAACACGGCGTATAAGTCCGTTGTAGATGAACTTGTTGATGGTCCCATCTCCATTTATCCATGGCAATATGGGCACAGTTAATTCCTGGCAAAATGACTCGAGTGTTTCACTGGCATTAGTTGATCCCAGTGGGTTTTCATCTTGCCAGTAGCCTTGATGCCCATTGATAACCTTGGCACCATCCAAAGGAACAACTTCTTCAGGGAGATTTAGTATAGTAACCTTGTGGACATCATTATTAGTTGTGATTACTCCTGTCTGTGAATTAGCACCAACTACGAAGCAATTCTGAGGCTGGTATATAACATGGTTGTCATTGCTTCTCTGCAAGGACTTCTTAACTGAATCTAGTTTAAGATCATGATGGAAACCAGCTGATGACATCAAAAATACTTTGAATGATATAAGGCATCAACAACGCGAACAGACGCATAGGCATTGACCTGTACCAAAAGTGTCATGTTAGAAGTATCTCAAGGCCCAAGATTAGACCATCCAAGCTAGCCATAAGCCTCATAGTTGGAACTCCAGAAAATCCATGACATCAACGTGATTAAAAATCTTTGCTGAGGTCAAATGATTCAAACTAGATATCCTCATATTTCCCTAAACAAACCCTATAAGAAGCAGAAGAAGAGAATTGGCAGAAATTCAAACAAATATCATCCTGTGGTATTAATTATGATACCTCCCACCAAAATACAACAAACTAAAAATGATAAATTTCAAAGTAGAGACTTCCAAGCGAAATCCCATCAATCAAGAGATTAAAAGAATATAAAGAAGACTAAAATGAAATCAAGTGGAGGACACAGAATATGCGGATATTGAAAGGTGAGGTCCACATGCAAATACATGTGACAAACGTTACCCCTTTTCTGCAGCAACACCAATAGAAGAATTAAATTTCTTAATTGCTGAAGCAAGAGTAAAACTGACCTTCAATACTTGTCCAAATGCTTGAAGTATATTAATGACATGTTCATGTATATTTTCCCCTGAAAGAAACACATGAATATTTAATGCTGCAGATATCACATATAATTATAATACGACTGTAATTGCAAACATGAATAAAGATACAGAGGAAGAGGGAAAGAAAAAGAGAGAGAGAGCACAACAGGGAGGGAGAACACACATACCCACAACTTGGGAAACTTCTTCCATGCTCAAACCTTGGTCACCAGCAGTCTGAATAGCAGTATAAGCAGCCTTGAAGACCTGGCTATTGAACCAAGGCACTTGTTCTGCTCCAGATGGTTTCAACAAGAGATGTTCTGCATAGCCAGCCATAGCATCCCAAGGTGAATGAGTTGACCATCCTGCTGTAGGAAGGATGCTAACAGATTTAGGTACTTCCTGCATAAGTTCACCATGATATGAACTGGGGCTCATTTTTTCACCCACAACAACATTAGCTTTATCATTCAAATAAAGTTCACCAACACAAGTCTCCCCATCCTTGAACATATCCACAGCATCAGTTGTCAAAAATATTGCACGATGCATTGATACCACTATATGAGGAAATCCCTTTTCCCGACGCGAAATAAGTTCGCTATCTGCCAGGGATTTTAGTTTTTTAGCCTTGTGACCATCACTAAGTTCATCATCCTCAGATTTACGTTTCGAACTTCTCAAGTCTTCAGCCTCCCCCACACCTTCATGTGGAACACATGGATAAATGGACAGTTCACCTGAAGAAACTAGTGCAAACAACTGGAAAATGTCCCCACAGTGCAAGTCTGCAGTAAGATTTATTCCCCTTTCCACAAGCTCTTTTTGTCTATCATGGAGCCAGCCAGAAATCTTAGCAGCTCTTTGTCCAGTATTAGCTGGAAATGGAGATCTAGAAATACTATGCAAAAACTGCTGAGACAGCTGAAAGGGTTGATCACCATTCCCTCCAATCTGCCAAATAGGGTAGAGTGGTCAAAAAGATGAGGTCAAAATAAACAAATAAGCAATGGAAAACGACCTTAATATGGACTTGCAAATGACCACCAGGCAAACAAGTGAATCAGCTCTTGAGCTAAGGGCTGTCTTTGCACAAGAATTCATACTGTACACTGACCTAGCCTATGGCTTTGACCCTAAGGGTACCAAGAATAAATTTTCACAACAATCCATGACTTCACTTACTGCAATATGACAGCAGAAAAAAGTTAAGGGCCCTTTTTGGAAGCCTTTTTCCATGAAACCAGAAGAGAATGTTTGGGGTTCAACTTGCCATTTCTCATTGCCAATATGCTAATTCATTTGAAATCATTCAAAAGTCAAAAGTAAAAATTCAGAATTTGGCAGATGGAACTGTGACCAAGACTGTCTCAATATCTTTGTCACATTGAAACTCCAAGAGATCTGGCTTAATGGTTTAGCCATGAGCAAATATATTAGCTGATGGCAAATCTGAGTTCGATTAGTAGCAATAAAGAGTGGACAGGAAAATCTAAAACACATTTATGAGAGGTTCAATGATGCAACATTGATTATCATGGGGCAAGTCATCCATGTTAACCCTATCGTATGCATAGAAAGCCTAAAAGTTCAATAGAAAGTATGATAGACCTGCAATGTAAAGAGTAATTTCATTGTTTTTCATGGTGATATCTACACTGCATCATTTTAACAGAGTGATGATGACAATACAAGTAAAATGTTTAGTCCACAGTTAACATGCAAAACCCATCAAACATTAATGCTATAATTAAAGAGATGGGATAGTATGTTTTACCATGATTTTCTTGTCTCTAAGATAGCTAAAAGCTGCAAAAAGGTCATGTTCAGAATAACGATGCAAGGTTTCTGCCAAAAGATTTTGCAAATTTGGCTCTGTTGAGGTGCTCAAAAAGATGAGCTTTAATAGCTCTACAGCATTTGAAACAGCCAATGATTCATGAACTTGTCGACTAACACTCGACCGTTCATTCAAAAGCTTCATAAATTTCTGATGAATGCGAGGCCATCTTGATCTTTTAGCAGAATCTTTACATTTTTCGGAGTCAAGGTTCTGGGCCTCATTAACTTTACCGGAGGACAACCATTCTGATTCCTTGGAACTCTGCAACAAAAAGAGAGTACTTAGCTATCCAACTCAATGTTAGTACCCAATAGCCCCTGAATAGTCTAAGAAGAGGTGCTAAATAAAAAACAGGAGCGTAGCTGCACCAAAAATCATACATATTGCACAAGGATGAACAAGCCTATCTTAATCATGCAATCACTGAATCCAAAACAGACAGGAAGGCAAAGTTTAACCACTCCACCACTCAAAACTCCAATAACTACTATGATTTTGTCGAAGGCAATTCCACAAAATTCAATGAATAACAGCTGGAATGAAAGTCCAACTATAGACGAGCAGGGACATACATATTCTTTGGTATTTGAATTTAAATGTGGCTGCTCTCCCGAGGCAGATCTAACTTTCTTAGAGGTATCCATTTTAGCTACTTGCTTACACATAAGAACATCCTCAAAGGCTTTCTTAACACTTTTGTGGGTAAAATCATCCCACCGCTCTTCCTCAGAATTGGCTTCTACAGTACATTTGTCTGCAGTAGAAATCCTCCTGTGAAGACCTTCTGCCAACGAGCACTGCACAAGGCCATTCTCCAGGTGCTTCATGTAACGTTCACTGAGCACAGTGCAAAGCTTCATTAATGCTTTCCTAAAATATTTATTCCGATTTAGTGATGCCATTCTTCTAGCACAGGTTCTCGGAGGAGCTGGTAGCTCAGGAAGGGTACTCCAATCTACACGGTGAAACTTTGCCCCAAGAGTTGCACGATGTTTTGCATACTGGATCACCAGCAGCCTGCAAGACAAGACACTTGCTTGAAAAGAAAAGAACTGCAGTGCACTGAATGAATAGGAGCAAATAAATTTCCATCTTCTCTGTTAAAATATTTGAAATTGTGAAGAATTTGGTCTCTGCAAGTGTGGATATGAGTTAACCTCCCAGATAGACAGTCTAGACACATTGGCAAAAATTTAACACAAAGGAGTGAATGAATAGGAAGACATTCAGAAAATTTTTTATAACACTTTTTCGCGGTTACCACATTGCCTAGTATAATATATAAAAGATGGCGCAGAAACATCCTCAACAGCAACTATCCAGATGGAACAAACTGATGACAGTCCCAAAATATTCTTATCATATTAAGCTGGCCGCTGGCTGCACAAGCATGCTTTCACTTTACCTGTCTCTTTCATCTGTCCATGAAAACCTGCTTCTGCCTGTTGCCTTTCTTCTCAGAGTTGTGCAATGACTTATGAAAGAGTAACATTCAGCATCTGATTCTTGCTCTTCTACAGGGGATAGATGATCATCATCCTCCTTGAATGCTGGAAAACAATCAGCATGCTCTCTTGAAGAGGTAAGATCCTTTTCCTCCATGAATTTGTTTAGGGTACTGGGTGACATAGTAAGCCCCTTTTCACCTGACTGTTCATTTTCGCTGTCATAGCTGCCAAGCTCTGATAAACTTGGCTCTACAAGTTTCCTTCTTTTGTTGGAAGCTGAAGGGCGTTTTCTTTTGGATGATGGACTCTCCTCGCAATTGGCCTTTATGCTGCCCTGAAATGTATTAAGACGCTTTTGGCGCTTATCATAGTAGACACGAAGTACCTGTAAAGAGTATTCGAAGATAGATTTTAGTGGAAAGAAAGATCACATGGCTCATCCTACTGACAAGGGATTCTTTCAACTGAGTTACAAAAACTACCAGACGAATGTTAGCAGAGAAAAGATAGACCACACATGCACATGCACAGAAAGAAGCTGACCTGCTGCAAGCTGAGATTAAGATCCTTTGCAATTTTTTCACAGTATTTATATGAAATCTTTTTGTGTGGATCATCCTTCGCTATGCATTTTAGGAGCTCAGCACGTTGATCAGCAGACATAACCCGAACAGAGGCCCACGACCGTTCAAGGCATACCTGTAATAACTCATTCCATATGAGGCAGAATTGGATGCATATTTCATGTACAAGGAAATTGACAAGTGGCAGGACAGGTAGCATGGGATTTTATGGGAACAGCAATAGCAGCAAAAATGGATATTCAGCATACCAAGTAGAAGTCCAGAATCTTATGCCATAAATGCTGAAATTCATAAAGCATCTTGCTTGTGGCACCTTTTGTTATTGCCACAAGCAAGGCTTAAAATACCAAATGCCAAGCACATACCTCGGGAACAGCAGATCCAGGGAAAGCATGCAAAGCAGCTGTTGGATCAGCAGCAGCATAACAGTACTCCAAAATTTTCCAATACTCATCAACAGCTTCTCTATTTGACAGAATAAAGTCATGTCTTACTCTTGGGCGAAGATCAAAGGATCTTATATTGGCAGTTGCACATAATGACAGTGGTTCCTCTACATAAGGTCTAAGCTCTAAGGCATGTGTGCATGTTGCATGTACCATCTTGGCCCCCTCCTCTGAGTGCCCATCTTTTACTAGCCGTATCAACTACATCATAGAACCAGCTATGAGGCCTTATACAATTGTTGCAAGAACAAATATGCATATTCATCTGATTATTCCTAAACTACCATTTAGAGAAAAATTTGATCAACAGCATGACAGGAGAAGCCATTTCGTAAACTTACTTATAGCGTCTACTGCTTCAACAGGCAACACCATGAAATGGTCAACCTTTGATTCATCAAGAGTCAAATATCACTAGAATTTAAATACATTATCCAAATTCACAAGAAAATACTGAAATGAAATTATAATTGTGGAATTTCACTGGGTAAATTGGCTGTTCATTGGAGAGATACGTCAGTTTCTACCTTAAAATTCACTGTTACTAAAAAATTTCAAAACTTATTGAAGTGCAATAAATATTGGTGAATAAATCAATGTAGATAAGGGTGTTCCCAGTTTGGGGTCTGGGGAAGGGTCATGTGTGTGCAGCCATAAAAGGTTGTTTCTTTAACTCAAACTTGTGACCTCCAGGTAACAAAGAAGCAACTTTAATGTTACACCAAAGCTCAACCTTCAAACAAATCAGCATGGTTGAAAAAGAAGATAACATTTGAAAACAATGAGTCACCAACAGACTATGAAATCTTCTCCAATAAGACCAAGAAAGTATACCTTCAATCGCCTTAAAATATCTATGATATACGACAGTCTCCCAGTTGCCCGAGTATTCATGACACATTTATAGTCATCAATAGGAATGTCACAAAGGCGCAAGCCCTTCCGGCACCTTTCTAGCATATCCTCAAAATTCTGGGTAGAACCTACCACCTGTAAGAACAGCTCAATTGGGATGGCCTTCAAAGCTACTTCAAGTTCAAAGTGTTTGTAGGTGCATGTATGCATCCCAGATGATAGAACATCATCCCATCCAGGAAAACTACTCAAATAACCCCACAAAAAACAATGCAGTAGTTTGGCTCGAACCATTTTTGCCAACACAAATCCATTGGCTCGCATAGCTTCTGATTGAGCAGCATTGTCATTTGAACCAACACGTAGCTGAGTTCTCATCACCCCATTCAATACAGGAAGTGGTTCATGAGTCTTCCACCTAGATGACCTCTGGCCACGGATTTCTTTTTCAAAAGACCTCAATCTGTCATGCATTTCACCAACTAGTTCAGAGGGAAAACTCTCAAGTGACGGGTGCAGAACCACCATAGTTCGACGGCTGCGGCTGCAATTTGTTACTGCAGGGACATTTATAGTTACACATTTGCAATGCCCTTGTTTCTGAAGCTTGTCCAAAATTCTGTCAATGGTCTTCCTGTCCAATATTGTGCATTTGTCCTTCTCATGACTGACAAGCCACCTATGTAGCTCAGCTCTAAAAATGAATTTCTCATCCTACATGAAATTAAATAACAGGTTTAAATAAAAATATCTACACACTAGAATAATACTTTGATGCAGGCCATCAAGAAATGAATGATACAGGACACCTGTAAATATTCAAGGATCCTCTGCTCTCTCAAGGCACCATCTGTTGTCAAAGGCATTGGTTGCTTCCGAAAAGTAGAAGGTGCAATCTCAGTTGAAGCAGCATTTTTTCCCATTTCCAAACCCACTACATCAAGTCCTGCATTGGAAGCTAGACCTCTTGACTCATGGAAGAACTCTGGCACATTGCCAGGTTTACCCTCCTTGGGGGATCCACAGGAAAACTCACTGGCAGTTTCTGTGTTAATCTGTTTCCCAGGAGCAACATTTTCAACATTGGAAGTCAAATTATCGTACTCTAGAAAGGTCTCAATGGATCTATCAGGAACATCAGGATTGCCAACATCTAAGTTAGTAATCTTCTTTTCATTAAGGACAATTTGGGATTTACCCTGAAATAATTGTTCAGAGTTAAAATTGCCAGAAGTCCACACTCGAGTTACCACAGTTCTCTTATAGATTTCTTTCTGCAAATGCATCCCATACTTAGAGACCATATCCCGAGACCGAAAATCTCTTTTATTTTCAACACCAAGTCTCCCACAAACCTGCTCATGGAAAAGTTGAATAGACAAAAGCTTAAAAGCCACAGCATACAAAAAGTCATATGAGTCAAACCAACAAAAAGTTAAGCTATATAGAAGAAATACCTAAAACGGAATGGAATGGAAAAAAAATGATCCATGCCCACCCAAACTAGATTGGATTAATGCTTGGTTAAGCATTGAGACGTACAACAAAAGATTAAACTACAAGGACCACAACCTACAAATATAAATGCATTGAGAAGTACAACAAAAGACCAAACTAGAAGGACCACAACCAACAAATATAATGATAGAAATGCTGCCGTTTTCCTTAAGGGAAATTCTGTAAGATTGTCACCATATTGCAAATAAAATGTACCAGATAAGTAAAAGGGAGGAGTGTTACCCACAGTCTCTGGCTTACCAAGGCATTGAATCACCAATCAAGCAAGCCAGGAAAGGAAAAAAGGCATATAGAGAGACAGACAACAAATAGAGAGCAGAGGCAAATTCTTAAAGATGAAACATCCTTGTGATAGGGACAAAATTACAAGATCAGGCAGATAAGTATTCAGACATCTACAATAATATTAAAAAAAAAAATCACAGAGAAAGAAGAAGGAACTTTATTTCAACCCCAAAGACATTAGAATTGACAAAGGGAAGATAAGAACCAATGCCTACCTCCATAAAAATAGCTCCTTCAGTTCCTTTAGCATCAACCATGTCATAAATCTGATGCTCAATAGCAAGTTCTGCTAGCTGATCATTTTGTTGAGACCTCCTTCCACACTTGGTCACTTGTTCAAAATTCTCTGTAGAAAATTCTTTCAACAGGCGTAGACAGCGCACAACCTGCCAAAGCATGAGCATCACAAGTGACAATCAGAACAAAAACTTTCTGGCAAGCAACAAGATAGAAACACTTCCTGCAATCTAATTACACACCTTTTCACTTACTTTTGCTTCAAATTCCTCAACAATGTGAGCTTCTTTCAACCTATTACAGATCTAAGTACATATCATGCAGTAAGCATTAAAACAAAGAAAAACACAGATTCCAAATAAAGCTGCATTCAAACACCAACATAGGACTTACAACTCTCCAAGATTTGTGTCCAGCAGGTCCATTACCCCTATAGCCTAGATCCTGCTTGATGTCTGATATAACAAGCACCTTCAATTACAGGTTAAAAAAAATCGGCATAAAATGAAAACTAAAACCTGCACAAATTCGAAATGCCAGTAAACAAAAAGAAGTGATATCGGAGATGTTAATGCTTTCATTTACAATTTTACTACAAGACATAGCATCTGAACTCCATCCAACTAATCTTATGAATAGGATCATTGCAAGACAATGTGTAATACTATGAAATGCATAACGTCAATTAGTAAAAAACTGTCTTCCTAAACTGTTGCTGCCCATAGCATTATTCAGTCAAAATATTCACCTTGTCGTTAGCTTCTTCAAGCTTATCACAGATAGCTTTCATCGCTGGTACAAAATCTCTCACAAGCAACCCATCTCCATCTTCAGTTGTGTCCCCGCATTCCTCACCATCTGCACACTTTTCAATCTCAAACCTCTGTTGAACACCTAAATGCTTTGCATAACGTGACAAATAAATTAAATTGGTCGTCACAGTGGAACTATTCTCAGCATCTTTGGACTTCTTCACAACCACCGGTTGCCTCACAATCAACCCGCGGCATTCCAGAGTCTTCACTACATAATACAAGTTATTTCCTTCAATACCGAGATCTTTCCCCAGTTGACTCTGCGTAATTCCACTGGTCCTGTAGACCGTAGTTCACTAACTCAATACCCTAACACGTGCCTTTTTGTGTGTGTGTGCGTGTGTGTGTGAAATTAGGAGGAAGGGAACAGAATGGAACCTGGCGGCGAGGAGGCGGTCGAGAGCGCGGCGATCACGGTCAGAGAAATTGGAGGAAGAAGCATCGTAGAGGCCGACGAAGCAATCCCTAAGATGCTGGTTAGCGGTAATCTTCAAGCCGAGCTTTTCCGCGTCGTCGAAACGCTGGATTCTAACGTCTTCGCGACTCAACGGGGTGTCTTCTCCCGGAATGGTAAACTGGAAGGAAGGGATTGAACGGAGATTTAACCAGAGCGAGGCTTTGTCAGCGAGAGTGGGTTTAGGGGTCAGAGTGGGCCACAGATAGGAGAGTGAGAGACCGCGGGCCCCACTGCAGCAGATTTCTTCGAGCGATGAAGACATGAGAGCCTCCATGGATGCATGTGAAGGAGTACGGCGAAGCGTTTGGCCGGTGAGAAAAATTTTTTTCCCAGGGTTTTCTCGCTAAACTTGGTTATGGCGCGAGGATAGAACCCAGAAAGATTAAAATATATGTATATAAAAAATAAAATTAAAAAGGTACACTTGATGCGACGTCGTTTAAAAAAACTTTTTGAAATAAGTTTCAATTCCTGGTTTCAGTAATTTCCTTTTTTTTATTATTATTATTAATAGTAGTAGCTGCTTGGATAAAATAAAAATCGTTATTTTTTGTCAAAATATATCCTTGAAAAGCATGCAACTTTTAGACTATCTTTAACCAAAAAAAAAAAAAAAAAAAATCATTTTTGTTTCAAGTTTGTACCCAAGAAAAAAATATATATATCTATATATACACACACATATAAAATTCATTAATGTCAAACTAAATGAAACAGTAATGATTGTCACAAAAAACCATAATATTAATTAATTTCCATTTTCCATTTTTGCCATACAATCTTAACACTAATTAATTAATTTGCTTGCTTCCATTTTACTCCATTGATTAGTCTCTGTACAGATAGCTGAATCTTGGATATTCTTCTGAAGCAACCGTGCCAAAGTAATAACATCTATCCTCCCTGTCAAATGGTGATAAATGCAGCAGTTTCTTGTTCGTAGCTTTCATGGTGATCCCAGAAGAGTACACAAAGGTAGCTTTGTTTTATGATGATATTCTGTGGGGACTAATTGGGAAGTGAAGCCAGCGTCATTGTCGTTGAAATTTGATATGACGATCTCTTATAATTTCACTGGAAAATCAAAGTTGATTTGATTACATTTTAAAAAAAAAAAAAAAAAGAGTGAAATTTGAAAACATTTAACCCCTCAACGGTCTAAAGAAAATAAATAAAGGTTTTGACTAACTTTTTTTTTTTTTAACGTCTGGTTGATGGGGTCTTTGAATTCTGGGTTCGTCTAGGGGATATAGAAATCCTATTTTGAGTAGGAATTCCGAAGTGCGTTTTGACAAATGATAACGGTATGGAATAATTTGAAAATCCTAATCAGGATTTCAGATCCAGAATCCGATATTAACCCCCCAACACACACACTTTAAGGAATCTTGGTCTCTCTTCTTTGTCTCCGCTTAGAAAAGTTGTAGTTGATGGGATATAGATTGTGACAAGAAACCGACTTTGTTGCGTTTACGATTGCTAAGATGATGATGAAGCTGTTGCCGAGGTGTGTGCTGCGCACGAACCGAGTCAAAATAAATGAAGAAGTTGCTGCTGCTAAGCCTGGCGGTGCAAAGGACAATGACCGCCGTTCCCACAAGTCTTTGGAACAGCTCATGAGACAGCCGTATACAGAGAAGGATTTTACTGACGAGGGACAATACATGGCTCCTACCTTTTCTCACAGGGAGGATATATCAGCACAATGGCGAGAGTTTTATAGTTCGAGCAACTGGGAGGATGCTGTCGACCCTCTGCCCTCATGGCTTCGACGGGAAATTCTCAAATATGGGGAATTTGCCCAAGCAACTTATGATTCCTTTGATTTTGATCCTCTGTCCGAATACAGTGGAAGCTGCAGATATAACAAGAGCAAGCTTTTCCAAGAACTGGGTCTTACCCATCATGGCTATGAGGTGACCAAGTACTTCTATGCGATGTCCCATGTCAGCGTGCCTAAATGGCTCGAGAGGTCTAATCCTACATGGAGCAAAGACTCCAATTGGATGGGTTATGTTGCAGTCAGCAACGATGGTGAATCCAGAAGGATTGGCCGAAGAGACATTGTTGTGGCCTGGCGAGGTACCGTGGCACCATCAGAGTGGCTGTCTGATGTCAAGGCCTTGAAGGAGCCTATTGATGACAACTCTGATGTCAGAGTTGAATGTGGATTTCTTAGCATGTACAAGTCGAAGGGTGCGCTTACTAGGTACAACAAGCTGAGTGCCTCTGAACAAGTTATGCAAGAAGTTGTGAGACTGGTCAACTTCTATTTGGAGCGCGGTGATCACGAGGTTGGCTTGACAGTCACGGGTCACAGTTTGGGAGGTGCATTAGCACTCCTGAATGCTTACGAGACAGCTACTTACATTCCTGATCTTCAAATCAGCGTCATTACTTTCGGGGCGCCAAGGGTTGGGAACATGCCCTTCAAGCGAAGGCTCGACGAATTGAGAGTTAAGACCTTGCGAGTCGTTATCAAGCAAGATATAGTGCCAAAATTGCCTGGTGTTTTCGGCGAGGAGATCCTCAACAATCTTGGCACAATCACTGGGATGTTCAAGTCAGTTTACAGGCATGTAGGAGCCGAATTGAAGCTTGATCTGTTAGCATCGCCTTTTTTGAAGCACGAAGCCAACCTGAGAGCGTGTCACAATTTGGAGATATACCTGCATCTCCTGGATGGGCATGTTGGGAAGAAGGCAAAGTTCCGATGGGGTGCTGGAAGAGATCTGGCATTGGTGAACAAAAGTTGTAATATGCTGATAGAGGAGTTAAAGATACCGAAGTGTTGGTACCTCTTGCCATACAAGGGGCTCGTCCTGAACAAATATGGTAGGTGGATTAAACCAAGTAGAGAGCCTGAAGACATTCCTTCTCCATTTTGTGCCGAGCCATCTCCCCTTTTCCTGTATTTCTGTGTAACTAATTGCATGTAACCATTGCTTGAACATTTATATTCATTTTTCTTTTTTGGGGTTTGGAAAAGTTGTATCTCCCAGTTTTGATTCATTATATGAACACTTGCGGTCCAGCCTTCAGAACCATTTTACCTTCAAACCTATGAGATATAAACTAACAATTTCATAAGGAGTATGTCAATATTATTGGAATTGTTTATAGGGATGGAGCCAATTAACCAAATAAAATAAATTTAAAAAAAAAAAAAATTAAATTAGGCCACACTGCCCCATTTCTCTGGTCTAAAAGTTGGTTTCCCATAATCTCTAAGCCCTATTTACAATTTGTAATATTCATTTTATATTCTGCCTAGCTGATTGAACCGAAAGTACCCTAAATTGAAGGAGCTCGAGTGCTCCTTGTGAACTATGAAAATAATTTTAGGTGATTAAACATTCTAGACTATCTAAATTGCTGGCCCAATAAGCCCAACCCAGGGATAATGAGAGGAGGCCGTCCTAAAACGACGTCGTCGTTGTCCCCCTCTTCCTCCCCGCCTCCCTCTTGGATTTAGGTTTAAATTTCTGTTTTGTTTGTTACAATCGTTAGTTGGGAGATATTGAAATGTGTGGCGTGTTATGAACCGTTGGATTGGAGACTCTTTTAGTTCCATCACTGATTTCCGTTGGAGTCAAAACGGTAGTTGGCCACGTCTAAAAGCGGAAGAGCAACAACCTGTACATTCAAGGAGACGATCAATCCCCTTCAACCATCAATTCCCACTCCATTCTGGTTTTGTCAATTTCGGTTTACGCGTACCATGTGCCCCTGTGGGATTTACTAGAACCGGGATGCGATCACAAGGAGAAGGTTGGCTTGGCATTGAGACAATGGAAGACAGCTTCACCGTCTTATCAAATAACCCACCAAATGGCTTGAGGTTGTAAAAAGACTAAGAGGTTGTAATAAGACTAACAATCTTCAAGTATGGTCATTCAGAATTGGGAGAGACCTTTGGTATGCAATGCACAGGGATTATGGATGGTGAAGAAGCTCGGCACCTTGGTGGGGTTAGTTGTTGAAGGCACAATGGAGACGAGGGAAGTGGTGGTGATGATGAAGCTAATCCAAACCTTGGTGGAGATTCGGCTACTCAGGGAGCCACAGAACCACTTTGCGGTGGAGACCAAAAGGACTTGTGGGCAGAATTTAAAAATTTCAACTCTTCAATGATTTTATTTTGCTTTGGCATACAACTTTATGATTACTAGACCCTACTGCATATACAATTCTAAGTTGCAGAATAACTAAATTGGACAGCACTTTTATACATTTAGATAAAAGTATGTAAGAATGGTCGTGGTCCTATAATGCCTACTGCTCAATATACTCACTACCAATTATTGGCCTGCATCAAAAGGTTCAATAAACAATGGTAGCAACTTAAAATGTGACACACTATGAGTCCTGTCTTTTGCCTCATATTGACACACTATTTGGTACGCCTCTACATGTCACCCCAGGCTCTGAACTAGGTGCTAGTAATTCATATGGTAACACCCCTGCAGCGCAACGGTTCCTTAGGCTAGGATCACTATTTCTTCTATCAATCTCTTTCTCTATATGCCTGATCTCTGCTGAGAAACCGTAAAATGCCTCAACCATTTCGGCATCCCCAGTCCAAATTGACGGTTGTTGTCTTTCTCCTATGTACTCTTCATCTGGTGAGTGCGTTGACAATGTGTCTACTACAGCCATATATTTGGTTGATTGTAACAGAGTTGGCAATGCTGAGAGGAAATATTTTTGTGGATCAGCTAAGAAATTTTCATATTCTGGTGAATTCTCTTCAGGGAGCAACCTTCTCATTAGGGGGGGCCTATTGGGCACATAACCACCATAAGGATACTGCCCAAAATTGAGGGCAGCATGTTGGGCGGATGCAAGCCAGATGAGGGTGGTGAGGATGGAAACAAGATCATCACTGTTGTCCAATGTGGGCCACCAATCTTCATGGCTGAGATCGGCATGGCCCACGTTAATGGACTCAGCATACCAAGCTTGTAACTCTCTGTCATTACAAACTACGCTCGAATCTGAGTAATAATGGTCCACATAGGTACGTACCCAATTTTCTATCGCAGACCAGATTAGAAGCCCATCTTGGGCATATGGGTAGTCCTCAATTAGAAGCTTCAAGCCATGTGGCATTTTTGGGTCAGATACAGCCATACCCCTGCATGACAATAAGAAGCACCATTAACAAAATCTCCAATTCCTTATTGACCATGTAGCAAATTTTCATGACATTGGTCAATATTAATACAAGTTCTTGGAGGCATAAATTGGGAGGCACTGGCCAAAGATTTACCTTCTTATGAGATCAGCAGGAAGGCCCTCCATGTCAAATCGCCAAGTCTTATATGCTGCCGCACTAATCTCCATGGCATAGCGGCCAGGAGTGAAGCAATTCTCAATAACTCCATCAGCATTGATCAAGCCTTGGCGAGCCAGGGCATTGATCTCCAGCGTATATCTCATGTGGGGATCTAAGATCTTGAATATAGGATGCATTGCACTCAATTGCCTGTGTGCTGCTAGTATAAATGGCTCCAAGGAGGCATGTGTATGTAACCTACATAAATCAACAGACATTTCAATCATTGGCTCAAGAAGCACGCATGCAAATGTGTTCCACAGTCCTTAAATGAAATGAACAATTGAAAACAAAAGGGTCCTGATTGTTGTTCTCACCAGTGATTGACAAGCTGGTGAACCCCAGCATCATTGGAGCAGACATGAGCCTTGGCAAGTTGCCAGATCCAATTCGTAGTGGCATCAACCGGAGGTGAAACAACTTGCTTTGATTGAGAACTTGACATGGATGGTGGCAGGCTAAGCTCAATGGCAATAGGTTTAAGTGTTCCCAGTTGGGTCAAGAAGAATATAGTGCGAGTTGCATATGCCTTTCTGCCGTCTAGTTCATTAATGCGGTCCAAAAATGGGAGATAGGTATCATGGTAGTCTATAATATACAGTTTGTTCTCCTCCAAGGCCTGCAATCATTGCAAAATACAAAGATTAGAATACAAAATAATGTATTTAATTATAACATGACGTAACTGGCTTATGATAAATAGTATTTGTATAATTTATTGGTAAGACATGTTAATAAGAATGTTCTCCTATTAGAATTACCTGTTGAAGGGACATGCCATTGAGATGGCCCACAATGTGTTCTTCTTTAAAAGCAGACTCCACTGGACCATAGAGTTTAGGATCAAGACTGCTCTTGGGTGGGAAAACCTTAAGCCTCTCAATGGAAACAGGGTTAACACCTGAGAGGGCTTCACGAGCAAATTCGTCATCTCGCAACCAGGCAAACTTGTCCTCTGCATTAGTGGTGGGGTTCACAGTTAGATCAGAAAAGTAACATGTTGGGTATAATTAAATCAATTCATCATGGTTTCTGCCTCCACATGTGAAATGTGTTGTTTATGATTAGAAGAAGAGTGAGTGGAATTTGACATATGAACAAAAGGTAGTGGAAAGTTTCATATATATATTCGTATCTTTTGCATACACATGCGAAATGTGTTAGTGCGTAAATGCACTTTACAATTAGAAAGAGAGACAGAGAGAGGGAGAGAGAACAATTTGACATAAAGAGAGGGCATTGGATTGGAAGCGTACAAATCAAACTTCCAATACAATTCAAGCCTGGCTCCCAGTAGGCAACCAATAAGACAAGGAGACACAACATGGGTGTGTATGTGGTTTTTCTATCTACTAATCAAATGCCAGACATGACTATCATTCTTCTCAATAAAGCTACAATAATGCCCATACTAGTTCTTTTTGTTTATTATTATTATTATTATTTTTTTTTTTTTCTGTTCAAAGTCTAAGACTGACTTGGCTTCTACAAGTTATACTTGTTTATTGGCCCACCAATAACATGCATGTACAGCTATTGAACAAACATGGCCAAACTAAAATGCCTGTCCTGTTTAGCACGTTTTGGCTCTAAAGTTCCATATACTGATGCAGCGGTTAATCAACTTAAGTTAATTGGGCTAGCCAGGGTATTGGGATTAAGTTAATTAATATTTATTCAACCATGTAGAGAGAAATTACTCACTGGAAACAATCTTGGGTGTGTCATATCTGAGGAGTCCCTCACTGGATTCTTGAATCTTGGTGACAACCTTTGGCAATGGTAGCTTCTTCATGATATCATCCTGCAGCCCCACTTTAAGCAGAAGCCCTTCTCGGTACAGGACATCAATGTCCGCAAAAGCATTGAAATCATGATTGTCAGCAGAAATGGTAGCTTTCAATGATGGTATTAGATTGTGAAGCACTGCCTTCAGCCTTCCAAATGAGAACGTGTTCTGCTTAGATTCCTCAAATTGTTCATCTCTAGGCACATACATGGGCAAGGGCTTCTCCACTCGGCTCTCTGCTTGCATATCTGTTGCATACATATCAAGTTTAGACAAAGACTCGCAACGATTATGTTTATTGAAATGAATATAGTGCAAATGTATAGATAGAGCACCTACCAGTATCACTTGGGATGCGGCCAGTTCGACACCGTCTTGGAAATGGGATTTTTTCACCCCCAAGATTTGGCCTAGCAAAGTCAATTCCCCTGTCTGGATTTCCCAGATCATTGTATATATCAAAGTCATAAATTCTGTCCGATAATTTTCTAACTCCTTCACCATCACCCCTTAGATTTTTCAGCTCCGTTGCCCTCAATGCTCTAAGCCCAGCTGGTGTCTCACTTGGTAAATATGGCTGCTCAAAAACAAAAAGAAAATATAATTGATACATAAAAATTACTTGTATATTCATTCATGGATGTTATACGCATGGCATGTGTTAAGTTAAACTGTTCATCACATCATTGAACTGCCATATATTCTGGTTGCTTCAAGCTCATGGGTCCATTGGTTCATTCTGGAGAGATGGCCCATTAAATTATAGGGGAATCTCTCAATAGAGTCATATCATTGTCAAAAAGCAAAAAGTAATCATTTTGATCTACTTTCTTTGTTTTTTAACGTGACCACTACATCTTTTTATAAATTTGCACATGTCTAAATTCAGCTTTTATCTTGGGGGAAATTTTGGCTTTCCAGTCATAAATCTATCTTACCAGGCAAAGATCAATCAATAGAAATATGAACTGCAAGTTAGAATAAAACCAAGAGAAAACACCATGTTTTATGAGTAGGTTTTGAATTGTTCAAGTTTGTTCATCATCTGCAGAAATCCAAAGACCAATATATATCTGGTTTGATCTCTACAACTTGGCTCAATAATGACATGCAGAATTTATCTGATTGGCATTTTCATAGAGTCATAGTAGGTCACAAAAGCCAGGGGACACAGCATTAAAAAAATCAACATGGCCAAAAATTAGAAAACAAAGTTAAAGATAATAATTACCTTATTAGAGAAAAATATTCTTTTTCCAGGATGATCTTTCTTGGATTGAACCCAGGAATTGCAAGGGAAATGAACTGGACCACAAGCAAAACCTTCAATGGTGATGCTCTCCAAGAAGAACTCCTTTTGGTGCTTGTTGCTCACAGTGATTGCCCCAGGCACCCCAAAATTTGAGTCCACTGTAAATTCGGCAGTGTAATGGACCCTCTCAGCTTTAACATTTGATTTCTTTGACCAATCCTTTAACACAGCTTCATTGCTTCTCTTTGGTGCATTGGTTTCTACAAGAACCAAATTGTTAATTACAGAAATGATCCATGAATAAGCCTTAATTGAGCTAAATTTCAAAATTAAAAGAAAAAAGAAAATCTCTCCAAATTTGAAGACCCAGATGAGAGCTAGATGAAAACTGGCAAATAAAAAGCCCAAAGAGAAATGACCCAGAAAGAGAAAGAGGCTTACTTGGATCAGCTTCAATGCTAATGAGCTCCAGGACAACATTTCTCCCAATCTTGTCAGTGATTGCATCCAAGTGCTTCACAATGGTTTCCTTGAAATCCTCCTTGTTCTTGTTCCTTACCGTCACCACAGCTCTGACCTTAAACTTAACTGGCTTTTCAGGCACAATAGCACTATTAGTCTTGATCAAATCCTCACTAATAGCAGCCACAGGACCCCTCACAGCTCTCTTCACATTCACCTTCCTTTGTTGCAGAGGTACCAAAACAGGACTCACAAAGAACCCATTTTTCTGCCAATCTTGCTGAAAACGGTGGTTCATCAACACTTTAGATCTGTCAAACAAAGAACTACCCATGATTTCTTTAGCCAGTGCCATCTCTTCTCTCTATCTCTATGCAATTTTTTTTTTTTATTTAAAAAAAGCAAAATGACTTTTTGCAAGAGATGAGAGAAATGGGAGTTTTAAGTGCTGGAGCCGGCTTTATTTGGTGACTTGGGTTGGCAGCTGGCACTTGTGTTTGTGTTTTTTTGTGTATCTGTGTCTGTGTGTTGTGTCTATAAATATATAGATATATGTACACACAGAGAGGAAGAGGGGAAGGTGGATCGCCGTCCACACGTTTTAAAAGCGTTTCAGTTGGTTTTTATGAACTACTACTGATGGATGCTCCTTCTCGCCTTGAGGGGCTTTATTTATATAAATCTTTGAATGGAGCACACGCAGAGCGAGAGTCAATGAGACTCAAACAACGCGGCTGGTCAGGAAGGAGGATCGAAGGTGGGGGCCTTTGTTGGGAGAAGGCGAGCTCATTAAATGACTATTTTGCCCTTGTCTATAATATGAAGATGGGCGCTGTCGTGCACTTCTTAATATTGAATGCAATGTCATAGTCTTGACGGGGTTTTAGCATTTGAACGCTTCTAAAATCTGCATCCAAATCGAATCTAAATGAAAATAGAATGTATGTTAAATTCTACAATGTGCTTGGTTTGGTTTATGTTGCAACAAAATATTTTCTTACCATTACCACCAACTTAAATGAAATTTGAAACTTATTATTGACTAACATTAAAACAAAAAAAAAAAAAAAAGAGAAAAAAGAAAAAATCCTCGCATCTTCATTAATGTGGATGTGGGAGACAATTTTTTTTTTTTTTAAGCTAAATTGGGTTGGTCAATTTGATATGGTTTGCCAAAAATTGTCTCACAATAAGACCAAATCATAATACCAATAAGAAAAATACATTAGGATCAGTAGGTTTGAATTTTTCCTGTTTCCTTTTCCAGAGCCTTGAAGGAAAAATAAATGAAGCTCTGCAAGGGCTGATGCCATTGGAAGAAGAAGATACTTTTAGGAGGAACACATGCAGGTGAACTGAGTGAGATCTGGCTCTTTTTAGCAGATACGGAGGTTGTCGATTGGAGATAACTAATAATTCATTAATAAAAGGTTTCCCATCTGGACTTGGACCGCAGGGAGTAGATCTATTTCCATGCAACCCTAATGTGGACTGTGGACCCTTCAAGTAAATGAAGAAAAATATCAAACAATATTTATCATTTTATCGAACAATCACTAGATTTGTATGTATCCATTTTAATGCACTATGGTTTCGCGGCTGTGCGCCAGCAAGCCGGACAGCTAAGCTGAGGGGAATTATATTATTTCCATTGTTGTGGAATGAAAAGCTTCACTTCGGAGACTCCGCGGCATTGCCAGACCTAACAAGAAGAAGACTCGGTAATAAAAATGGCACATGAGATCACCTTACAAGTTTGTCGGCATTGACTATTTCCAATCAATAACCCCTCATCTTGCCGATGACTTTGTGCAGTTGGGGTTCTCATCTACAACGTCAATGACATGGAACGTCACACTGACTTTATAAATACAATATAGTATGGTATTCTCAATATCATATCGCACAGTTGAAAATAGACCGAGTTATTATAATGTTTAGCTGTAAAATTTATATGGTAGACATCAATTAAATTTTGGTTTATTGCACAAACATCAAGGTCCGGCCACGCTTTTTAGCTCATGATGCAAGCAAGTGCGGTTAGGGGACGCAAATGCCAATAGAGCTAAAGTGGAGGGCAGTCGGGTGGATTGCATAATACCGCGGAAAGGCTTTCAAAGAAAGGCCGCAGCAAATGTGTGGCGTGCTTGAATTGTCTCCACACATGTCAGCGTATATACAAATGTATGAATCATGTTTATCTCGCTCTGCCGCCAGTTTGGCAGCCCGGGGACCGTGACGATCTTTGATATGCATAAATGGAGGGACTTCGAAAGGCTTCCTCTCTGCTTCCCTGCAATGGACAATTTGCTGATGTTGTATGTGACGTTGTTACATCTATCCAGACTTGAAAATCTTGGTCCAATTGTGGGGCTGGAAAGTTGATGCTTGTATAACAAGGATGTGTTTTTGATCAAAGATTTAGGCCCAAAAAATCAAAAGAAAACGCAGAAGATCAAGCATCAAATTGCTTGTAAGACCATCTATCTGCCCATTCATTCTCTGGGGTACATGTGCTTTTGGGGTTTTTTACATTTAATACGGCATAATTGTGTGCTTGTGGCCATCAAGATTTTGGTCATCTACCCTTTTTTTTTTTTTTTTTTTTTTTTTTTTTTGTTTCTATCCGTCAAAAAACAAAATAAGAACAGTGGCCACCGATTAAAAACACACTCCAGCTTAAGAAGGGGCTCGTGCTAAACCAATGTTTGAAACCATGTAATTACAATTCTAACCAGGTAAGTTATTACCAATGAAAGGTTACTTGTGGGGCCAATTGTGTGACGAAGCTACTTTAATTTTGGGATTAGACATTAATTTTCTTCTAATTCGTAAGGCAGCCAACAAAATCAAATTGGCAATTGCAAACCGTGGGCAGGCAGAGAGGTGTTGGTGTGGTGGTGTGTCACTCTCTCATATCAGAATTTCCATACTTCCTAGCCTACTTGAATTAGGTGGGGGCGGCCTCAATTCCCGATATATCTCTCTAACTTCAAGAAGAACCATGAGCTGTTTGCTCGGGTACCTTTTAAGAAAGATATGGAAGCACATAACTTCAGTTCATTATTGTACCACAAGAGTTGTGGGTCCAAATCCAATTTATGGAGCTCTTACATTAATATTTAAAATGAGCATGGATCCCAACAGTAAAATCTTGCAAAAATTTTTGTGGGGATAGGGCTGTGGGTTATTTGAGTTTCAAGGAATAATTATTTTACATTTCAGTTTTCAAAGATTGGATTTCTCCATGTCAACATATCAGAGGAAGCCAGTAACACAGGCAATTATACCCGTAAATCTCAATTTTTAATAAGCAAGTGCAGCCTTGGCTAATGGTTTGAGACCATTTGACATTTCCCATGTTTACTTTTAAGCATCTCCTTTTTCTTTTTCTTTTTTTTTTTTTTTTTTTTTATTTCTGTGGAAAGGCGAGTGAGGACAATTCAAAATCCAAAGAGAAAAAACAGTAATAACAAAAAGCCTGGAAAAGGGTACTTTGATTCTCACAAAAAGAAAATAAAAAGGATACTTACTTTGACAAGAACAAAAAAAATAATAAAAAATAGAAAATCTTTTGCCATCGTTCCACAAACGGGAAAGTCGGTGGGACTTTTTGGCTTTTTCATTTATTGATCTTTGAATCTTTCAACAAATTAAGAACAAGAAAAGAAGAGCATTACTATTTTCTGCCATAATATTTTATGTTTCGAGATGATGCAGCTTGTAAAAGAATTGAAATTAAGTTTTTTCTTTTTTTTTTTTAAATATCATTTAAAATTGTTCTTAGGTCGTAAAGTTGTTTTCTTGTTTCACAAATGGACAACACAATTGGTCGTTTTGGACCATTTGGTTGGTGTGGACTTCGATCGGTTTCACGGTTGTGATTAAAAGCCAGGCAATTGTGTAATCAAACGAGCCAATGGTATGAAAAGAAGACTGAGAATTGTCTTGGATTTGACCTACTGCAGTATTTTGATCAAGAGAATATTCAACACCTCTTTAACTACTTTCCTGTGTGTTGTGCGTTGATCAACAGACTGCTTCTTACTCTTTGTGTAAACATAATTCAGTCTTCACCCCCACGAGAAGCAGAGCATTGTGAAAATCCATCCGTTACCACACAAATGGGCAACCGGGGCCGATCAACTCGGATGTTAAGGAAACAATTATATATTAAAATTTTTAAAAAATGTAACAATTATTATTTGTTTGTATTTATTTATTTATCTTTCCAAATATATATATACATATGTGTGCGTGTAATTACTTAAAAATTACGAAAAAAAAAAAAAAAAAAGTGTGACTTGAGGGTTGAAATTTTCATCAATATAGCGAAAGTATACTTACTTTGCTAATCGGACAAATCCTATAGGTTGCCACAACGATGTCCTATGTCCTGTTTAGTTATTTAGGTTGACGACTTCAACCCCGTCAAAATTCTGACCACGGAAAATTGAAATACACGTACATATGTGTCTCCAAGTTCAAATGAAATCTCTGAACTTTCTGCAGGTTCGACGGTCACGAAATTGACAAGCAAAAGCGATGAAATCTTTTGTTCATACGCACTGGTCAAAAGCATGGAAATCGAAACAGGAACACGAGAATGTTGCAAGAAAAGTTGACCAAAGACCTTGATAGAAACACATCCAGTTCCTCGATTAAAGTACTCAACTGGTGAGACAAAATGTTATTTAAACCTTCCTCGTCAGTTCAGTTGAAATGAATGTAAGATAACCAATGAAGATTAGATCAATGGTATTGAAATTGTTCCAAACATTGAAGATCTTATGTTGGAGTTACGTTTGAAATCGATCAACATTAAAAAATAAAAAATAAAAAAAAAATTGTATATATGATGAGGAAAAACTGGTGGCTCTCCGACCATGAAAATAACGAAATGTACGTCCGAATAAAAATGGGGAAAAAAATAAATGAAAGCAAAGTATGCCATGCACGAAATCTTGACCCGCTGACCAGGCCGGGTCTCCTAAATGAATAAGCGTGTGTAATGGTGACCCAGAAAAGTCAACACGGGGTACCAAACGCATCACCGTCACTTGTGGAGATTTGATGGATTGATCGAATAACGGCGGCACACGTGTTCCCCTTCATCTTGGGGGTATTGAAATTTCGAGAGCTCTCACCATCTAAATTCTCTCTCTAGGTGGCGTGGGCCAAGAAAATCAACCCCATATGGGAAAATCCGAAACCCTGTCAACTTAGGTATTGATCTCGCAGGTTAACAACACGGATGTGATCAATTTATGCCGGGAGCCAATCTTATATTATATTATCGTAATTATTAAATGCTTTTATTGTTACTTGTATTTATATATATATATATATATATATATATATATATATATATATATATATATATATATCGAAAAATTAAAATATGTATTTAACCCGTATTCGTATAATTTTACTGTTATTTCATCTAGTAAATAAATTTGCTATATAACTTCGAAATAGCAAATAATTGGCTCTAATGCGGGTGAAAATTTCACATGAAAGATGAATGTTTCGTTTCGAATATTGTATGTATCAATTTGACAAAAGGGGTGTTGCTTTTCTATTTTTTCCATCACCGGCCAAGTCCATCTCTGTCATGGTTTTGCAAAGTGGGCGGCTTTTACGAGGATTGGTCCCCCCCCCCCCCCCCCGAAGATCCGAACGGGTCCCACTCAAGATCCATGGGAAATGATGATCTGGATCCGATAAGTAAAATTATGCGTGGGAACTCTAGATTTCTTCACTTTGCTGGATTTGGGACACGTTAAGAGCGTCACGTTTGGGTTCTTTAATGGTGCGGATGAAAAAACGGATCTAAATTCTCGTGTTGTGAGGTTTAAGGAAACGAAAATACTCTGCCGAGATAGGAGAGATGGTGTCCCATTGACAAGAGCCCACAAAAAAAATAAAAAAAAAAAAAAAAAAAAAAAAATATATATATATATATATATATATATATATATATATATATATTATTACACATTTTATGGTTTCGATTATAAATATGTAATTAATGATTACGAGGATATTATTACATCACTTAACTTGCATTTAAAAAAGACATTGTTGGGACAAGGTGAGTTCCGGGATCTCAACAATGGTTGTCGATCCACTGTTGCACTCAAACATCAAAAGCTTGGTGTTTTTATTTTCCTATTCAATCTTGTAGAAACCATACAAGAGCGTGCATCTCACCATGAAGCACGAGAAATGTGAGCAAATTCAACGAGCGTGCATTGCTTCCAATATCATCTATTGAATTCAATTTGGAGGTGTAGGTATGAATCTAATGATATGTGTTGGAGAGGGTCACATCACTTTCTTGTGGATTTGTGTTTTACTTTTTTTCTTTTTTTTTTTTAATTAATTAATTGATTCTAAATATGATTCGATTTTTGGACACAAGTTATTGACATGTTGGACTCCATAGACAGAAATGTGAACGATGGAAAAGCAATTGGTTCCATAAAAATAAAAATAATAATAACAATAATAATGAAATAATGATGAAACCCGTGTCTTCCGTCCTCCACCAAAAAACATTGAAAAATAGAAAAACTTCCAAAAAGAACACCGCCCAAATTTTGCACCTCAAACTCCATTACGTCTCCATTGTGCTTTACGGAAATTGAAAAGGAGATTGCGGTGCTGAGGTGATACATCAAAACGCTGGGATGCATGCATTTTGTTTTACCAAAACAACCATAACCCTAACCCTATAGTGGACCATTACCACCCCCCCCCCACCCCAAAAAAAAAGTGAAATAGATGCCAGTAGAAACATACGAGTTAATCAACTTTACCGTTGAGTGGAAGATTGTTTCATTCCTAAAAGGTGAGAAATTTCAATGCGCCATGAGCCCCACCACATGGCCTCCACACAAGTAAAAACATTAAACATGTGCTCCACCATGTGGGAGACCCACACCCCAGTAAACCAACTGATAGAGAAGACCAAAACTGGGCCTCATACATTAATTTTTTATGGCCCCTCCTGGGGGACATGCAATTGTGATTTGGTTCCAAAGCCGTTAAGCAGAGCCCAAATGGGTGTCCACAGAGGGTAAATTGGCTAAAGTCCAAACGCATTAGAGCCTTGACACTTGTGTACATTGACCTAGGCCCTCCAAAGGCTAAGGCCCAGAACATTTGAAAAACAGAGATTTGGGTTAGTCTTAAGATTGTCTTGTTCCATTGATGTAAGCCTGGTCCGCTGATGAATCTAAGAAGGTCAAACCCAGCAATTCTTTTTGTGGGTGAGACTAAGATGAAAATTAGGTCTAATCACAACAATTAACCCAAAACCCTAAGCTTATTAAAGATTAAGATTAAGCCATAATTAAATTAAGTATACTTAAATCTATTCAGCGTGCCATCGATTCTAATGTTTTAGTAGTCATGTGTATTCTAACTTGACATGTCTTAATGTGGGGATGACGAATTCATTATCATTTTTTTTATTATTTTTTTATTTTTTTCATCCATGCCTGTTGAGACTCATAAGTTTAAATTGCTAATTCGTCTGTTCATACAAGGCATGCATCTTCAATTGTATCTATCTTGACAAATTAAAAATGCTTCTAATAAATTGGCTTCTAGCGCTGTGTTTTTCTTTGATTCTTGGTTGCCTCATGGATTGGCCAGTTTGTCTGCTTATTCGCCAGAGCTACAATAGATTAAGTAAGTATTTGCTTGTTATTACAATTGACTTTTATTGTTACAATTGACAATTCTATTATGATTTTTTTTTTTACTTTTTTTTAATGTACTATATTTTAGAAATTAATATTTAAATTATAATGTATTTCAGTAAAACTATAGTTTATTAAATATTAATAAAATTGTATTTGATTTAAAATATAGATAACCAAAAATATATATTAATCCCAAATTTAATTAAAATTGACCCAAAAAATTAAAAAAAACCGTGACAATAGGACCTGCCATTTTAGTTTGAGTCGTTTGGAGGAGCGATGTAGGTATCTGAATTTAAGTCTCTAGCAATTTGAGCAAAAATGAAAATAAACTAGTAACCAACTAATTATAAGGGTAGTAGCATATGCTTACCACTTTCCTTTAATTTATATTATCTAGATAAACTATTTACATAAATATCTATATACACTCACAGTGTCATTTCCCAGATATTTTTTTTTTACAAATTAATTAGAATAGTGTCGCGTATCTTTGTAACAGTCATTAATATTTCTGCTGTTTTTTTTTTTTTAATTTTTATTTTTTGGACCAAAGGAAAATGTAGGGCAGGTGCTTGTCATCCAGTGAGCTAACGTCTAGAGAGGAGAAATTTAATGTGACATTAATGTCTTTTAAGTCAATCAAAGCTGACATAAAAAAAAGAATAACTCCTTGCAAGATTTCCAATTTCCCAAGGTGTCAACTCAACGCAAATTAAATTTCAGCGGCGGAATCAAAACCGAAATTAAGGATTGACGCCATGCAAGATCTTCCTGGATCCTCAATTCAGAAGACAATTACTTTAATTAAAGCTAAGTTAATGAGCTTTGGCATGGAATCGTGTCAGCCCCATTTTGGAAGTCAATTGATAAAAAATGGAAAAAAAAAAAAGAAAAAAAGAAGCCACCACAGATATGGGGTTGCAAAATTGCAATATTTCAATAAGAATTGCATTCTTGCATCAAAACATTCTCCTTCTCACTTGAGGCTGGCGGGCGGTGGGGGGGGGGGGGGGAAGAAGAGGAATAATGATGTCCCATTTCTAATTAATTAAATATTTGACATTTGATTGAAACTGATTTCATACTTTTGCTTTGCTAACCATGTTGGAGATGGAACCTCTTGAGAATTTTAGGATAAATCGTGTCCCGTCCAAGTTCTTAACTTTTGAAGTGACAGCATAACAACTTACAATTACCAACATCTTGTTTCAGAGAAATTGAGTGTAGAATAGAGAAACGAAAGTGAAAACAAAAAAGTACAGGCGCATACACTTAGAATTGGATGATTTTTGGGGTTTGATTTATTTTCTTGTAGTGAACATATATATATATGGCCTTCTTGACCATCAAACATAGTGGGGGAAAAAAGAATTGCTGGATCTCCCTATGACACTTACAAGCAAAACATGAGTAAGAACACAACTGCCAAGGATAAAAGCTTTTACATGTAATAACGATGGGGGTCTGAGGCAGCAATGGAAGGAAAGTTGGAGAGAGAAACACCCAACACAGGAACAGCAAAACTAGCTTCCATTAAAACCCTTTGTTGGTAATCCTCTAGGTTTGCTCCAGCTTCCAGGATGTCCTTGATCAAATTGTTATAAGAATCCTTGAGCTTCTTCAATAGGCGTGCATAGTAAACTTTCAACCTCTTAACTCGTATCCTTCTAAACATTCTCATCAATCCCCGTGGTTTTTTTCTACCTAGGCGAATCGTAGGTAATTTTCGCCTCCGTAAAAACACCCCTCGACGAGTCGGCCACCGAAAAGCCGTGACATGGGGGGCTTGAAGTTGGTCAGGGGAGACATGATCTAAAGCCATGACCGCGAGAGAGAGAGAGAGAGAGAGAGATGGGGTGTGAAGTTGTGATAAGAAGAGAAATAATGGAAAAGGGAGGTTATCTAAATATTTGTTGGGTTTGATGGGATCACGGGAAAGGAAGGGAGGTAATATGATTGCGATATATAGTTGCTAAAGTGAGACAAAGGCATCTTTTGGGTATTTGGACTCCAAATGGGGTCGAGAATTCATTTTGCAATAATGTGCATTGGATGCTTTTCTTGCGTTACTAAGAGCCAAGGGGTTGAACTTGAAGTGCTTAGCAAAATTTTCCATGGCGTGTGGCTTTAGCGTATTGAAATCATGTTGCGGGTCTCTTCAATCTCAAGAGTAAATTATGAAATAAAAAAAAAAAAAGGGGTGAAATTATAGTAACTCTACTTCACTTTAAAAAAAAAAAAAAAAAAAAACATATATTGGGGCTCTAGCCATGTACTTGTAGACCACATGTAACTTTTTAAATTCCTAAATATTCTATTCGTACACCCCTCCAACTAGCCTCACATGGTCTCCTCTCTCTCTCTCTCTCTCCATGAAAAAGGGTTGGATATTAGAGATTGGAAATAGATTAGTGAGATCCTAGATCATGCCTTCTTGATGCGACCTTTCTTGGATCCGAAGAATGTTAATGAAATTATTCACACATTAATTGTGGCATGTCTACAAGAAGGTACATTAAGCCAGCAAATCTTTCTTAGGAGAATATTAATTATTTGGTGAACTATGTACACGAAACATAATGAATTAAACCAATGCAATGTAGCATAACGGTAGTAAAGTCGTTCTTGTAGTTCAAGATATTAAATTTAAATTTCAGTTAAAAACCAATTAAATTATAGTACAGAACTAGACGTTTAGGGAGTTTAACTAGATAATAATAAGATCCATGGTTTTTGATCAGGACCCATTACGCAGCTAGCTGGTTCTGCAATTATGGCCAAACATTTCTGCCAGCTTTTTAGGCACATTATATTTGTGGAAGTTGATGGCTGTCCATCCCATGTTGGTCAAGGTCGATACTCATTCAATTTTGAGACAGGAATGCACATGGTTGAGTCTCGTCTGGCCAGCAAAAAGTTCTATCCAATAATGCCATATTCCCTGGCAATCATCCACCGCCACCTCTTGACCATTTCCTGACGATATTTTTGGACACCCTCCATGGCTACGTCAACCCTTTGTTTCCAGGATTTCGTTTTCATGTCAGGAACTTCACGTATATAAATATATAATAATGGGTTCACAAAGACTGTAAAATAAAAGAAAAAGGTATAATAATGGGTTCACAAAGACTGTAAAATAAAAGAAAAAGGTATAATAATGGGTTCACAAAGACTGTAAAATAAAAGAAAAAGGTATAATAATGGGTTCACAAAGACTGTAAAATAAAAGAAAAAGGAAATATAAACGTCGCCTGAGAGATTCGAACTCTCGCGGGGAAACCCCATGTACTTAGCAGGCACACGCCTTAACCACTCGGCCAAAGCGACGCTGCGATTTCTAAGGTATCGTCACTTAGTTTCATAGCCTCACACTGATGTTGATATGTCAGCACTGATAATTCTTTATCAAGCTCTTTAATATATTTGCTTTGCTCATTATATAATTTTGTCTACTTGTAAGTACCGTTTATCTTTAATCATTGTGCTTTTTTTTTTAATTCAATTTTGCATAATCACCTGATATTAGGTACAATTCTTTCAAAACTAAATTCATATCCTCTTGGAAAGGGTTAGAGACCAACCAAAAAGTCTGTACAGTGTTTTTGTTTTTTTCCTTTCTGAGTAATCGTAAAAGCTAAGGCTTTTTCGATATAAAATTTATTTGAATTTTCTGTGTGTCAATATTATTCTTCCTTGTTGCAATTGTTCCCTTGTATACTTCACCATCTAAAAGCCTCTTGCATCTAAGTTCAGTAATTATTCCATTCCACATATCTTTGAGTATGCCTTGAAATTGAATACATGTTTGCATTCCAAGCCTTCTAGACTCTGTCCTGCAACAATGGAATTTCGGGACTTAAAGGGTCATTAGTGCTCACATCCTCAGTGAAATGACATGGCAATATGCTTTTGATTGCTTTTGTCCAGGTGCCTCATTTCAGAATTGGAGGTGAGTCAGTTGTCTTCGTTCTCCTGTAATGACCAAACTAATGTTTTTTGCAACTCCTATGTTATGGATGTTACGTCTATGGCCTAATTGATCTCAGCTGCTTTTGTTCCCGTCAACAAGAGACTTCAGCTCAATGTAGTTGTCAGGGATTAGCCACAGATGCACGTACTCCCCTGAGGTTGTCATGATGTCCGGAGGGAGCAATGATGTCGGGATTTGAGAGAAAAATCTCTTGCTCAACTGGGTGATAAACGTTGTATCCAATAAAAACACATAAAATAACAAGAAGAACGAGAGTACATTGTCGTCTAGAGAAAAGCATTTTTATGAACAGAGTACAAAAGCAGTTTCCTTGATGAATGAAGTAGGACTAACTTTACTGCCTTAACGTTCTAAATGCAACTCTTGCCTACGTGATGATCCAATGCCCATTACACTAATGACACGCTAGAAGTCCCTGTGAAATGAGTCGTCGATCTAGAGGAGGCTTAGATATTTGTAATACATATCACATTGACAATGCAGTTTATGACAACCATTATCATATAGACCGAGTCCCCACTACCCAAATACTGAGTCTTCTTTAGAGAAAGGCTGAGGAAGCTCCTAGTTCCAAATCACATGGAATCCTTGGACACCCCTTGATACCATTGACGCCACCTTGCAGCAATGGAACTTCTTACTTGGTGAACCCCATCACTCCACTCAATGAATCCAAATCCCGGGGAGCTAATGCTAGAGCTGCCTGCTAAGACAACACTTGAGAATGTAATCTCATAGGACAAGGTCTGGTTCTCTGCACTAAATGCAAGCTTGCATGGCAACACTGCAATGTCAACGTTGGCAGGAGCATTGACTTTAACCTCATAAACTGCATCAACAACACTACCAACATTCTTCAACACCCTCTTGTAGGTGACAACATCTTTGTTGTCATGGAACAGAACAGAGAATGATGGGTAATTGAGATTGCCTGGCCTGCCTGATTTGCCCTCGCATATATTCAAGCTGGTTGGCTCTCTGACAAATATTGCAATTCGACTAGAATCATACCCAATGGCACAAAGGAATGCGATATAGTCATTAAGTTCAATATCATAAACTAGTCCGGGATCAAGAGCCTTGTTAGGATTGACATGGCCTGCTCCATGAATAAAGGCTGTAGATTCTTGGCCAGTAGCAAGATCCTTGATGCTCTCACCAGAATCATCTAAAGTATAAGCAGTAGTGACCAGAGCAGATTTTATTGCAGCAGGTGACCAATTTGGATGTGCATTTCGAAGCAGAGCAGCGATCCCGCTAACATGGGGACAAGCCATTGAGGTACCCGATATTATGTTAAACTGAACCCTTCGAGGATCAATATCCAAATCTGTTGGCCCATTAGCACCAGTCCAGCCAGCCAAGATATTAACACCAGGAGCAATAACATCTGGCTTCAATATTTCTGGGGTCAAATGATTTGGACCGCGACTTGAAAAAGCTGCAACTTTTGGAGCAGGAGGAGAACTACCAATGACCGTTCCTCGGAACACAATTGTTGCAGTAGGGAACTGTGCAAATTTGATGTAGTCTCTAATCTTATCGCCAGCAATCGCACCAACCATAGTAGCCGGCAGAAGATGTGAATCAGCAATAAGCTCCTCGCCACTATCATCTGTATTCGCCATTATCATTCCAAGCCCTCCTGCAAGCTTCACTGCACTTCCCTTCTCCACTCTTGCATTCCTTCCGCGATCACACAACACAATCTTGCCTTGAACCTTTGATGGGCTTAGGCTGCCTATATAGCAATATCCATTTCCACAATCTCGAGCATAAACCAAAGGAAGCTTGAAATCTGGGAGCGGATCGCCAGAGTACAGAGAAACCCCACCAAAAGTCCTCCCATCGCCAAGCAACACATCACCTGGAAACTCCCTGTCAATGGTTGAAGCCCCAACAGTTATAATCCAAGGGGCAATATTGACAGCAGTGTATGGATCCGGGCCAGAATTCCCAGCAGAGCAAGACACAACAATACCATGCTGTGCAGCACCAAATGCCCCAATTGCTATCGAATCCACATAATATTGAGGAGCATATGCATCAGCACCAACAGATAAAGAGATAACGTGAACCCCATCTTCAATTGCTTGATCCATAGCCGCAAGAATATCAGAATCAAAACAACCAAGACTCCAGCATATCTTGTAGGCAGCAACTCGTGCCTTTGAGGCCATCCCTCGAGCCACCCCATCTGCATATGCATAAAAGCCACTCTTACTACCAAATCTTACAAACAAATCATTCTCATATCATATTGATCCAAACTCAAAGTTGGGGTCTTGACATATTTGTCAAATTTGCTTCTACGTAAGGCATTTTCACCTACATGTTGATAAAAGTTTGCATTTTGCATACACATAAAAGCCATTATTACTACCAAATCTTAGAAACAAATCATTCTCATATCATATTGTTCCAGACTTGAAGGTGGATCTTGATATATATTTGTCAAATATGCTTGTAAGTAAAGCATTTTTCACATGCATATAAGTAAAAGCTCGCATTTTGCATGCGCATAAAAGCCAGTCTTACCACCAATTCTTAAAAAACAAATCACTCTCAAATCACATTGGTCCAAATTTAAAGGTGGGGTCTTTATATGATTATCAAATTTGTTCATTTTATAAATCATTTTTCCCCCGCATATTTGCAAAGGCTTGAATGTTGGACCACGGTTACTACAAAATCTTACAAAACAAATCATTCTCAAATCATATTGGTCCAAACTCAAAGGCATATGTAAAGCAGTTTTCACCTGCATATTGGTAAAAGCTTGCATTTTGGACCACGGAACCGGCGGCCGTGGATGCTGTATGGGTGCCATGGCCTTCTGTATCACGGGGTGATCTTGATTCTCGACTTGATTCTTGAATTGAGTTTTCAAGATAGGAATCATAGCCATAGTAAAAAGCTCTAGCACCAATGAGCTTTTTATTGCAAGATTTAGGTGGAAAGTCGGGGCCTGTCTCGCAGACACCTTTCCAAGTTTTGGGGACATCAGAAAGGCCATTGTCCGAGAAACTTGGATGCTCCGGCCATATTCCAGTGTCGAGAACTCCGACGATTACGCTGTCGCCGTACTGGCCGTTTTCCCACAGGCCGGAGCCGTCTGAGAGGCCTAAGAATGATGGGGTGTGCGTGATGTGGAGCTGGCGAATTTGGTCCGGGATGACGGAGAGGATACCGGGAACATCTCTGAGCTTCGCCGCCTGCGCGGCGGTCAGGCGGGCGGCGAAGCCGGTGGTGGAGCGGTTGTAGGTGTAGATGATCTTGGTGGGGTGGTGAGAGGGAGGCAGGGATCGGACGATAGAGGTGTACCAGTCATGGTGGGAGAAGAATAAAGAGGGCTTGTGGGATTTCGACACGTGGACTATGAAGATCTCGGGATTGTCTATTGATGATGATGAAGCAGTAAGAGTTAGGGAAAAGAAAAAGAAGAGGAGAAGGTGCTGGTGGCGGTGGCGACGGTGGTGGAGGGAGGAGTTGCAAGACATGGCCTTCAGATTTTCTAGCTTCTCTCCTTGTTTGGTTCCTGAGAAAATGGGGGGCCAGCAATGGGTCAGAAATAAGTCTCTCTCCCTGTTTTAAGTAGAACTCCATGTATAGTGTCGACCAGATGGGATAGCTCGGTCCACGTCACCTTTGACAAACAACCTTATTTTTATTTTCTTTTTGTTAATTAATTAATAATAATAATTATTATTATTATTTGGTTATATTTGGAAATGTGTTATCACCACAAAAGTAGAAGAACCAAACGGTGGAAAGATGCACTTATGCAAAAAGACAAAAGGGTTTAAGACATTTATCTCAAATTTATTTTATTTTTCTTTATTGAAGATTTGGAATCTTTTTGGACCAACGAGTGAATGGTGGTTGTGATGGATACCAAGACAAGTGACCATGATAGTAGGAGTCGCCTAGCAGGTCAAGTTGTTTCAATTGGGTCCATCACGTTTTAGATATTTTAGTGTTTCTTTCCTTTTTTTCTTTTTTCAAATAATACAATAGAAAAATATTAAATTTTAAAAAAATATAATAAATATACAAATAATTAAGATGGGTTACTTGTCTTTTGTGTTTCTCTCGCACCGTTATTACATGGTGAAATTAGTGAATGATACGAGGATTTAAATTGACAATTATGGACGAGATGAAAGCCAGTCGCGGAAGTTTCCTTGAATTGACCTGTTTTGGACTTAAACAAAAGCTCTGCTTCCTGGGAATTTCTCGCTTTACGGACCTTTGTGACTTGTCCCTTTCTTTACACCATTTCCTACTTGTGCCTTTAAATTTACCTCTATTTTCATAAATAGGCTATATTTGATTGACTTTGGATTTATAACCTCCAAGCCTGACAGCTTCAACATTCCACTTTAAAAGTTAAAAAAACATTTATGAGCCACCACAAGAGCTTCCAACTTTTGTACATCTTCCCAAGCCCATTTCGAGGTTTGGTTTGGGCCGAAGATCTCTTGGGAAGAGCAGATGAGCTTTGCAAAACAACTCACAGTAAACTCTTGGGCTTTTGCATTGTTGGATATCTTAGACTTGGGGGGAAAGGTCCAAATATAAATAATTTTATTTTCATATTATAGAGGGAAAAATTATAAAAAAAAAAAAAAAAAAAATTGTGACGGGAACATATCAGCTTCAGGTTACAATAGAGACTCTAAGTTACATAAATTCCGCCCTTCTTAAAGGAAACATGGACTTGCAATTGCTGGCAAAATTAAAGGCAACATGGGTCATGACAGGTTTTCGAGCAGTCACAACGAAGATTGACTTTTCTGCAGTGTGAGATTGAGAGGCCTGAATTTAAGCAACAAGACCCCATGTGCATACGTGAAAGGCTTATAGACTTGCAATAACCTTGGCAAGCAATTCCCTCCCAGCGGCTGCGTGAGTGCGAGTGGCAGTTGGATTTTGGACAGCAGGTTGGCATTTCTGGATCGGGCTGACACCCACCAATGCAGAAAATCCACGGGAAACTGGATAGAAAATGCACCTACTTAGCATCACTACATGAAAATGGAACTTATGGACAAGAGCCATGAGGAGGCAATCTTGTGTGTTGAGAAGCATTTTATTGATTTATTTATTTTGAGAGTATCACTAACTTGTGTACCTCACACCCACTAATTTTTTCGGTTAAAATGATATTGAACATCGTCATCTTCCATGAAGCATTTATAGTTTAAAATAAGATTTATATATGTATAGATTCCAATGTAAATGAAACATAGGTTATATCAGGAAAAAGACCAGAATTTTAGGAACTAGAAGAGAGGAGAGATACCAGATCCGCTTACACCACAGCTCGGATTTACAGCTCTCATCTTTTCTGCTTAAAAGAAAATCACCCTTTAATAACAGAAAATCATAGTTAAAAACAAGAAGTTGCAGAGAAGGAAATTTTTGCTCGGGAGGTACATTGCCACAAGGGGATCTGGTTTAGCCCCAATGAACTCATCAATCCTGTCAATCAGATCATCCTGGTCAGAGCCAAGAACAGAATGAATGCATTAAAGAAGGATAGAATAAGCATATTATATAGATGCTTTCGCTAGCTTTATGAAAATTGATTATGATAAACACCATATGTGAAATTGATGAACATGCTTACTCTTTGCAGCATCTGGAAGCAACCTGAAGACCTTCAATAGATTTTAATTCTTCCTGCTTGTAATGAAATTCTATGTAAGCAAGCAGATACTGAACATTGTATAACATGCAAATCAATGTCGAGAAGAAAGTTTGATCACACACACACACACACACACACACATGTATATAGCACTTCCTCAACACCCTGATATATTGTTTCATTGCATGTCAAAACGTAGGACAACTACAGAATTTGAAGATCTCTTTGAGACTTACCTCTAGCAGATCAATCTCTTTCCCCAGGATCTGTAGTTTGAGCAACTGCCTTCTCCTCCCATACAAATCAAAACCTCCAGGAGGTGACTTTGGGCTCATTGGTGGCACCGCCATATTGGAACCATTTGAGGTTGTTGAAGAACAAGAATTAGACCAACCCTCCATCACCAAATCAACAACAACAGCAACTGGAAATGCACCAGGAAGTGAGTTTTATTGCTGGGTACACTAAAGCAACTAAGGTTGCTGTGGGGCATTAAATTTTGTGCATGTGTGTGGAGGCAAGTGGGCAGTGTTAAAGTACTAAAAGAAGAGCCTTGAACAGCGATATCCCTTGGGTTCTCTGTGGGGGAAAACGAAAGTTGGTGTCTGTGCATGAGAAAGTGCAGAGAGTTGTTGAATGTACAGACTACTGAGAGGCAGATGCAATTGCTGTTGCAGACCACACGTGACTGTCACATATGACACAATGGAAATGGTTCTGTTCAGTTTAGACTTCGTTTTTTAAGATTCTATGGTACCAGGTTGATCATGCTCGACAAAAGAAAAGTACCAAGTTAATCCTTGTTTTTTGAGAAAACTGCAGATCAGCCAGGAAAGCTCGGGAAATTAGATTAAAATTCCTTTTGCCGTTTATCTACGATCTCTTGAAATTTTAAAGGACAATACTTCAATTTCACTTTCTTTCACAAAAGCGAAAATCACATGCATGTGTCCCGGATACAAACTCAGACATTATATTGTTGTGTATGTTAAATTATTTATTTTTAATATTTTGATGTATAATTGTAATTATCGATAAAAAATTATAAATATGTAAATAATTATTATAATAATGTAATATAAATTTGAATTTTAAATAGGTCAAATTAAAGGTGTGCATGTAATGAAATTGGTTTTGTTTTTTTCCTGAGAAGGGAAAGAGAAAAGCATCTTGCAGTTTGATGAGAGAATGGGCTCTTCAAAATCTGAAGACTTTGGTGCAAAAGGGCCACATCCCAGATATCCAAAAAGGTTGTGAGAATTTGTTGAGATTATTTTCCAACAATTTAGGAAAACTAATAGAAAATTTGTTCTGCAGTAAGTTTCAAGTGTTCAAGAGAAACAATTAGCTTTTTTTTTTTTTTTTATTTTTATTTTATTTAAATCCCTGACAAAATCATTAAAAAAGAAAACTATCTTAACAAACCAAATCAAGTGGGAGTCTACTTAGATGATCTTATTTTTTAAGGTAACCAGGAACTAGACATCAAAAGGGCAAGAGTGAAAAGAAGGGCAAGAAGGGAAAATTGGCCACAAAGTTGACAAGACCTTACAGCTTGCAAGCAACAAAAAGTGGTTGCAACAATTAAGGCTTTTGTGACCCGTAATAATCAAGCATGTCAGCATCCTTAACTGTTTGCTTGGATGGAAAAAAATGAAGGAAAGAAATACAGTAAGGAAGCAGATGTGAAGGCAAATTGTCACAAAGAAGGAGAGTCTTCCTTGTGTTGCTACAGGTTTTAACTTGATCAGAATATGCTTCCCAATGTACGTTTAAACAGTTGTGGATTCCTTTCCGTTGCACATTACGTAGCAAATATTTCATTATGAGTAAAGGCCAACTCGGGTCGTGTGATGAAATGGGAAATTGACAAAAACTACAGGTGTTAAGGTTAAAGTGTAAACTGCTGTGACAAATTGATGGTGGAACTATTGTACTGCTTTCTGGTAGGGATCTTCAACACAGAAGTGAGAGCACTAAAAAGTGGACACTCGATGAATGAGAGTATTTACTCATTGCCGAGATGATACAGACATTGACCTGCGAGAATGTGGGCTACAACCGTAAGCCCATTTCAAGGATGGATCCCTCGAATTCTAACAGCGAGTGCTGCAAGAAGATGTTCATTTTGATACAGTGGAAACAGCCAGACTGCTCTTTCACACATGAAACCGATAAATGCACCAAGAATTGGAAATTCCGGCTTTCAGGACCGTCTAATTACATGAGCAACATCAATTGGTTAACTCACCATAGACCCCATTGAGATACTTGCCCTTACAGCCAGGAAAATCAAATACAGAGATATAAGGCCTACACCTAACAACTTGTTTGGGCGCATATGATTCTGATGCAAAATGACAAGAGCCCAAACGAGTCCTAACATGAGAAATCCCATAGTGTAAAACAAACTAGGGTCTTGAGGAACCATGTACACGCCAGAGCTCTGTGACCAGGCACCCAGAAGCATTGATGTCCCCAAGCCTACAAGTGTGTTGAACATAGGACCTGCATAGCATCCTGAATATGCAATTTGAACACTTTCGCCACCATTTAGTGCCAGTGCAACATTGGACACCAGATCACCCATTGAATTTCCCCATGCTAATACAGTTAATCCTAGGAGAGATGGATTAACTCCCAGTACAATCCCAAAGGCCACCAACAGAGCAACAAGCTCATTAGCTATCATGTAGAACCAGATGATACTCATAAAGAATCCTCCCAAAACCCATGCAAGTAAGAACTTTTGAGGTGGATGATCTGACTTGGTGGTGTGGTATGCAAGAACACCAAGAGTGCAACCAATTACAACACCAACAAGATAAATTGCAATTTTGCTCTGAGTGCCGATATCATCTTGATTATTCCACAGGAATGCTAGAAGAATAGGAGCCAATGCCACACTGGCTACAGCATACGGCTTTGACCACATGTCCTCATCAACTAAAGGAATTGTCAATCGTCTAGGAATAGTTAGTGGCATCTCCAACAGAATTAGTAATCTAGAACACAAGAGTAAAGATTGATTGGTCTCAGAGCTCTCGTTGGTCCAGCCCCATGGGGGTCTTTCTTCATCCAGAGTGCCACTTTTGGGTAAATGATTTGAATATATTGCCACATTTGAAGCCCACATCCATGATGGCAGCGAAGAAGGTAGATGGGGAACCTCACTGTCAGTCTCAATGTCAAGAAGAGAACTATGAATACTTACATCTTCTTCGCCACTTCCTTGTGAAAGCATGCTTCCTCGTACAGGAATCAACGGCATAACAGCATCCAACTTCAAACTCCGCACTTGTTTTCTCAAAATCTCATTAGCAGCAACAGAAAATGCATAAACCACATAAATAGACACAAATGCAAATGCCACCACAACACTCACCTTACCCATCATCAAAATAAATAACAACAACAACAGCGTAAAAAGGAAGAAACAGATATCCCTGATGAAGCATCTCCTATCAATACGAACTTCTCTTTCTGCCACAAACAATGAAACTGTCCCAACAACAATACAAGTGACAAAAACTGCACCTCCCAGGACACTGTTAAGACCCACTTCACCTGCATCCTTTCCCACAAAGGCAGCAATACTGGCAAACACATCAGGCGCCCCATTGCCAAGTGGAAGGAGTGTAACACCAGCAACCGTGGGTGGGAACTTCAAAAGATGCGACAACTTCTCCAATGAGCAACAAAAGTAATCAGCTGCAGTATTCCCCAACAGATAAAACAATGCCACGAGCCAAATACACAAAACCACATAACCCAAAATTCTATAGTTCCTGCAATCGCAATGCAAAAACTTCATGTAATCAAAATACCCATCTGATGAACAATGCGGGTTTGCCTTCAAGAACTCACATTGATTAGCATAACTCTTATGATCAATCAACCCACTGCATAAAGCTGGGGTCTTTACAAGCAAATTATTTTGATCATCAGTCACATTAGCTACAGAGGATGAATTAGAATCAAATTCAATCATTTGCCTATGAATCATCCCAATACGACTAAACCCATTAAAAGGATTTTTGTAGGGTTCTACCTTGCGGTAAAACAAAAGCAACAGGATCAAAGCGTACAACCCATTGAAAAGACCTTTCAATTTGGGGATTTTGGAACCATTCAACCTATCAAACACTTCCATACTTGCCTTTTGTGCCTATAATTCTCAATGAACAACAAAAGAAACACCACTAGGCTTCGAAATTATCAAAACCCAGATGTGAAACAAACATGGGGTCTCAATTCTTGACTCAAACCCAAGATTTTCAGATCAAGGATCAATGGAATTCAAAAGAATATTTAGGAACTCACCCGTGAAATATAGCAAAAGCTTGAAGCAGTTTTTGGGAAGATGAATCTTTGGGTGGCTTAAGCTTTAGACTATCGTAGCTCCATAGTCAGGGTGTTGTCATTCTTTAATTGTCAAAAATTTTACACATTTTAGAATATATATATATATATATATATGAAAAACTCTCATGGTGCCAAACCGGTCAAGATTCAACTTTTATTAATAAAAACCCGAACACAAGTCTTAGGACAACAAATTTAAAGATGCAACCGAGCTGAAGGAAGTCAGCGCTCAATTAAACTTTATGACTCCAAACCTATTATAATTTTGCTTGAAATCCAATTTGATTCTTTTAAGGTTTTGGTGGGTGTGTGCGTTGCTATTCTTGAACCTCCATACACCTAACATCTTCATTCTTTATTAAACGATTTAAATGTATGCCTTCTGGAATAATTTTGTTTTTCTTTTGATGAATTTGCTTATTTTTATTTTACGGGCATTTGATCAGATGACAACAAATTAAAATATTCAAACGGACAAAATATACATATTAGCTATTCAACTAAAATAAAATCACAACGAATTCCTCCAAATTCATAAAATTTTCGTTTAATTAATATTTTTCAAAATAATAAATTTATTATATATATATATATATATATATATGCACTGCAAAAAATTGATGTTATTAATTTATTTTTTTGGTTAAATGTTATTAATTTAATGTTAGATATTAATTAATTCATAAATAAATTAAAATTTCCAGTAAAGTTGTTTACAAATGGAAGGGAAGCTCATTCACACCATATCCTCAAGTTTCATATATCAGAAAGATAAAAATTTTAAAAAAAAAAAAGGAAGAGAAAAAGTTTTTCTTTTTAAGTTATGTTATTTTATTAAGCATTTTGGCTTCTTATCAAACACGCAAAAAAATAAAAAATAAAAAATAATAGATAATAATAAAAAAGAGACGGCCAATATGCATTGAACAACTTTTGTATTTATCATCTCTCAGTCTCTTCTTCTCTACTTGCACGGTTCTCTCACGCTCTCCCAGACGCTTGTTCATTCAAGTCCTTCTCATTTTTTCTGTCCTTAAAATCAAACCCAAGTTTTGGAATCTTCATTTTTAACCAGCAGTTCGTTAGACACGGAGAATCATTGTTTGGTTGCTGAGAAAATATCACTGGAAAAGAAAAAGGAACGAACTTTTTGAGGTATTACAATAATTGTATATATGTTTTTAATCTTATCTTTCTCTGTTCTTGTCCTGTATTTGGTTGCTGAGAAAATCTGTTAAGATCCTAATTGTAAGGTATCAAACTTGAGTCTCACGTTGAAAAATAACCAACCTTTAGAGTGTCAACTTTTGGAGTGTGGTTCTCTTAAATTTTGTATTAATGAAATGTAACAAAGTATGAGACTTGAAGCTCACGTCGGAAGTATGAATTTCAATGCGAGGCTTATATGGATTTGGACTCTCTCACCTTAATACTGATAAAAAATAGATTTTGACTCCTGATTTTAGTCTTGTTTTCCTTTCCAATACCCAAATTTTAGGGTGTGGTTTTCTTAAGGTTGGCATCAGAATCTTTGGATAAAGAATAGATTTTGATGGATGATTTTAGTCATGTCTTCCTTTCCAATACCCTAAATTTTAAAATTTGTAATGTTGATCTTAACCAGAAGTTTTTTTATTTTTCACACACAAAAATTTTAATGATTGGATACTGCAAAAGCATAGGAAAAGGGAAGGAATTAAAACTTTCATTTTTGTTTTCGTTTTTGAAAAGTTACAGTTTATGAAGTTTATGATCTTTATGCCATTAGTTTCCCTGTTTTGTTTGGTGTTCAAGGAAATGTTACAGCAAAAGAAAAAGAAACAAAATTTGAGTTATCTCTAATTTGCTATTGTTTGTTTATTGGAGTCTTGTTTTAAGCTGCTGAGAAAATCTTGGGGAAAGATTAGATATTTAGGCTAGATTTTCATAATTCTGTTGCTTGGCTCCCTGGAAAGTACTGGAAAAGTGGGGAAGAAAAAGACTAAACCTTTTTGTTTTGTATTTCTTTTCTTGGAGAAGGTTATAGTTTATAGTTATTCTATCCAAGTGAGAACATTTTTTATTCTTGGGTTGCTCATTTTTCTTGTGCCAGGCTTATTTTTTGTGGGAGATTTCTTGATGGGTAAAGATATTTAATTGAGATTTCTTTCTTCTTAATCAGATACCAAACTGTTTGAATTTTTATTTCCATTTTCATCATTTGAGGTTATTATTAGTCTTATGTAATTTATGTGCAGCAGAAGAAATGGGATTTGAGAGAAAAGAGTGTGAGTTCTTGGAAGAGATTGGGCTGAGCTCTCGCAATGTGGGGTGTTATATTGATGGCAAGTGGAAAGCACATGGCCCTGTGATCACCACCTCAAATCCTTCTAATAACAAGGTTGCTTCTGGTTGTCTCAATGTTCTCAGTGGATCCCTATATGAGGGTCCAATTTTATTTGCATGCTTGGCGTGTACTTTGGTCCACTTAAGGATTGCTGCATCTGTATGTATATTGTATTGAGCCTAACAATGCATAGCTTAATAATTTGACTTTTGTTACTTTTTGTTATTAGACAATTGATTTTTAAATATGTTCTTGTAGTTAGGTATCTTTGTGTGTTGCATTCCTTGGTTGCCAGTATTGTTTTTGAGATGTATATATTTTATGGAATTGCATAAGAAAGTGGTCTCAAACATCAGTTTGTGTCTTTAAGCTGCAAGAGCTGGTTCTCTTTTCAATTGGCAGTTCATCTTTTTTTCTGAAGCTCAATGCTGTGCACGTATATTATCCATTAATATCTGTGTTTGTATTTGTTTGTTGTCGTTGTTGCTGCTGCATCCAATAATTCAATATGCTTTACTTTTCAAGCAGTGTTTCTGATATTATCAAACTGTTGATTGAATGAACTTCCTACTTCATCTGCACGAGCTACTGCATGTTACAAGTTTATTTTGGACTCTGTTGCATAGCAAGCTCCATGAGATCATTTGATGGAACTTTTGGCTAATCATCAAGTTACTGTTTTAATATTAGGCAATAGCTGAAGTTGAGGAGGGTTCCATCGAAGATTACTCAGAAGGCTTGGAAGCTTGCAGCAAAGCAACAAAAATATGGATACAAGTGAGAATTATTCTTTTATAGCATCTGTTAAATCATCTATATGCAATGTTTGCAAATATCTGGAATGCTCTTCTAAAATTTTTTATCTGATTTATATTATGCCTGAGCTTAATTACACAATATCTCCTTGTCATTCTGTGTAATGCTGCAGCTTCCTGCACCAAAGAGAGGTGAAATTGTCAGACAAATTGGGGATGCCTTAAGAGCCAAACTACAGCCATTGGGCCGCCTTCTTTCACTTGAGATGGGGAAAATACTTGCTGAAGGAATTGGGGAAGTCCAAGTACGTCATATTTAAGTTGTTCATTCTCAATTGTTGGTATTCATTAATCTCACCAATATTTGTTTACTATACAACCAGTACTGAATCTGAATTTTGTTATTTGTGATTTCTATTGCTGATTAATGGGATTCTATGCTACTAGATCAATTATATAGGTACTAGTTTGCAGCTAAAGCCTCCTCAATTCTTTATTGTGCTATGGATGCTCTCTTACATTTAATTCTAGATGCTTTAACTTTTTCAGGAGTTCATTGACATGTGTGATTTTGCTGTGGGCTTAAGCCGACAACTGAATGGATTGATAATACCTTCAGAACGTAAGCTCAAATGTTGGCATTTGCAATTGCTACTTATGTAGAAGTTCCTTTTCTTTAGCTATCTTTCCAAAATATTTTTAATTTTGTTTTATGATACATAATTTGTGGGTGCAAAATTGTGGAAAGTTAGGATATTTTCAGCTTTTGTCTTTGCTCTCAGTTTCTTGTGATAAGAATTTGTTTCTAATTTTGAACAAATAATTTCGGTGGTAATGTTTACTTTGTTAACAGGTCCAAATCACATTATGTTGGAGGTACGCTGCTTTCTGCTCTTTTGGATAAGTGATATTGGTTTGTTAACAATTGCTAACCCTTTACTTATCCTGAATAGACGTGGAATCCTCTGGGAATAGTTGGTGTTATTACAGCTTTTAACTTTCCATGCGCTGTCCTTGGTGAGTACTGATCTTATAATTGTTAATAGCAATAGTGTGCTTATTTTAGGAACCCACTCCTATTCCCTTTCTTCCCCCGCTTTACCCCATATATTTTGTCTTCTCAGTTTATGCATACTGTTGTTCTGCAGGTTGGAATGCTTGTATTGCACTAGTCTGCGGCAATTGTGTGGTTTGGTAAGTCCAAGCATCATTCTAGAAAAATACACTACCAAATATGATCGCCTTAACGTTACAAAGTTTCATTCAATGTAAGCATTCAGCTGGCCAGGATTAGCATGTTTAGGTTTATCATGAATAATAAGCACATCCTTCTGGGCTTTCCTTAATCCCCCCCCCCCTTCACTCCCTTCCGTTTTGCCCTGAAAAAAAATTTAAATTACCGTGTCATGTCAAAATTTGTATTCTTATGGTAATGCTGAACCGGTGGACCTGTTATTAATATCTTTCCCTGCATTCTGGAAAGAGCTATAAATAGATCCACATAAACTGTTGCTCATCTGGCTCCAGATGCAGAAAAATAAAAAAGTTTACTGCTTTTGCCTGGAACCAATTCTATTCTGAAAAGTGGTATTTTAATGATTGTCTTGTCTGTTTAAATCAAGCTATTAATTAGAATTTTTTCAAATTAAATTTTGACAGGTTACTGTTGCACAACATTTTTTCTGAATGCTCAAGTTAGGTATTTGTATGCTAGGACACATCCTTTGAATGTAGGAATATTGAATGCCAGACCTTGTCTGCATTGTTTATTAGGTACTAGAAGTCCTGATTTTCCTCCCACCGAATAGGCACATGTTATGGCCATCATTCAGTTATCAGAAATAAAATGCCAATAGATATTCTGTCACTCTTTCTTTTAAGTTCCATTATGACCACTAAGTACATTATATACTACTTGATGGCAGGAAAGGTGCTCCAACAACTCCCTTAGTCACCATAGCAATTACAAAGATTGTGGCTGAGGTAATGGAGAAAAACAATCTGCCTGGTGCAATTTTTACATCCTTTTGCGGTGGAGCTGAGATTGGTCAAGCAATAGCAAAAGACACGCGCATTCCGCTTGTCTCATTCACTGGGAGTTCCAAGGTGCTTTAATCTTGTGTTGCAATAGAAATGATTTTAGTTTTTAATTTTTTTCTTGGTGACTCTCTATGTGTCATTTGATTTCTATACTATGCTCTTCCTTTTTGAAAGTTCAATCATATGCTAAATTTTTTTTCCTTAAAATTTTATTTTAAGATTGTATTCATTCAACAGCTAATTCCTCACCCTTAAAGTCTGTGTTGATGTTGAATAGATTCCTGCATTTATGGTTTCTGAATAGTTATTTGTCTCCTTTTTGTTTAGTCTAGCATTTAGGATGTTTCGACTCTCTTAGATATATCCTTTGTGTTCATTTTTCATTGAACCAAACTTATTGTTTCTCGGACTATGAAACACTTCCTCATTGAATAAATGTACATGATATGATTTCTCACTTCAACAGGAGGTGGAAATCTCTACTTTTTTTTTTTTTTTTCAATAAATTGAGAATCATTATTCTGTTGAAACAAATAATATTTTCTACAGGTGGGCCAAATTGTGCAACAAACAGTAAATCAGAGGTTTGGTAAATGCTTGCTTGAACTAAGTGGCAACAATGCCATAATAGTCATGGATGATGCAGACATCCAACTAGCAGTTCGTTCTGTTCTTTTTGCTGCTGCTGGAACTGCTGGTCAGCGCTGCACAACATGTCGTAGGCTGGTAATGGAAATCATTGGTTTTTTTTCTTTGAATTTCTATTATGCATTTAGCTATCAGGATTCTCACTTCTGAGCTTTTTGTTTGCTTGTGTTGAAGATTCTTCATGAGGCTATATATCAGAAAGTACTTGATCAGCTCCTTGATGCTTACAAACAAGTTACAATAGGGGATCCTTTGGAGAAAGGTACATTGCTTGGACCTCTGCATACTTCTGAATCAAGGAAGAACTTTGAGAAGGGCATAGAGATTATCCAGTCCCAGGCATGTTCTGTTTGCCACTATCATAAGCATAAGCTTTTCTTCAGTCTCCTGTCATCTAAGTTTTTCTAGATCAGATGAACTATGATTTTTTGAAAAAATTTCAAATTTAATGGTTAGCTTTTCATCTAGTCATGTGGATTATCAGAAAAATTGGCATCTAGCTATAAATCTGGAAAATCTAGGAAGTAATTTACACTTGTGGAGTGCTAATGATTTTGCCTTTGAAGTGCCAATAAGGTTGTTGCTTTTATGGCTTGTGATAGTCATTGAGCTGTTTCAACTGCTTCTCTCTCTTTCTCTCACACATACATGCGCACACACAGACATATAGAATCTCCATTTGTGGCTGATTCATTCAATGTTAAGCATCCTGCATATTGGAATTGGTATTTATTCATAAAGTTTGTTAATTTACTGCCATTTTGCAGGGAGGAAAGATCCTAACAGGTGGCTCAGTAATAGAATCTGAGGGGAATTTTGTGCAGCCCACTATAGTTGAGATTTCTCCCAAGGCAGATGTTGTTAAGGAAGAGTTGTTTGCTCCTATTCTTTATGTTATAAAGTTTCAGGTAACCTCTTCATCAGGAATATGCTGTCCTTGCTGTTTTGAATTAAATATGGCTTTTTGTAATTTGTGGACTGAAAATGAGAATTACTTTCACATTTCGTTATGGTATTGTTCATAAAATAGCTTGAAAATAACCCAGATTCTGAAATATGGATCCTTGGTGTAGACTTTGGAAGAAGCAATTGAAATAAACAACTCTGTACCGCAAGGATTAAGTAGTTCTATCTTCACTCGCAATCCTCAAATTATCTTTAAGTGGATCGGGTAAGTTCTTGCCCTACATCTTTAATTTTTTTTTTTTTTTTTTTATAGCTAAAGAACTCACTTGTCTAGGCATGATGCAGACCACAAGGAAGTGACTGTGGTATTGTGAATGTAAACATTCCAACAAATGGTGCCGAAATTGGTGGTGCTTTCGGGGGAGAAAAGGCTACAGGAGGTGGCCGTGAAGCTGGAAGTGACTCTTGGAAGCAGTACATGCGACGCTCAACTTGGTGAGTACAAGTAGGCACTCAATTAGATTCAATAGCATTGCACTTGGTTTTACTTCAGCTTCTCTCTCAATCTCTCTCTGTGCAAAGGAAAGGATGTTGATGTTTACCATGTTCATATCTTGAAAATTGAAATGCTATCCTTGGAACTTCAACTAGTAAAATTTTTACTGAACCCTCTTTGGTTGATCCTTGGCAGCACAATCAATTATGGGAATGAGTTACCGCTAGCACAAGGAATCAATTTCGGCTAATAGATATGAACAAAACTGAAGTTTTGTCAACTTCCTCGGCACAACTTAAGCTTGTCTCTGTTATATTTTCCCAATCAGCTGTGATTTTGGAGCGCAACATGTGTTTCTTCCATGCAAGATCCAGAGCTGTTCTGCAGAAGTAGCATTAGCTGCCTTGCTTGTCTGGAGCGGTCAGAGCACAGCAAAATACTTTGCACTCATCCCTGAATAAGAATTACAACAAAATAAGTGCCATTACACCTCTACCACTATGTATGAAGATATTTCATGATCATTATGGCTATCTGATCAACATATATAGTTAAGAAAAATGAATTTGCTCTCCTGGAGTGGAAGACGATAAAGACATTAAGGTTCTTACGACTCTAATGCACATTTCTGTGATGATGCGTTTTATTTGCCTAAAATATGGTTTAAGGATGTCCACCATTCTGTTTGGACCTATAAATATGGTAACCTGAAGTGCCCCCAGCCTGACGTTCCATGCCATCACCATTCAACAACGAAGAGCAAGGCTCTTTTAAAGATAGCTGGAAAACAAGAAGCAATTATGTGAAAAATAGACCGTAAATCCCATCAATTGTGATGGAAAAGCCACGAATTTGCCACATGTTTGTGTTGATTATTATCTTTGTCTCTACGCCAAATATGATGGATCCAGTCCTGGTGAACCAACCGAGTCAGAACTCTGTGTGTTTGTGGTGTTTTTCTTCCCCCTCTTTTTCCTTTTATTTTTTGTGGTCCACAGCAGGCCTGTCAGACTGTGAGTCAAAACACCTTTGCGATATGCAATTAGCTCATTCCTAATGATACCCTTTTCGCAGAACTAATTGTTGCAAAGATGCGCATTATACGAAAATGTCTGTAACCATTAGATCGATGCATCATAGTTTGATATAGAACTTATACATAGGAACCTGTTGATCCAGACAGAGTCTAATTTTAAGTAGTAACATAAAGCTCAATTAGCATTTTCAATGACATGGAAGAAAAACATCCGAAGAGCTTGGTAGCAACATTCAAATAATAAACGAGTAAACCGTAATTAACAGAACCGTATGGAAGCTAGACATGTTATAAAGAGAACCATGTGGATGATGCCCATATGCGGCAAGATTCAAGTTGGACTATTTGAGGAAATAAAGAGAACCAACCCAGATGATTGATGGAAAAGTACATTGAGTCTGTCCAACTATCTCATATTGTAAGAAACAAGAACTATATTTCTGTGGACTTTTGAGAACAGTGAAGAACAGTAATTTAGAGAAGAAAGGGTATATTAATTTATTTACATGTTTTATGAACATGGTTTCCATAAGACAATTCGTTGAAGTCTGACTCTCAATAATTGAGCAAATAATTGCAACTAGGGCGTGATGGCAACTACCCTCCAATTTCAAGTCACATTTCTTTCTGTCAAGGTTGTCATTTTGGTTGCTTGCACACTTGAAAACCTCTGCATGCCAGCGGTGTAGCTCTTATCTTATCAACTAGAGCCACTTCTTGACCCGTAGTGCCGAAGATTGTGCCCTTGACATTGATACGAGTTGGCAAATCATTTTCCTCCAATTCAGCAACATGTTGGCCATTCCTTACTTGGAGAAATGTTACAAATATGAAAAACTACCTCAATTTTTGCTTGGTAAGTTCCATTTGACACTTCAAAGCCACTTAATTTTGGATAATAGATTTTAATTTCTTTTTCTTTTGAACACTGAAACCAAGTAAAAGAAGACCGTTGGAAAAGAAAATCAAAACGTGACCTCTCTGAACCTGTGAATTATATTACAGACATTAGGTGGACTACCACTTTAAGGAAGTTTAATAAAGCAACCCACATTAGGTTGTTTTAAATCAGATGCTGCTATTGTCTAGGAAGTAAACCACCATTTTCAGAACACAAGTCAAGTAATTTCTTCAAACTATATTCACCATCATCGTAGCTGGCCAAGTGGCAAGTACGCTGTTGCATTCCCAACTATTAGATTATTTTGGATGAGATCAGTGGAATAATTCCTTCTTAAAATGATGAGGCCAATGGCTCTAACTTCTTTGGATCTCCAGCAGTAAAATAAAGCAGTTTTGGGGTTTAAGGAAAGATGCCTACTAGTTTAGTTTAAAGCTTCATAAATTATACAACTTTCAGCACTCCAATTTTATGCAATTCGATCCATCCGAGTCAAGTAGGATCTCTGGGACATCTTTTTGATGATCTAACGTAAACCCCTTTTAAATTGTAATCATCATGCACATTACTGTTATTGTCTCCAAGTATCAAGAAACAGGCATAGCAGCTTTGCCGCAAAAGTTAAATTAACTAATAAAACTTACACCATTTACTGCCATGGCTGTCAATGTTTGTATTGCGACATAGTAAGTAGGTCCAACTCCGATTGATACGGGTTTGTACCATAGTTAATTCTACAAGATGCCAGGGCCCACTAACAACATTCACAAATTTTTCATCTCACCAAGATCTGCCACTGACTCTACACTCTTTTTGCTGCCTTTATTTGTCAATCTGTGAGCTTTCTCTGTAAAGATACGATAAAAGCCTTGTCATTGATCAGTGATTGAACATTGTCCAAGTTCTATGCTTCTTGGTGCAGACATGTGCAGTTCATTTATCCTATCCATGGTCCCATACCTACTCAAACTAGAGGAGAACCATGTGAAGTGGGAATAGAATGACCAGTTGGGCTCACCAAAATATATTAATATATGAATGTGAAATTTTTCGCGAGGAAAATGCACTGCTAAAATGGGCCATGATTGGCAGGACCAAGAAAAATCAGATAAGCTCAAAATTCAATGAGGATCATTAACTGCACTTATTGGAACGAAATCTTTGGACGTGTATGCACTTGAAATAACCAAAGTGTTACGGGGGGTGAGACTTCTTTGGATCATTGACCAAGGAGGACAAGAAAGGAACATTCATAGTTACCTAGTACGTTATCAAATCATAAAACATTGTCACTTTTTCTTTTTACTTTCTGAAATCAAATATCGTGTTTACATGCTGAACCATGAAAATACATTAAAAAAGTTATCTTTGCCACAGCCTTGGCACTGTATTATTGTCAAGAGATCTAAGGCCTCGAAGGTTGTAAAGATCGCAGGAGGCTTACATATGAGTCAAGGCCAAAGTGTCAAAGATAAGTGGACAACCCAAGTAGATTTGTCATATGAAACAATGGAATGGTTCATCCGTGACATGATCTTCTTTTTTAGCAATCAAAAATCGAAATTTCCTTAACGGCATCTTAAGCATCAAGAGAATCAAAGTTAGGTACCACCATTAAACAGTGATATCATGCTTACCAAACTCTTTTTTGTATCCATTTACAGACTCATTTTTCTTCAACCATTGAATAATTCCCAGGCAGCTTGCAACCAAAGTTATATCCAAATTAAGGGTCTAATATTTCTTTAATCACAACATCACATGCCAATGATTGAGCAAGATGCAATTTGGTAGACAGTAAAAGACTTGAGGGAAAGAGAAAAGAACAGAGAAATTTCATTTCCTGACAAGAAGTTCTTCTGTATTTAACAACCGATAACTGCATTTTAAGCTCCCAAATCCAGACTTGGATAATTTATTTCCTTACGGTGTTCACTTGGAATTTTATTGGACCCCCATATTCCAGAACCCTCAAAGTACGCATGCATAATCTCAACCAGTCAAAGCAGGGAAACAGCTTCCAGACCTGGTAAACTTAGTAGAACCACTAATTTGTCCATTAGTTTTCGAAGGATTGCTTGGGGTTGATCTTAATCCCCTTGGTGAATCCAAGCTTCTCCTAAGAATTTGTCTCATGGCGGATATCAAATGGACTGTTGGATCAGGTGGTGGTCCTGACGACAAAAATTTCTTGCAAAAATTCATGTGGGTGGCCAGTGCTTCCTCTGTGTTAATAAGCCTCTCAGTCTTTACAATTTCATCTTTCACTGCTTCTGCACATAGTCCACAAATCCACTTTCCATGGTATCGTTTGCGTATTCTTTCAATATATGCCGGAGTGCACTCTTCGGTCAGGCCACAGCAATCACATTTGGCAAACTCCACCTCAATCTGGGAATTGAGTGTTGCTGTTGTTGGTTGAGTTTCTGGAGCTGATGGAGCTGATGGGGCTGAGACCACCACAGGGTCACTGATTACAGTAGCAGACATTTTGCCAATTACCCTAAAAAAAAAGCACACCAAAACCATTACTAAGGCATAATAAGGTAGACTAGTTTAGCCTCCTCAGGCAAATTTTCTTAAATTTTGTTTCCAACTTCCCTTTGATTTTGCCCACAGAAGATTCTTAAACAGTGCTAAGAGAAAAAAAAAATCACCAAGATGTAAAATCTATTTGACCACTGCACATGATTTTGCAGCTCAATCAGTGAAATACACAATTCTCTCCTTTTTTGTTTCTAAAAAAGCTATTTTTGTCATGTTTCTAAGAAGCACAATTAACCAGACCAACAGCACATGATTGGACACCAACTAGACTGTAAAACACCTTCTCAAAACTGCTCACACAAGACATTCAAAAAGATCAAAAAAAAAAAAAAAAAAGAAAGAAACGGAAATCTCTATCATCCTTGTTTACTGCTTGATTCTCCAACCTAAAGAAACAGAACAGCAAGAGAAACTTAACAATATATGAACTTTCTCAATCTACAAAATCAATTGAAAACACAAATGGCCCTAACATTTAATTTTAAATTTAATAACAGAAACCATTGAGCAAAACCAATGACAAGGAAAAATAAAAAAAAAAAAAAGATCTTGATGAGAATTACTAGCAGAAGTAGATCAAAAAGACTTGACAATAATCTTTCTTTGTACACAAACTTATTGAAACCTGCCCCTACTTCTGCTACTTTGGCTTTAAGTGGATCTTTTGTTATCTCTCTTTCTCCCACTCTCCTTCTTCAACCTTCTGTTCCTCAGTAAGGAAAATCCCAGAAACCATGACCATTGCAGAACCCAAAAAACAAAGAGATGCAAACTTTCTCTCTCTCTCTCTCTCTCTTCTCTGAAGAAATTGCCAATCCAAAAACACACCCTTTTTTTTTCTTGGCAACTTTCAAAGACCCCAAACACTTAATGTGAAGGGACAAAACCAAGTGATTGCCTTTTTGTTTCTCTCCTCCACAAAATTCCCCCACTCTGCACATATCAATAACACAGAGTAAGAGAGAGAGAGAGAGAGAGAGAGAGAGAGAGAGAGAGAACCAATGATTGAGGGGATTTAAAGAGTAAGATCCACGTCAGCATTTGATTGTCTGAGTGAATTACGGCCGTTGATTGCTGGGTTGCCAGCTAAGCTGTTCCTCATTTTGTGAGAGAGACAAAGTGTTGGCCAGATATGTGTTGGTTTGGAAACTTTCTTTTTTTTAATTCCCTTTGGGTCTGTGGACCAATTGATGAGTGCCACGTGTTGAACAAAAACGTGCAAGCTACAGCTTTTGGGAGATCTCCCTTCCACGACTGTCTTGTGCAATTTTTATAATAAAATGACTTCGAAATGGGTTTTTTAATTTTACTTGACAAATAGATAAATTTTGTAAACACAGCAAATGATCAGATATCAGAACTTTCTTTCTTTTTTTTTTACAATACAATGGAATACTTAAAAAAATTAATATAATCAACTCAATTAATTTTGGAATGTTTCTGTTATTTTGTTAACTAAATCTTAATTACTTGTTACCATCAAAGCACCAGAGTTTTTGGTGTGTTTTTGCTTTCAAAATCATATGTTAATCTGAAAATTCCATTATGGAGCAATTTTTGGTCACATAGATCCATTGACACCCCCCCCCCCCCCACAATCCTATTTAGCAAGTTTGGACTATGCCCCCAATTGTATGTCACTCCAAACTGTGTTTGGTAGCCAACTTGGTCTAGAATCTAAAAGTCTCAACTCTAAAGGCCAAACATGCAATAAATATTGGTGAATTTCTATGTAATTTCCTTCCTTTTTTCGGTCTAATTTTTCTCTTTTATGTTATTGTGTGTTGGATTGTCACTAAAAGCATAACCAACAAAAAAGAAGAAAAAAAATTTGTCATTTGAAAGAAATTTCGTTAAAGATTATGTAATCACAAACTAATATAGTGAATCTTAATGTCCTTCTCTAGCTCCATGAACCCTTTGATGGGAACAAAGATATTCATAATGAATTTTGTAACCTGGTTTGGGTAAGAATACCAGAACTCTTTTATGGTGAAATAGACTCAATGATAATAATATTAGAACATTGAAATTCCAAGGTATTGCAGTCACATTTAGCCTTTTGGATTAATTGGATCGGCAAAACTTTCTTTATTGTGAGCTTGTTTTAAGATCAAATGGGTTTTAAGATAGGTTAGTCTAATCTAAGTTTCGGATGTGACTTGTGAGAGCCTAATAATTAGGGTAAGCCATGAAAGCCCCTTAGGTAACTGGTGGAACAGACCATGAGACTCCTGTATAAGGGGTCAGACCAGCCATGTTATGTTAGAATAATTATTGTCTTTTTTTTTTTAAAAAAAATAAAAAAAGAACAGCTAATCAAAAAATGTGTTGCGGCAAGCCATGCTCTCCCTGCCATTTTGGGTAGAAGCTCGTGGTTATGTCATGAATGCATTGACAATTTTTGCTGCGTTTGTTTGGTCTCGTTACGGAACTTGAGTCGGCAGATCCAGCTAGCTTGCCAATACCTCCTAACCTAACCTAACCTATATGTATGTTGATCTTACATTGTCGTCTTTATTATAGTACTAGTTAAGTCACTTTTTAAACGTCAAATCCCAAAGTCTCACCTTCTAACCAATTGCTAATCACAAGTTAATGCATTAAAAATCTCGGGTTGCTACTGCTGCTGTCGTTTGTAATTCCCCGTTGAAAACTTAAAAGGGATAATGTACTTTAGAAGATTAAAACTCAAAATAGTGTATTTAATCTACACAACTTTAAGTTTACTCTCATCTTTTAGGCTAATCTCGAGTGATTAAAAAAATACCATGTGTTATTAATTGATTCAAAATTTTATTAACTTTATGACATTATCAATGGAGCATTTTAATTATTGGGTTTGATTAGCATTCTAATTTAAGCAACCACGTCTAGCTCTTGCTCCATTATTATTATTCGGTTTTTTTTAAGCTCGGGGATAAGCCCTAGCCTTGTTGGCTATTCCTGAATGGTCCGTATAGAGGACCGAGGGACCCAAAGTGTCATCATCATTCACTGTTTGTTTAATAAATGCATGGACCAAGTGTTTCCATGGCAAATAAAAGCAAAGGAGAAGGTGTGAAACTAGTGGTGACAGGAACCTGCACTTACAAAGGGTAATGCGGAAGGAAATGGTAGGACAACCAATTCCAGTGTCTCGTTCCCATCGTCCCCATGTAACTTTGTCATTAAATAAAAAGATTAAAAAACACATGGGGTATGTACTAATCAAAGACTCGAATGTAAAAGTGCTGCTTTTGGGTGCCTTAGTTGAAGTGTTTGTGGGCATATGCAGTTATGTACCATTTTCAGATGACAAAAGTCTGCAATTCCACAGGACAGTGACTCGTATTTCACGCTCTTGCAGGGGAAGCATGCGTCCCTTGGACAATTCCACGTTAAATGTTTTAACAACCGAAAAATGTGACATGTTTAGGTGATGGTGTAAATCACTGGTTTGGAAATTGGAACGAATGAGTATAAATAAAAGGGTAATCAACAACTGTCTGATTCAATCCGTCGAGACCAAGATTTCAATTTTTCACACCCCAAACTGGAAATTCTTCACAACCATGTGACTTCACGTTCTGTAGGTGTGAGCATGCATTCCAACAATACAATACATTTTCTGAGAAAGTGATTTTGGACTTTGAAAAACTATTTGTGAAAACTGAAGTACGTTTTCTTGGAAAGCAGTACATTTTGATTTTTGCCAAAAAAAAAAAAAAAAAACAATATATGTATCGCCTGAATTGCACCCACTAACAGCTTGTTTTTTTTTCTTTTACCCCTAGTGTATGAAAACTTGCAAGATCTTCTCTAAGCATTGCTTGCTGAAATATATAGATGCCATAATTACAGTTCACACGCAGGACTCTGTCATTGCTATGAAATCTATGAAAGCTTAGATATCTCTCTCTCTCTCTCTCTCTCTCTCTCTCTCTCTCTTTTGGTGGGTGGTGATGGGGGTGGGGGGGGGGTTGGTGTTGTTTTGGATATAGTTTTTAATATATACTTGAAAATAATGATCATTGTGTCCAACCATTCAATATAAGGGCACATTTATGGGTAAGAGTTCCTTTGATGGGAAAGGAAATTGGCTTATTTGAAGGTCAACCAAGGCCGACTTGCATCCATAAATGCTGAGGAGAAAAAGTATCAACAATGATTATATATGCAAGTGTGAAGAGACGACAAGACAAATGGGTGATGCTTTTTAAGATAGACGTAACAATAACTTTGAGTGTTTGGCAATTATCGCGTTGATAATATCTGTCTTTAACTACGAATTGGTATTGAGTATGATAATATCTGCTAACGCCATATGTGGGAGCTTGTGACTTAAGAGTGTTCCTGCATGTGTCTGCACATATCATCATATGTCCGAGCATCAAACCCCATCTTTTATTAAATTGAACTCTACATTCATGCATTAACGTGTCTTTGCTATATACCTTTTATTTTTCCTTATTAATTTGAGGTACGTTAGCTTGTGCGCGGTGTCAGAAAGTAGTCCTTTATTCTATAATTCGACCATGGGATGACCTAGCTAGTAGGGCTATACGTCAAGGGTTGAGGTTTGCATCTAAAACTTCTTCCCATGATTGAGATTGCAAGATCACATGTAACTTAGATTTATGGCAACGAGGGAGCAAGTAGTTAGAGGTTTGCATTATAATCAACAAGGTCCAAATCATGATTATGTCGTCATTAACTAGGTTTTGTTTCCCAATAATGAATTCATCCATAGTAACATTAACCAAGCTGATATCGTCTTGTGAAGATGAATTCATTACCAATCCATCCCCTCATTTACGGTGTGTGAAATGGGAACACCATCAATCAGCAAGATTGCCACAGTAACATATATCAGCAACCCCCCCCCTTCTTTTTTTTTTTTTTTTTCTTTTTTCCTTTTGGGCTTTAGGGAAGATCATAACCATATAGAGGAGAGGAGGAGGTGAAATTCGAGTTCCTACCTCTACTCTCCTTAGTACAAAATTTATAAATGAGTTACACTAAATTGCAGACACAGCCATTGTTTTTCTTGAGTGCAACCCTTCCCCTGAGTTCATAATTATTTGCAATATTTAATGAATTTTAATGTCTAGTAGTAGTCGGTGCTGTGAGACAATTACAGAGAGCTTTCTTTCTTTACGAGGGATGGGATTTCATAAGACAAAAAAATACACTTGATAAATGCGATAGTGAATATATATATAAATTTTTAAAAATATTTTGAAAATGAATATCATGAACATTAAAAAAAAAAATTTTTAAAAAAAAAATCAAAGAGTATTGTATTTTAGTTGTGAATTCTATGAAAATGTTATGTGAGTTTTAACATTGTTGAGATTGAAAATATGAATTTAGAGATCCCTCAACCAAAATATTGACTAGCATTTTATAAAGAAAAACATTGTTTACTTAAGGAAAAAGTCTTAACAATTCAGAAATAACATGAATTTAATTGTGTTTCTCATCGATCAACTGTCAAAGATAAAATTTTTAATGCAAAACCAGAAAATTAATTTCCATGTTGTTGTGGGTTATGACAAAAAAAAAAAAAAGTTACTAATTAAATTTTAATTATTTCAAATATTTCACAACCACCCCATTTATTTTACAATTTTAAAACACTTTTAAATTGAGATATAAACACGGTGAATCTCAACATAATGACTCTTACCTTAAGATCAAAATGGATTGTATCATTAATCCATAAATTTTTAAAAAAAAAAAAGAAAAAAGAAAAAAGAAAAAGAAAATAATGTTTCGCTTCCACCCATTGTATCTCTATTGTGTGAGCATTCATCCAACCGACTCATCTCGGAAACCGACTCGTCGGGAATCTGCCTTTTCGTCCTTAGATTGTTGTCTCCAACACAGAAAATCTCCATACCGGCCGGAAAGTTCCGGCATTCAACCACAAGAAGAAAAGGGCAATCATTTCGTAATCATATCTGCGTGTAATTGTGTTTTTGGTTTTTTGGGCTGAATAATGGTTCTTCGCCTTATCCTCCTCCTTTTGGCCTCTATGTGCTTCCCCTTCAGGTCAAGAATTGAGCTGTCTTTTATTTTTTTTTATTTTATTTTTTAATTTCAATTTCGCTTTATTGTTATGTTTGGTTGCTGGGAAATTGAAAAGAAAAGGAAAGGAGAAATCTTTGACTGTTTCTTATTGAAAATGAACAGGAAAGGAGATATCTTGACCTTTTTGTTTTTTTTTTTGTGGGATTTTTTAGTTCAATTTCTATCCTTATTGTTAAGTTTGGTTACTGGGAAATTGAAAAGAAAAGGAATGGAGAAATATTTGACTCTTTCTTATTTAAAAAGAGCAGGTCTTCAAGTGGGGTTGTGGAGAAAGAAAGGACATTGGCTATGATTAAGCCTGATGGGTTGTTGGGTAATTACACTGAAAGAATAAAGAAGGTTATTGGGGTGTCTGGTTTCAGCATTGTGAGGGAAATGGCTATGAAATTTGATGAGGAAACTGCTCCAAGGTTTTATGCTGAGCACTCTTCCAAATGCTTCTTTTCAAGCCTTGTCAAATATATTACCAGGTAATCTAGGTGTATTTTTGCACTCATTCTTATGAAATTTGAATGCATAATGTTTCTTGTTAATTTCTGTGGTCTTTAGGTGCTTGCTAGTTGAATTGGATTGTCTTTTGCTGTTTGTTTATAGCTTATAAGCTTGTTGATTTTCATTCTGTTTTGTGAAATTAATTGTTTGTCAGCACTGTGATATTTTGGTGATTGTGGACTAATTTTTGTTCTTATTCCCAGAACTGTGATGGTGATCCCATTGACTCTGCTGCATGACCAATTCAAGCTTTTGAAAACCTCACATGATGTTTAGTGTGGTTTGTGGATTCATATCACTGAGAATGGATGTGCAATCATATAGTGGCTATGTTTCTCTCAAATTTTCTGCACCACTTGTGATAACATATGTTAGTTTAGCATTCACATAACATTGCTCTTACTATCTCATTCTCATTGGTTGACACTTAATTCTATCAGTGGTCCGGTGTTAGTTATGGTATTGGAGAAGCAATGCAGTTGCTGATTGGCGTGTTCTAATTGGACCTACTGATGCAAGCAAAGCTAAGGTTACTCATCCTCACAGGTTATTCCCATTATCTCTTCTGTGTTGTTTGTGTGTCCTTATAAGCCAATCTCCTCATTAATTGTAAGATTTGGTAGGTGGCTCTTCTTGACCTTATTATTTCAAAGGCTCAAGATGAGTGATATTTTGATGGCTTTGTGGCGATCATTCTGTTGTTTTTTATTTCAGCATCAGGGCAATGTGTGGAATAGATACAGAACAGAATTGTGTGCATGGTTCTGACTCCCTTCAGGCAGCTCAAAGAGAGATCTTATTCTTCTTTGGAGATACACACTTTGGTGAGTTCCAATATTTTTGTCAAACTTAATTTCTTCTCTAAACTCTGTGATCCCAAAGTTCCCTTCCTTTTTGTTGCCTAACTTCATGATAGACAATCTTACATGGACTTACCTTTTTATTCAACATACATAGACTTTCTTTCCTGTAGCTTGGAGCTCTAGAAAATGAATAGGGTGACCCCAATGCACATTAGTAGATGAGAATGAATGGTTACTCCCCTGCAAAATAAATTTCCTTGTTTTTACACACTTCGTATTCATTGTAAAGGAGAAGTCAAGGCTGCTTAGCATCCCCAAAGAAAAAGCAATGATGAAAAGGCAGATCTTCTATGTCTAATCTTTCAACAAGTTCACACAGGATTAACTTCTTAGTTGAATTGCTAGTTAAGAAATGAAATGCTGGGAGTGCCTTTTATCATGCTTTTCCCCACTGACAACAATATCTCTTTAAAAACAAACGCAATTTTTGCTGATATATATACATATATTGTATTTTGGGTTGTTTTCAATTTTCTTATAGGTGAAGCAGTTGAACACCATGATGAACTCTGACTAGAAAGCAGTCAAAGCGCATTTATTTGTTTCTACATCTGGACATCTATAACACAGGTTGAGCTCTAAAGAAGGAAGAATGATACATGCACACATGATTTTCTATTTGACTAGTCATTAGCTTTTCAAAACATCAACAGTGATACGAGAAACACAGAGCAAACCATTTGTATGTCTGCCTTATGAAGTGTTTAACTCCATGTTTAAGCACACGCATGTACGCTGGATCAGATATTTCCTTTGGTTTGATAGACTTATTGGCGTGTGGATTTAAAATGAATTAAATTGAAAAGTAAATTGTGGGTGGATCGTGCAAATCGGGATGAGTTTTAAACCTGCTAAACTTTTAAGATTATGATTGTGCAATTTGGTGATATCTAATGCATTAGCTTCACCAACAAGGTTAACCTTGGAGGCGGGGAACGAAGGGTTCGCGCATTATTATCGAGAAACAAGCTACAAAACTTCACTGTAGCATTAACTAATGAACACGGCATATCTTCAGGGTTCTTTTCTGGAAGAGGAAACAGTTACCTGGCTGCCCTGTTCTTAATGCAGAAGATATTGAGAATATTTAATTGCCAAATAGGTTTGGATCCAGTAAATTAAGGACGAGCTGGTCAAAGCCATGATGGCCCCCAGCTTCTTCTCCTTGGAAGAATGACGTCCACATCACACATTATCTATAGTTTATGTTGGACGAAGTTTGAAGAGTTGAAACATTCCAGAAATAGCAGTCTAGGGAGTTCCAGCCTGGTTCCGGAAGCCTAGACATCTAGTAGCTGCGCTCACTCACATGGCTTCTCCCCTTTTTCTTGGTGGGAGCGATCGTCAATTCCATTTTTAACTCCCCTCTTGCATTGTTATTTGCATCTCGAGGAGCAAATATCGAACGTGTCATGTATAAAATTTTTAGGCTTTAATGAGCAGTTTGGTCATGGGGTGGATGACAACATTCGCAACTTGATGTGTTCTAATGTCGCATGACATCATGCCTAAATTTTAGTATGTAACACTAAGCATGTCACAGTTTGAATGTCAAAATCAACGAAGGTTTCATTACTTGATGTTGCTTCTACTGTGCTACAAGCGCAAAGACATCGTGTTAAATTATTTGTTTTTAGTGGTTTAATGCCTTGTGCTGGGCTACGAGCTATTAGACGTTGAATTGAGTTTGTGTCATTTAGAGGTTTAACTGGCTGTCACTGTTTTCATGTAAAACCACGCGCAAATTAAGCAAAGAACATCCACCCACTTGACTCCTTGTGTACTTAAACTTAAGTAATCTTTGTGAGAATTGCTATAAAATAGTACAAACCGCGAACGTAAACCCCATGAATCACATAAACATCTTCATATTTTAATAGACATGATAACAATTTGAAATTGTTAGTTTATGGATCAAGTTCATCTCAAAAGTATTTCTCTATTTGATGACGTGGGTTTTGATTCTAGTAAGGTCCAACCATGTGCTGTTTAAGGAGAGAATTAGCTTTAAGGGCGTCATTGCTTGCCGGGGAAGCCATTGACGGGTGTGTTGGGCTATGGTGGTATCAGAGAGCAATGAAGCAATGGGCAAAGTGGTCATGGAAAATTGCTAATTTCGGAAAGAAAATGTTACGCAACAATATTGTCTTCAAAAATTTTTTTTGGGAAGTTTGAAGGATATATTTGTTACCCGTAAAGGAGGAATTGGATAAGGGAATGAAAATTCACCCAGCCACTGCTAGTTATTGTCTCTCATGAAAAATGAGGCTGTGAATGTGTGCATGTCCAAGGGTAGGCATGCATATGCGTGCAGCTGTGCTTGAGGTAGAGGGGATATCCACACCATCCCATTCTCATCTTTTATACTCCATGTCCTTTCTTATTTTAGAATTCAAGTGGGGAACAACTGCAAAGTTTTGCCTTGATTCTTGTCATCTGAGTCTAAGGGGGCTATCTTTTAGTGCTTTACACCTTCAGGGAACAGGTGAGATTACAAGAAGCTGATGTGGTTGGCGAAAGGAGACATGGACATGCCGCATGTGGGTGTCTCGCATTTTTTGTTTTTTTTTTTGGTTTCTTTTTTCTTTTTCTATTTTCTCAAAGATGCATCTTCATCCATTTTATATGACTTTAGATGGTTATTTCTTATTATATGCCCTTCCTCCATGCTGCCCATCTTTCGGTTTTTTTTTTTTATTCCGTAAGGTCATCTGTGCCACAAAATGTGAATTGCAACATGTATGCTTGCTTTTTTCAAGCTACTACGCCAGAAGTGGGTGTGTGTATTAACAATATATATATATATAATTTTTTTTTATAAAATTCCATGTATTGATTGTATATTTTAGATTGCCAATGGTTTGATGGAATCTACATCTCAGGGTCTAGAGGGAATTGAGATGGTTCATCAGAATTTTTGTTTTTATTTTTTATGAGAGGTGGATCATGAAAAAGCTGGTTCAGCAATCATTCAATGATAATCTTTGTGATGGATAGCAATTAGTATGTAATTCTTGCAAGCATAAACATTCCTGATCCTATATAATTCTGGGAAGCAAAGCAAGATCAAGAGCTGGCCTGGCAAATGCAGGATTACCTTTTTAAAATTCTTTGGAAAAAAAAAAAAAAAAAAAAGCAGCTTGTCCTTGCATAATACCTATTCTTCATGTGAATGGGAAATCAATACTACTCAAACAATTGTTTGTATCGTGTGATTTTGTGTTCTCCACTAAACGTAAATCATTCAATCATTCACAATTAATGTAATCCAATTTCAGGAGATAGACAGTATGTCAAAGTATAATATTAAAATCCCCCCCCCCCCAGCCTATCTTTATTTGTTCCTCGTGTTGCCCCCACCTCCGTTGGATCGCAAGAAGTATGGGGATTGATTCTTTAAATTTCGTACTTCGTACATATCCTTGGATACCCGCATGGAGCAAAATCGAGCCACGAAAGCAAATCTGAAGGTTGTTCAAGAAGCATCTCCATCATTCCTCCCCCCCAGGTGTTACAGAAAATGAGCAAAGGGGATTAGAAAAAGCGCTGGAGAGATTAAAAATTATGGAAAGACCTTCTGCTCTGTGGGGTATATGGGGTGTATAATTAGTTGTATAAAGGTTATATTGACTAAGATATATTAGAGAACTAAAAATATTTAAATATATAAAAAAAATAATAACAAATCAATATATACTTATAAAATTATTTTATTATAATGTAATAATTTAATTTTATATATTTAAATTATAAAAAAATATTTTAATATAAAAATAAAAATGAAATTGTGTACATCTATTCATTCTTAAAAATCCATTCATTCTTAAAAGTTCACTAAATATTTGAGAGTTTGGTAGAAGGTATAGACCAAAGGCTGGAAAAGATGGGAAAATGTCGAGTGGGGCTGGTGTGCTTTGGGAAGTTGAACCAATAGTAGAAATCAAATCTGCTCAAGGCTAGGCTTGGCCATGAAATTCATCAAAAAGCCTTATCTTTTCAATTTTAGTACTTCCTATTTCCAATTCCAAAGTCATTTCTCATTGGCTTCTTAAGTTCACTTCCCATTTGGCTTCTCAAGATTTGCTTTTCCACACCAGCCTGTTCAGGTTTTTCCACAACATTTCAACCATCTTCCCTTTCACTTCACACCTATTAACTTGGCATTTGTGACCAAACCAAATTTTATCATGGTTAGCTAGTCTACTTAGACCCCAAAGGCAGAAGGGTTGCTATTTGATCACACATCATCACAATGAAGGTAAAGTGTTTGTGTGTGTCATGGCTTGAGTTTTCATGCACGTCTGCATACGAAACTGGAAGTTTACGGCTGTTCTAATGAGATCTTTAAACTTGCATGTGGACAGTTCTTTGGTTGGGTGCAAAATAAGCTTAGTTGCAAACAAGAAGGGAATAGAAAACCCAATGTTGTTGCTGCTACTCGTAAGCATTCCTCTACTTTTTTTCTTTTTTCTTTTCTGTTTGAATGCACTTTTTCTGGTTATACTCTTGTGATGAATGGAAGGGTTTGTTCTCTTCTTCTTCTTCTTCTTCTTCTTCTTTGGTAAAATTTTCTTCTCATTTTCATAGTTATTTTCATCATTCTGAGCTTTGGGAGTTAGATAAAGATGTGCACTTTCCTTTAGCCAAAACATGGCAAAAATGATGAGGAGGAAGAGAGAGAGAGAGAGAGAGAGAGAGAGAGAGAGAGAGAGAGAGAGAGGATCATGGGTTGATCAAGTCTTTGATCATATTGACTCACTTTGAAATTTCTATGAGTTGGATCAAAGTTCAAATAATCAATACAAGTGTAACAAGATGAGTTGATTTGATTTTGTATAATGTTAAGGGTACTGTAAAATTTTAATAAGAATAGCAAAATTGCTGATATTATTCTTCTATATTTATTTTAGTCATCTCTTCTCTTTTCTTGTAAATGAAAAGTGAAAAGGATGTATTAATCGAAGAAATGAGAAAATGATAGACAATGTAGGCATAACCTAATAGTATGTCGTCTTCTATGTGCTATCTCAAATTTTAGCAATCAATAATATCTAAAATTTTCCATATATAATTTATTTTCTCCACTAATTAACTTTTTTTTTTTTTTCTCTAGAAGCTCCACTAATTAACTCAAAAGGGCATACAAAACAGGATTCTCGAGAAGAATTTAATGATTGGCCTCAGGGACTGCTGGCAATTGGAACATTTGGTAACAAAGATCTAAGACACCATAATCATAATAGTGTTGAAATCCAAGAAGATGTTCAACAAGAAGTTCGAGTGGATAATCAGGACCCATCTCCATCGGATGATGATTTACAAGACTTCACCCCAGAGGAAATTGGCAAATTACAGAAGGAGTTGACAAATTTACTATCACAAAAACCAACCTCCAAGAACAAAGGAAAGGAGATTGCAAACCTCCCATTGGACAGATTCCTTAATTGTCCATCAACTTTGGAGGTCAGCAGGAGAATAAGCCAAAGAAGTGCTGGTGACAAGGATGATGATGATGATGATATTGAGCGGACCATTAGTCTTATTCTTGGTAGATGCAAAGACATTCGCGAAAATAAGCAGAAAGTAATTGGGAAGAAATCGGTTTCATTTCTTCTCAAAAAGATGTTTGTGTGTAGAAGTGGATTTGCACCGCAGCCATGTTTGAGAGACATGCTTCAAGAATCAAGGATGGAGAAGGTATTGTCAACACACACACACTACTGGTCTTATTCCTTCTCTAAGTGTAGCATGCGTTTCTATTTACATTTCATAGAGTTTAGAGCTTTTTACAATTGTACTTTTAGATGATAAGAGACCCATTTGAGGTAAATGCCTAAGTTAGAAAAATTTTAGTCAATTATGAAATTATGAGAGTATTGTGTGTCCTTTTATACAATATTTTTATATTGTAAAGTTTATCTGAAAAAAGATTGACTATATACCATCTTATTTTTATTTTTCATTTTTAACAAATAAAATGTTTTTGTAACTTAAACATTTAATTCATACTTCACAGGGAAGTAATATGAACTGACAACCACAAAGAATGAACCTTTGAACTAGGCCTCAACACTGGGCTAAGTCATTACAATTAATGGGTTTTCAGGAAACCAAACTAGCCCATTCAAATGAAAGTAATTAAAAAGCCCACTTTAATGAGTTGATCCAAAGACCATTACCCGCATCATGCGCCATCTCTCTCGTCCGTATTACTGAAGGTTTTTCGTTTTGTTCTGATTGATATTTTAAGTTTGCCTTGAATATTTTTCTACAGCTGTTGAGAACATTGCTTCACAAGAAGATCAGCCCTCAACATGCTTCCCGGGCATCCTCCAGGAAGAAATTGCTTCAGGACAAACAGACATCTAGAGAGGAAAATGAAGATGAAAAGAGACATAACAAAGACAGTGATGGATCCAAATGGGTCAAGACAGATTCTGAATGTAAGTTTATTCATTTTAGGTGGGCTTTTATTTGAGCCTTATGGTGCCAAAAAAGAGAAAAGAAATGCAGCCATTCACCGCGTGAGTTTCTAACGAGATATTCTTCCATTGCAGATATTGTTTTAGAGATTTAAGCTGTTTCCCGGAAAACTTGGGTAAGAAGTTATCTTGCAAGGTATGCTCCCCGTTAGCTTCTCTTACAAGGGTGAACTAGAGTTTCCTCGTTGACATGCTCGATTTTAGGACAACGGTAATAACCCGGGACAAATCATGTGCATTGTACACACACTGTGCAGTATGATCCAATGATCAAAAACAATTATAAATTCTTTTTTCGAAGTATGCATGTTTGCATTAAATTAGAAATTTTTTAAGTTGACCTTCAAATAACAGTTTTTGGGGAGATTTGAAGACAGCTTGTTTAGCGAGAATATCAGCCATAAAAGTATATGTCTATCTAATATGTCTGAACTCCAAGCATTGAAAGAATCCTCCGATTTCGATAAACATTCAACCCCACTTTAACCAAAACGCAAACTCAAGACTGCCAAATTAAGATCTCAAGGTCCTGGTTAATGGCTGTCCCTTTAGACCCTCCATTTGCTCACTTCATGGCAACCTACTTTGCAGATTCAAAGTGGATTTCACAAAGTCAAAAACTTGGGATTATAGACCAAGAGGTGAAATTTCAAAGTGGGTGTCAAAGGAGGACCACTATGCATTTGATCAAAGAATGCCACCAAAGTGATCCTGACGTTGCTCTCGCCTATTTTTCAATGGTTGGTGGCGCTGTAGATTCAGCACAACTCATGGTTGTTTCTTCTTCTTCTTTTTTTTTTTTTTGTGAACATCGCTGGCAAAAACTAGACGATGTGCTTTACATTTTTTATTTGTCCTCTTTCCAACGCTTCTCTTGTTCTTTTCCTGCCTTCCTATGGGACACCCTTAGTTACTTTTTGCCTTTTTTTGTACGAAAATAATAATAAGGGAGACGTAAAATTGACAAAACAAAATTTAAATTATTAATTACAGTTATTCATTTTAATTTTTTTTTTTTTTAGTTTTGTATTGAATTTAATCATTTGAATTTTATTTTATTTATTCTACCTACCAATTTTGTGTCTTTAATGTCCAATCCAACCTTTATTTTTATAATATATGTCAATGAGAATAACATTTGATCCCTACTTATATGCTTATATTACCAAACGCATAATGAGTTAGTTAATTGGTATCTAGATTGTCAGTAATGTTAAAAAAAAAAAATTGCTCTTTATTATAAAGCTTTTCCATTAAAAAAGGTTAATTACAAAGTTGAAATACCAAAAAAATAAATATATAAAATTTGTAGGACTCAATTAAGAACAATGGAAAAATCCGAGGATTGTAAAGTAAATTTCTATCATATCCAATTTGTAAGTAAAAATAAAATATTTATCCTTTTATCAATATTATTTAAAGTAATAAAAATTAAAAATAAAATAAAATAAAATAAAATAAAAACCTTTTTCTCTGTTATGACTGAACTCAACGACACAAAACCTATTCTGCCACCCATTTCATTTTCCAAATCAATGCCATAAAGAAATCCTCAATTCCCTCCATGCAAAACTTGTACCCCTTTCATTTTTCAGCTAATTTTCATTCGCTTGCGTTCAAGTTTCTGTCTTTCTTGGGCTTATCGCCTTTCTGTGTTCTCTACTGATATCTTCCGGTAGAGATTGGATCTGGGTGTGCCTTATTTTATTAAGAAAAGAAAAGGAAAAAAAAAAAAAAAAGCACTCCCCCATTTGTGTTCTATTCAATCCAGAAGAGAAAAATCTCAAATTCCAGTCTTTCGATTTCTGGGTCGTTTAGTGTTTCCGGGTCTGTAATAGAATTGCAATTCTTGGGTTTTTTGTTTTTTAAAAAATAAAAATTCTTTGTTCTTTTCTTCAGCTCTGTTATTGATTTAGGCGATATCAATGTTTGTAGTCTTAATTTGAAGAATTGTTCGTCTGGGGTTTTGACTTTTGGTTTCTTGTTGGGGTTAGTTGTGTTGTTAGTTTGGTTTGTGGTTTTTCTTTTTGTCCAATTTTTCGATCAGTTTGTGAATCTTTTGTTGGAATTTGGGGATTGAAGGTTGGTAGAGAAGGAATTTTGGGCAGCGAATGCCATATTTTTTGGATTGGTATTCGAAGAATTTTTCTGCGATTTTTGCAGCAACCGGAAAAGTTAGAGCTTTGAGTTTTATCAATGTCTTGGGCAGGCCCTGAAGATGTCTACCTTTCTACTTCTCTTGCCAGTTATCTTGATAGTAAGTGTTCACTTCCTCCTTTTTGTGATTGCAATGATTTTTGGATTGTTAGCATGGATAAATTGGGATATCTTATTACAAATTTCTAAACTTGTTGGAGCTTGCCTAACAAGCCATTATTTGGTGTTTAGAGTTATTAGCCAAAAAGATTGAACAGTAGCTCTTCCAGTTATTTGTAGTGATGGCTTCTCACAATCTTAGCACACACCATTCAATATATAACTAGTGAATTGGTCAAATGGACCTGTTTATTTATGGCATCTCAGAATGTGTGGGAGAATGAATGGGTTAACAAATGTTTTCTTGTTATTATGGGTTGCTCAAAATATTTATTTGTTATATGGGGTACAGTCCTTTGTTGAGGTGGTTTTGTATACCAAATGATTAAAGATTGTGTCTTTGCACAGTTCTTTTGTTCTCAATGTTTTGGTTTGGTTATGCTTCAGAGAAGCTTCTTGTGCTTCTGAGAGATCATCGAAAACTGATGGGGATTCTTCGTTCTTTCGATCAATTTGGTATAATCTTTTTCTTTCTTGCTTTTATGTATTTATGTGCCCCTTTGTTCTTAGATTAATAGAAACTCTCCATTGCAGCCAATGCTGTCCTTGAGGGTGCATGTGAAAGAGTCATTGTTGGTGATCTGTATTGTGATATTCCTTTAGGTCTATATGTGATTCGTGGCGAGAATGTGGTGTTGATTGGTGAGCTGGTATGACATGTTTCCATTGTTTAATTGCTGTAAATACTCAAATTAATTTGTAATTTCTGTAATTTTCCTAAAAGTTTTTTTTTTTTTTTTTTAATTTTTGTATCAGGATTTGGAAATAGAAGAGCTTCCTCCACATATGACTCGTGTTTCAGAAGCAGACATTAGAAAGGCAAGTGTTATTCCTGATTTCTTTATTTCAATGGTTGAAATGTATATGTAGATAACAACTCAAAACTTTGACATATCAAGTCTGTCGCTAATGTTTTACAGTCAAGTAGTTTACGTATCTTCCTAGCATAGAGCTGCTGTAAATGCTTCTTTTCTTTTTCATAATTATACGGGGAACAGTCATAATTAGATTTTATGGTTTTCATGCATCCTGAACCTTAAAGAAAAGAGAAAATACAGTGGCCTAAACTGCAACATATTAAGAGCCTTGATGTTATACAATTTAAAGAAACACGTGCTTTGTTTAAGATATAATGTTAAAACCTTGTAAATGCTTTGCCAATGACAAATAAACAAACTTTAGTTAGAACACTTCGTAGTTGAATGCAATAGATTTGTACTACTCAAGCCTTGAGATAGGAATGGCGCATTCAGTTTTTCTTTATCTTAAATCTTGAAGCATTTCTTGGATGAAGGTTTCTTTTGAATGTTTCTGGTTCCCAAGTTTATAGATCTTGAGAATGACCACTACTGGTACACAAATAGCAACTGTAACATGCCATGACAACAAGTATGCTTTTTGTTTAGAATTAAGCATATTTTGCATGCTAAGGTCAAAACATAGATTAAAGCATGCTATTGTTATATATTTGAATGTAACTTATGGAAGAAACCATGATTGTTGAAGAAACAAGGGGACGATTAAAATTCAAGTTTTGTTCATACTTTCACCCATTTGTGGTTATTGAAATGCATATTTTAGGCTTCCATCATTCTGGTTCTGGACATATGGCCTTCTTGAGAACAGTGCACTCAATGCCCTAACTTTTGCAGGCACAAAAAGCAGAAAGGGAGGCTTCTGATCTAAGGGGTACACTTAGGAAGAGAATGGAGTTCCTTGATATGGATTAGTTCAAACTCTTGCACCTGGTTTACTCGGTCCACACTTATTTGAGCGGTCAATGGTGTGAGGAAGTACCCGGACGTTCTTTGTTTTTCTCCATTGAAGTTTGTAACATCTTTCAAGAATGTAATTTGACAATTCAATTAGCTCTTGTTTTCTGGACTTATGTTTTCAAGTTGCATGTGGTTCATTTACTGCGGTTACTGATTCTATTGGCTACTCTCAAATTATATTGAACTTTTTGGTTCTAATGTTTCTGCTGCACGGTGAAGAAATCTGAAAATGGTGTCATTAGGTAAAATTATTGACCTTTATCCTTTCTTTTTGTTCTTTAATACTCGTGCTAGTAACCATGATTCTCGTGAGCAGGGTTTTCGACTCCTTTTGTGCCCTTAGCACCTCATGACCACAGTGCATTCGGTCATGTTAGGTCTGGAAAACATGTTGGGCCTCGGGTATGAAAGGGACCCACATGTTAGTTCATGGCCCATAAGGCATGGGGCCTCTTTACATCCACAAATTGATTAATTCGCAATTCCCCTCATATTTTCCATTAAAGACAGAAATTAGTTGTGAATTCAATTCACCGACTTGAATATAACAAAGTACATGTTCCATGACATGCATGTGACGATGATGTGCTTAAGTTTTGCTTTGAGGCAAATGTAACGATAGTTGCCTGTGTTTAGACATCAAAAATAAAAATCAAGGGACACTTGTCTGAAAGGGAAATAATATTGATAATGATAATGACGATAATAATGATGCTTTAAAGTCTTACCATTTGTCTGAAAATTCCTTATTTGTTATTTACTTATTTATTTTTAGGCTGGAAATCAAGGGTTAGAAATTATTGTAATGTTATATCACCCCCGACAGCCTTGTTGTCCTTTTCCCCAACCCAATCCAACCCAAAGTTAACGGGTACAAGAATCCACTGTCCAAAACGAATCAGAAACTCACACCCTCATGTTTTTAACCCAGAAGACAACACATCCAACGGTCAAAAACGAATGACAATCTCAGATGTAGACCTTTTTAGTTGCAACCAACCGCTTAAGTCAACACATCTGACGGCGGTGGATGATTACTTTCCCATCTGACAACACACAACTCTTTCTGGTTCATGAGCACATTTTATAGTTTCCCTTTAAGTTACCCATCAAGACAGCTAAATCTCCCAAGTGCCAGGTCCACACGACTTCACTCTGGCATTTTCCGCCTCACCCGTTGAACACTCAGCAGGAAAGATCTTAACTTGCAGATCCAAAATCACTGAAAGAAAACACTCGAACGTTCTCTCTCTACAATCAGTTCCATTTCTATCTCTAGACAATGCTTTGCCTCTATAAATCGATCCACGTCTTATCTGCCATATATTGTTGTTGGGTCTTACTAAGCTTTGTTGTTGAAGGTTCAGTTCATGAGTACAAAGCGGAGAGATTTGTGAGCAAAGGCAATGCCTTTGTCGTCCATGGAGGCAGTGAAGGGATCTACTCTTCTAACCATGAAAAACCAGACGAGAAAAGTGCCATCCCTGCCAATGGTGACTCTTATATACGGTAATTTCGGCTCTTTCCTCACAATTTAATTTCACATGCCATTGTTCTTGTATCCATCTCTGTGTATAACGACCAGATCTCTTTGCTCTTCGAGTTTGTTCTTGTGGGTTGTGGGTTGGATTAATTTTGACTGGCTTTTAGACCATAATTTAGTAGTGGCACATGGAAATGAGAAGAAAGATTGTTTTTTTTTTTTTTTTTTTGATAATAGGGGCAATTCTGGATCTTGCAAGTATTTAAATTTCATTGAAATGATTTAATAGTTCAATTGCTTTACATAAAAATTTTAGTTGATCCTTTTGTGAATATGTGAAGAGGAACATTTTTGCTCAGCAATTTAAGTTTGTAAGCTCAATAATTGTATTCAATTATGTAGGGGTCAGCTGGGGATTGTTTTTATATTTACCCTTTTGAAATTGCTTGTGGGTTAAATGCTGAATCATTGGTGTCACTAAGAAACTGAATGTTGATATGTTTCTGATTTCTCCATAGTTTCCATAGGAATGTATCTGTTCTGGCACTAATTCTTGTTTGGTGATCTATGATCAGCTTCGAAAAGATCACATTTAGGAGAAACACGGAATTCACCAACTTTAGCTCAAGGTTGGTCCATGCTGTTGTTTTTGAGGTGGAAGATAGAGAGACAATTGGAGGTTCAGCATATGGTGGTCAAAGAGCTGTCTGCTGCACAGCTGATTTGTCAAAATTGGGTGTATGTTCAGAAGGAGAAATCATTCACCGTCCTTCACCAAAGGATCCCAGCTGGCCCCAGATCTTCGGTGTTTCATTTAATGTAGATGATGTGGTAGCCACATTGCCATCAAAATTAATTCATATCACTCAAACTGGGATGTATAATTTGTATTTTATGCACTGTGATCCTAATCTCAATGATGTAGTTGTGGAGGGGAAAACTATCTGGAAAAATCCTACTGGTTATTTACCTGGTAGGATGGCACCATTAATGAATTTCTATGGGTTCATGTCCCTTGCTTTTGTTGTACTTGGAGTCTTTTGGTTTCTTCAATATGCAAGATTTTGGAAAGAAGTTTTTCCATTGCAGAACTGCATTACACTAGTGATAACACTTGGCATGTTTGAGATGGCTCTTTGGTATTTTGACTATGGTGAATTCAACAAGACTGGAATTAGACCAACTGGGATCACAATATGGGCTGTCACCTTCGGTACTATTAAACGCACAGTAGCCCGTCTTATCATACTGATGGTTTCAATGGGATATGGTGTTGTGAGGCCTACCTTGGGTGGTCTGACGTCAAAGGTAGTCATGGTTGGAATGACCTTTTTCCTTGCCTCCGAAGTGCTTGAGTTGGTAGAAAATGTTGGGACAGTCAGTGATCTTTCTGGGAAGGCAAGATTATTTTTGGTACTTCCTGTGGCGCTCCTGGATGCTTTCTTCATTGTTTGGATATTTAAGTCCCTTTCTGCCACTCTGAATAAGCTTCAGGTACTTGGTCTGTATTCCAAGAGATTTTATAATTGATCATGACAATATATATATATATATATATTTATTATTATTTTTTTTTATTTTTTTATTTTTTATTTTTATTTTTTTTTTCTTGTGGGTGAAATGTATATTTTTTTGTGCTTTTGGATGAACAAACCTATTTTTCTTATAGGTAGGATATTGCATTGCATGATATCCACATTCAATGTATTGTCATCCCACACCCAGTATTTTTTTGCTCTTTGGGTATTTCTTAAATTGAGAATTAGTTGTGAAGCCTTGACACCAGCTTGTTTGATTTATCAGGCTAGGCGAATGATGGCTAAGTTGGACATATACCGTAAATTCACAAATGCTTTGGGTGTAGCTGTTATTGTATCTGTTGGCTGGATATGCTATGAGGTAATGTATATGTGATTGTTTTTTGATCAGTTGGTTTTAAATGGAGTTCAAACTTGAGACCCTTAGTCTTGGAGACATATTTTATATCTTAACTAGCCAAGTCTAGTTTACAGATAATAAAATCTTCAGGCATCTTGTGACTGCATTGTGTTACAAATTTTACTTAAAGAAAATAAAGAATTGATGGGGTGTGGAGATCCTTTTTTGGTTAAAATTACTTTGTGTAAACTAGTCCATCAGCTTCTTACAATTTGGAGTTGCCCAGGAGGCTAATCTTTAAGCTTCTTACAAATCCATTTGGCCTGTGAAGATGTTTTATTGCAAAGATGAAGCCCACCACATCACAGTTTCAGATTAGTTGAAGAGAGTATATTTAAATATCCAAAAGCACTTTGAAAATGTTTCAGGGGTCAATCATTTGCAAATACAGGGACATGAGACATAATGTCATGCAACTAATGTTTTATATAATCCTCTCTTATATCCTTTAAACTGTTCTTGTGTTGTGTAAGTGTTTTATCACTAATTTGTGATTTTCCACTTGCAGCTGTATTTCAAATCAAAAGATATTTACAATGAGCTGTGGCAGAATGCATGGGTCATCCCGGCTTTTTGGCAAGTCCTTTCCTTTTCTCTCCTCTGTGTTATTTGTGCTCTTTGGGCACCTTCTCAGAACTCAACACGGTAAGACATGGCTTATATTCCTGAATTTGCCTTTCCTGGAGTTCATGGTTCAAGCTTCAAAAGAAATGCAAAAATCACATGCCTTGGAAAATCCATGGAAACTTGTAATGGCCCATTTGTATTGCTAAATGGTAGAAAAAATACCATGAGAATCAGAGCAAAGAGGGAAAGGGAGGCAATACATGCAAGAAAGTAACTCCAACCAAAAGAAGAGCATTCAAATTTTAGAATGGCCTCCCTAAGTCAGTTTAAACAAGCATTATGCCCTTATCTAGACCATGGAAACTGTGTTAACCACTAAGCATTCAACATTTTTAGTTGTTACTGTCAATATAGCAGACTTAAATATAAATTGGTAGAAAATTTAGGCCACCAGTTAAGGGGAACTGGAATAAAATTGTTAAACATGTATCTGGCAGCTAATTTTACAGCAGTCTTTTTTGGCACAATACCATTTTCCACAGCGTGGAAATCTTGAACTTGGATCAAGACATTAAATTTTTACTCTTCGTCAATTTTTTCTTCCTTTCTTGGCAGATATTCTTACTCGGACGACATGAATGAAGAATTTGAAAAGGATGATACGACTTTGACACTCATCAAACCTTCTCTAATGCCTGCAAAGGATATGCGAAGTGCACCAGAAGCTAGATCAGTGCAACCTAATATAGTAACATCTAACGGCGATGTGGAGGAAGATAAAACTGAGTAATGTAAATCTCAACCGAAAAATTCAGAAGGGTTCGATTTTCAGCCTCGGTTTTGTGTTAAAAATTATCCTAGTTTCCGCCTTGAGCTTGAATTGAGAAGTTTATTTGGGAGCTGATGTGATGCCAAGGAGGGGTCCTGTTCTCGGTTGAGATGTGTCAAAGATTTGTTTGGTTTATATACTATTGTTCATCCGTGTTATCTGCTTGAGTATTTATTGAATATTCACTCCATCAATAGCTGTCACAGAAAAAACAATGGACTAGCATTTTGTTTTTATCTTATCAATACCATTCCTGATTACTCACGTTATCTTTTTCCTGTTTTGTTTTTCATTTTATCCTTTTTGCCCTCCTGTTTGATAAACCACCACCCAAGTCAAATATTTCTTTCCCATCAAACGAAAGAATGAATGATCCTCAAAGGGTTGGTGGGGGAAGAAATGAGAAGTTTTTGTATTTTGAAACACAGAATATTCATCTCTTGGTCCCCACCTTGAATTGTGGGCTAGGCACTTGAGAGAGAAGTTGTCGCTGCTGTTCTAATACATCAACGAGGCTGCCAAGGTTTTCTGGCCTAGAAGTCTATTCGGCTTGTTTAACATAATATGTAAATAACCAATGTTTATGGTTGTACAATTTTGATGCCTGCGGTGGTTTTTGACTCCAGGAAAAGTCCATACCTTATACCTTTCATGGTAGGAATGTTAAGCTTCTAGGTGGCAGAACTTTGAAATTCAATGCCTTCAAATCGTTGGGGTGTACCCGAGGCTATTTTAGCGTGCAAAACATCCTGACTTTCGTTTTCAAAATTTTAAAATTAAAATTAATGAATGTGGGCGTGAGATCACTTTCTAAAAAACATTGTTTTCTGGTTGGCTGGCTACATCATCGAAAATTTTTCTTCTTCATATGTCGCTGACTGCCTTCTTTGTTCTTTTCTTGGTTCCCTAGCAAGCACTGATTCATAATCTTAATTCATATCAGCACAAGTAAAAAGACCAATCGAATTACATCAAAGAGTTGTTGGATAAAAGCCCCTACCAAAAAGGGTTACGAATAAGTAGGTACCCACCTGGTAGGAGTAAGAAACTTACAAAATGACAGGAACTAACCTTCAAACTAAACATGATATTAACCAATGTCCGAGGTGAATAATTAATTAAACAGGAACAACACCACAAGTGTACCGACCAAAACCTTGCTAAACAGATGAATTAGCGCATATATTTTAGTGTCTCATTGGGCATCATGTTCATGCATAATCTACCTGCAAAACTAACGAAGAATTTAAAACAACACTACATTTCCATGTATTATGATCCTGCCGGGATAATATACTCCACATGCATGCAACCAGGTGACAAACCAATTACACAAAAGAAAAAAGAACTGCTTCTTTATATCATAACTAGGAGGAAATCACACACTGACAATTCCCATATGAACAGATAGACCAAAACCTAGAATATGACAACAGAACAAACAACATTCTTACAATGCAGTAGCACTCAGGTTGAGAGACCTGGCTATTCAAGAGAGCTATACTTCATCTTCCCAAAAAATGACCGAATCCAGCCACCAGGAAGTTAACCAGTTATACTTGAAGTTGAAGAGAACAGGGCAGCCCTCTTTTTACCAGCACCACATCAACCAAATACCCCAAAGAATTTAAAGAATGTGCTAGCAGTTTCTAAGCTGGCAAAAACTTATTCAATCCCTTCACTGAGATCTCCTCCTCAAGTGCTGAGCTACAGGGCATCCCTCAAAGAAATCCAAGACAGCATCCTCTAAATCCTCAACTGAATATTTTATATAATTTTCTGGGTGCCTTGCACTCTCTATATGACTCCTGAACCGCCCAAGAAATGACCTATAAGCTGGAATCAACACCTCCGATATGGAAATGCGAAGCTCTTCCCTAAGTTGATTATCTGGTACCAACCATAGGGCTTGAGTCCTGTGAACCTCATCAAACATAGAATTGAATGTCTTAAACCTCTCTCTCAAGACACTCTTTGGCACACCAGAAGAGAAACTCCCGCCTATGTGCAGACCCTCATCTCTCAAACAATATAACACCCCAACCCAGGTAGCTCTCTGGTAATTAGTTGCAGCCTGCCTGAATTTCGCCATCAGCTTCTTCAAGTAATCATCTCCAATCATTTCTCTTAATTCCTGGGTCCCTTTCGTCTTTTGAACAATGTAGTGGAGATTGTTCATCATAAAGAGACGTGCCAGTGATGCATCTTTGTAATGCTTAGACTTACCATCCAAATTGAATTGCAATATCACAATAATCCAAATCAAATGAAGTGCTAGGGGAGTTTTCCCTTCAAGTTCAGTAAATTCCATATCTGGGGTTGTTGGATCACTGGAATATCTTGAACCAGTTGATGGTTTGGACATAATAAGCCCAATCAAGGTCTGCTTATAATCCGAAATCAAATTGATATAATTCATCACATACCTCGTCAAGGGATGAATTGTGCCTCCAGGCACTGGAACCTTGGATGGTTCACGCAAAACAGCACTCTCGAACTCAGACAATATCCCTCTAGCAGCCTCAGCCAATCTTGACAAAATCTCTGCAGCCTGGACTCTAAAAGAATCAGCAGTCTTGGATTTAAAAACCTCCTCAATATCAGGCAACAAGTCCATCAACGCATCATGCAAGTCCAAAATCTTAAACAACTTCTCAGGGGATCTCCTGCTTATACTAATTGCCTCGGCAAAATTAAACAATTGAATTGCCGGCCCCTTGACAGTCTCCATAAAACAAGCATCGTCAACTGCAGTACCAATCCCTTCAAATATCTGCTCACAAAGCCTCTTCTCACTGGCAAACAAGATCCTAACACAAACTTTAGCTGCCGGAATCCACTTCCTGATCTTGCCCTCCAAAGCATCCCATTCCAGTCTCTGAATATCACCAACACTTATTTTCTCAATCCCAAGCCTCCTAAAACTCATATCCACAGCTGATTTCCGGACGCTCCCGTACACTTGAATACACTCTCTCAAGTACCCAGATGCAATCATGCGCCTGGCAATCAACCTGAGGTCCACCACAGCTTCTGGTAGGATGAGATCCATCTCACGAATGCTACTAGTGGATCTATAGCAAGTGCTATTACCTGAACCAGAATCTCCTCTTTGAATTTGATCTTTAAGAGACATATCACCATCATCAACATAATCAGCATCGTGGTCTTGATCAAACTCTCCGCCTCCGCCTGCGGTGCTCTCGGGAGCAAAGGAGGGGACGGAGGAAGTGGAGTCGGCGAAAATTGAGTCCAGCTCAAGAGGGGCGGTTTTGTTAAGAAGTATGTGGTGGAACTCGTCCTCTAGCCTTGCCATGGCGATCTGGACGGCGGAGTTGACTTTCTCGTCGCCGCCGGAGATGGAGACCGATGACATGGCCTTCTGGATTTCGTCGACGGCCTGCAAGTATTGATCCACCTGATCACGATCGCCGTCGAAGATCATCTTCTCGTTGGCCTCCTCTGATGCAGTGGCGTCCCATCTCATTATCATCGACTCTGCTTTTTCAAATTCCACCACCACGCCGCCGCCACTGCTACTGGTTTCCGGCGCTTCCATGATTAGGTATGAATCTTTGATTCTTGATTCCCACAAGAAACCAAGAAGTGGGAAATCTTTAAAGATGCAACTTTTGCAAAGCCTTGAAGAGTTGAAGGGCGTTTACTTGCCAAAAAAAAAGCAGCCTATTTTAGTGGATAAGTATAGGAACAGTCTAAAGATAAATAAATAAATAAATATCTTTGAATTTTCTTAGAAGAGTTATTAAATTGCTTTTTTTTTTTTTTCTTTTCCTTTTCCTAATCTTGGAAAAATGGTAAAAAGTTTGGTGTGGGGGGTTGCTTTTTGGAATCTCCAAACGTGGGGGACTAATGATGGTGGATTCCGCCGCTGCCCCTGGTGGGTCTAGGAGGAGGAGGAGGAGGAGGAGAAGAAATTTATGGAGTGAGATACTGAATTGGGTGACATGGAAAGATACTTTCTTGGATGTTGGGAGTGTCGGAAAGGCCTTTTGAAGGGGAAGAGATTAGCAGTTGTGTCTTATTGCAAGAGAAGGCTTTGGAAGCGATTGTTTTATTTCTTTTGTTATTTATTTATTTTATTTACATAGAAGATTCGGAATTATTCTGAAATGTTAAAAATTCCTTTTTAAAGGAGTGTGCAACTGTAACAACGGAATGAAAATTTACTCACTTCTATGCTCAAACCAAAATGTCCGGAGAAATCAACATAGCTCGATTTGCTGCCGTCATTTTAAGATTGGAAGACAATTATGATCTCATAGTTTCAGTATAGATCAATACTTTTTGCCAGATTACAAAAGAATTTCATGCGGCATATGCAAAAAATGGTCTATGACACTTAAACAGTATAGCATTGACGCAAAGCATCTCCCCCCGTGGGAGTTGGAACGAAATGACAGCTGCAGGTGCAGAGTTAATAATATTTACACTTTGTTATGTGTGATTTATGATTCTGCAATCAATCAGGAATCCTGTTTTGCTCCAAGAATTATGTACACTTTATTGATCACTAATGGCAACAGTCTAGAGGCGAGGAAAGTAATATGAAATTCGGGTTGCACGAGTGGTGTGTCACCAGGGTCATTTAGAAAGATTAAAAAATTAGTCTTGTCTTGCTCTATTCCATTTGCCGTGTGAATGCTGCCATTTCAAGAACCGTTGGCATTTGAATATGACCCAAGAACAAAATTTTCATGTATCAATCTATTCTTTAACCAGAAGAAATGCCCACTTGATTTCAATCATGGTCCAGCTAAATGCTGTCACTCGTGTATAATATTGGCAGTTTAACTGTATAGCAGTTTGGTCACCCATGAACTCCTGACAAATTATTAAAAGTTGATTGTTTGATAATCATTTTATGACGTATACCAAGGAAAGTTGCATAATTTTATATATGCGATTTCCATTGCGATGGCAGCCTTTTGTTGTGTGCTAGGTTAGGCTCCTACAAACAAGAAACCACTTCGAATATTTCATTTCAGTGATTCCTCCAGCTGTAGTACGGTCCTATTTTGTGGTACTGAAGGGTTGACTTTTAACACTTGTTTTTTATCTGTCAATGAGTTGTAAATTTGGAAGCCCAATGAGACGTTTGAGATATATCCAAAACTGCTTGAATTAGACCCTCTCTTCTTCCCTCCTAATTGAATGAACTGGGCCTCACAAAGTTTCAGTTCCCCCAGATGGACAGCTAAGTTCCAACCTGTGTTCTCTCTCTTTTGGCACTTTTGTTATTGCATTTGCCATGCCAGCTATGCTTTCCTTCAAAGGGGTTTCCTGTTTGCTCTGATTGCTACAGAACTTGCACCTTGACATGAGAAGGCACAACTTGATATGAAAGGGAAGTAGGATTCAAAACCAAAAAGTTATAAAGGGTCAATAGATTCGGCAATACATTTTGTTGCTTAATACAATATTGTTCTGCAAGCTACGGAAATAGTCTGTCAAGTGTTTAAAAGAACTACAAGAGGCACGTACAGGCATTAAAACTTTTCTAAATAGACTGATGCAGAAGCTCAAATAGAGCTCACTTTCCAAAGTGGTAAAAATTAAAAAGACAAAGCTACGATTGTCCTAAAACTCAATGTAAATGCTATTGCAATTGGCTGTCCTATGCTGTTGATCTATTTTCTGTGTTAGAGAAAAGATTTTGTTTATTTTTTCTTCCTCTTTAACAGAATTCTACCTGTGATTTGTCTGGAGTTCCTACCTATCTGGGGACAGTAAAGCCAAAATAACGACCATCCTGAGATTCTCTGCTATCTATGAACCTGCCTGATACGTGACTCCTACTGTGATGCTCACCATAACCTTCTTATGAACTGGACACACGGGCCTGTGGTCCATCTGCAAGGCCTTCTCTAAGTGATGGCAACACTTGGATTGTCCTTGTCTTAGTGCCATCTCCGTCCAATTGTATCCCCTCTATCCTTTGAGTAGCTTCTATTAAGTCCAACCGTTGATTAGGATCAGTTTCAGCACAAATGGCCCCAATGCGGAGAAGTTGTATCTTCTCGACAAGCGAACTTGTAGAACTTGCAATGTCTGGATCAAGCAGTTCTGATTCTCTCCCCTCTGACATTGCAGATTTTGCCCATTGAACTACATCAGTCCCTCCGTTGCCACTGCTGAGATATTGAGAAGGAAATCTCCCAGTTAGGATTTCGAGAATAAGAAGTCCTAGACAGTATACATCACATTTTGGTGATACTCCATGTTGTACAGCTTCTGGGGCCTTATAGGCAAATAGTGCTTGTGTTGCAACTGAAGGGTGGATCAAGGGACTAAACCCAAATTCTGAAAGCAAAGGCTCGTTGTTAGCACTGAGGAGGACATTGCTTGACTTGAGATTGCCATGGGGCAAATCAGAGGAAGGAAGTTCTGCATGTAGATAACTCAACCCTCTAGCAATTCCCTGAATAATCTTCAGGCGTGCAGACCAACCAAGCTCTGTGTGCAATAGTCCACGATCACCTGGTAAAATATAAAAAAAAAATGCAGTGATTAGCAGATTCATTACTGTCACGTAAAGAAAAAGGATAAATTAGAAATCAAACGCATACTTCTTTGAGGGATGAACTACATATATACTCAGTAGCAGAAATATTAGAGTAAGCATTTTTGCAAAGATTAAGATGCATTCTTATTTTATTCTCTTCTAGTTTTCATTGTATTTTTTCTTTTGCAAGACAGCAAATGTACTTTAACTCGTATTTTTCCAACCTAACCAAAATTAACCACTTGCATAAGCAGAAAATTTTAAATAGAATGTCTCACCCAGTTCTCCTGCAGGATATATTACATATGCTATATATCCTAAGCCAAATATAATGGAAAGATGTTGAAAGTGTGAAATCTGCATACCATGCAACAAATAGAGCAAACTGCCCTTGGGTATGTAGTCATAAATCAAAAGCTTTTCCTCTTTCCTGTAATGAAAAGCCAATGGAGTCAAAACATTGGTATGCTGTAGCTTTGCCAACTTCCTGACCTCTGCTTCAAATCCATCCCTTCCCATTGCATTCACTTCTCTCATTCTCTTAACCGCCACAGCCACCCCACTAGCCATCACAGCCTTGTACGAGGACCCCAACCTGCCATTTCCAAGTATTTCAGCCGAAGCCTTCATCAAATCAGGGAGTCCAAAGACACCCTTCTTGTCATTCACCACTACAAAGTGCCCTACCTCACTACCACTTTTCTTTTTGAAATAAGATCCTTCCCGGCTGGCCGATCCAGTCATTTTCTTTACTTCCGTTTGTTTTGGTCTAGTTGGCCTTGAAACCTCGACTGCCACTGAATCTTCCGGATTGCTGGTTCTCCCAGGAGTTTCAGACCGCTCATCTTTTGGCATCAGTTTAACGACTACAAAAACTCCCACAGAAAATGCCATGACCGACAATATTGCAAGGCCTGCAATTTTTTATCGAGATCTTTTGTATCATTTCTGCCAACAATAGATCTAGTAGCATTTGAACCAAAAGCGCTTGGTGTCGGGGAAGACGAATTAGACGTGCTAGTGCATGCCTTGCCGAACTTCTCTCCACAAAGGCGAGCATTTCCCTGAAACGAACTCGTATTGAATCTTGCTAAACCGGTGGGAATTCCTCCTTCCAAATTATTGTCTGACACGTTGAATGTCGTCAAAGTTGCTTGCTTGAAATCTGGAATAGCCCCACTAAAGTGATTGCCTTCAAGGCGTAATTCAACAAGATGGGACAAATGAGCCAACGACAATGGAATTCCTCCCATGAACTTGTTATCTGCAAGCCAAACTCTCCTCAAAGACCCCATTTTGGAGAAGAAATCCGAAGGAATCGCACCAGAAAACTGATTCCCTGATAAGAATACGGCCCCCAAATGGCCTAACCTATTGATTCCAGGAATTTCACCTGAGAAAGAATTATGAGCGAAGCTTAAGGCTCTGAGTCCTCGAATAACAACCAATGCATCAACATCAATTTCTCCTGATAAACCCATGTTTTCGAGTCTAAGTCCTGTAACGCTACCATTGGAACAATGAAGGCCAATCCAATAATTATCTTGTCCTTTGCAAGGGATGGAGCCAGGCGTCCAAGAACTAAGTCTGCTGGCATTAATGAATGATTGTTTAAGCTTAATCAAAGCTTCGGATTCGGATACTGAACATGTCAGTGCACAGTATTGGACGATTAAGACAGAGAAAGGAAGAAGATTTGGCCGTAAAAGCCAATCCATGGCCATCAGAATTAGATGATGGAAACAATTGAAAGCACTTGCCAATGTAGCTTTCTCCGTAATTTTTCTTTCGGGGGAGGGGGGTGTGGTGGGTCATGACCTTTTTTCCTGGTTTTCCGGCTTTTGGCCACAGTTCCTTGCGACTCGTGATGGGTTCCCGAGCAAGTGAAAGCTAAGCCTCAGAAACTGAAGCTTGGTTTTCTCAGACAAAAAAGCTAAAAAGTTATTTCCTTGTTTGAAATGGTCAGCTCGCAATATCTTTATTACCGTTTTTTCTTTTTCTTTTTTGGCGCTGTTGCCTCAGAAAAGGGCAGATTTTAGGAAGGATACAAGTTAATCCACTTCTATGTCCTCAACACCTTCAGCATTAACAGTAACAAACATGAGCTTCCCATGTCACGGAGTCTATTTTTTTATTATTTATTTTGGTGTGAAGAAAGCAGCTGAATCACATCTGGAGGTTTAAACTTTGAGCGGATGCCTGGAAACAAATTGAAACCTGTTAAGCTTCCAACTCCAAGTGGTTGGTAGAATTCTACTGCTTGGCAAAACCAATCCAAAAAATAAATAAATAAATAAATAAAGGAACTTGCACCCCCCCCTCCCTTTTCCGTTTCCTAAATTAAAAAATGATTTTCTCGTTTCTATCAAAACCTGACCCAGTTTCTTTATTTTCCAATCATTCCATAGATTAAAACTACAAAACAGAAAATAGAAGATTAAGAGAAAGCGATGTCGATAGAAGAAAAAATGGGGTTCCAATCTTCTTTGAGTCCCTCTTCCAAATAATACTCATCTCGCAAAGGCATCAACAAAAACATAAGAATTGGCGAACATTGTTTTTTTTTTTTTCTTTTACCAAAAATAAATCATTGCAAAGACATTATTCTTTGCACTTAAAAATTGAAACCAATTATCATTTTATGGGAAATGGCTTACCTGAACACTTACTTTGGTCAAGGACGACAAACGTGGCACCATGCTGCAGAAACATAGAACACAATTATGTTCTTAAGAAATGCACAGTTCTTCCGCCGCTTCTGCGTTGTCAACTCGTTGGCATTATTGAAATTGTTAATCAATTAAGAGTAAGATTAGTGGCAGCACGTGGAAAAGGTGCAAGCCAAAACGTAATTTTATTGCCTTGAGGAGCACGGCAGCATTAGGCGCCGCCGCCACCACCAGCACCTTCCCACTGACAATCACATGGGCCAGTCCATGTCGTACACAAAACGTCACACACCGCTGTGGGCGCGATCTAACAACTTAAATGACATGATTACCCATTGACGGAGCCATTGTTCATCACGTGCTTTTTCCTTACACAACTGGTCGAGCAACATCCTCAGAAATCAGAACGGCCCACCGTCACAAATCCTCGGCTGCGACTGACTGGGAAAGCCCAATAAACCAACTCAACCGAGTCCGGCTGTCAACTTGGAGACGTCTCTGCTTCGGGGGTCCAATGGACTGAAATGGTCCCACCGATTCCCTTGAATTTAAGGAGCAGAATTTCATTATTCCAATTCGGCACAAACTCTGGAAGGCAGCCAAGTCAAAGAGGGAAGGCCAATATGGTACATTCACCATAACAAGGATATGAATTGCATACAATATCACCGTCGTCGTCACCGCCAATCATAATATTCTTCCATACTCTACAATTTTCTAATGCAAAATAAACGTGCTTCAAACAGAGATATAATTATATATATGGGATTCAAAGATAAGGAGGAGATGGTGGGGGCAAGGACAGCTCATGAGCTAATCAGGTTCAAAGAAGGTGCCAAAGAACCTAACTTCCCACCCAGGTACGTCCCATCCTCTGTCCTTATCAAGGTGTAATTCAACAAACAGTAGTCAAAGACACGTTTTTCGTTTGTTGATTAAAGATATTCAAAGTCCATATATAATCAGCGAAGTCGGGCTGTCTTTTTTTCTCTCTGTTCACATTAAAAGCAAGAAGAATATTGTCGTCTTTGTGGCCGACTGTGGAGTAGGGAGGTTGAGGATAGCAATTAAGCAATGGCAAGTTTTGTCAGCATGTCCGGCAAGGCACCGGAGAGATCCAACTTCGCTAAGACATGCAATCTTTTGAGCCAGTATTTGAAGGGAAGAAGCAGTAGTCTTGGAGATGTTCGCCAGCTTGGAATTGATGGCAAGCTTGAATCTAAAGGTAACCAAGACATTTTGTTCCCAAAATGATATATATTTAGTAGTTCTGGTTCCGTCCCTACCCCCCTTCACCCCACCGCTTTTTTTCTTTTTTGTGTTTTGATTTTTCAAAAGAATGAAAGCTAATTGCATTTCTGGGGTCTGAAGTTTTAATTGAACTTTTGATTGGGTTTCTTGGACAGTTTTTCTTTTGGGGGTTCCCTTAATCATCAAAAAGCCACTTTCTTTCCTTTTTGAGAGTTTCTTTCTCGTTTTTGGATTTTAAAGATACGGGACATATGGCCCAAAGTGTCCTTAGACAGATCCACCTGCTTCTAATGGATCTGTCTGGCAATATTTCAGGTTCTGAAACATCTATGCCACCACCACCACCACCAGCAACAACAATGAATATGTTGCCCAATTTGGAAAAGGCTTGCGATCCACATCATAATGAGGACTCCTCATCAATTGGGAAATCTGCCCAAATGACCATATTCTATGGTGGACAAGTGATAGTTTTCGATGATTTTCCTGCTGAAAAGGCCACGCAGATCATGTCTTTGGCTAGTAACTCCAATGGCTTTGTTCCTGAATCTGCCAGGGAAGTACATAATCCCAAAAGTCCCGCTGCTACTGACTCCAACAATGCCCCTGAGCAGCTTCATTCACGACCTCAAGCCAGTGGTTCAGGTAAATATTTCATACACGTTTTGCAATTATCTGAATTCAATTCTATCACTCACACATTGAATATCCCTCTTGTGGCTTGTACTAACAATAGTTGGGGTTTTTTTTTTTTCTTCTTTTTTGTTCTTATATCAGGTCCGCCAATTGCTAGAAGAGCTTCACTTCATCGGTTCCTTGAGAAGAGAAAAGACAGGATTACATCAAAAGCACCTTATCAGATAAACAGCCCACCAGCAGCCACATCAAAGCCAGGAGGGGAAAGGAATCCATGGCTTGAACTGGAAGGCCCGTCATCAAAGCAACTTGAGCTAAAGTTATAGATATATACATCCATTAGATCGGCTTACCACAAGTTATCATATGGATTAGGAGGATCTTTGCATAAGTTAGCTCAATTCATCAGAACCCTAACTTTCTTTGCTGTGCCTTGGTACCTTGATTTGTACTTTTTGTTGAATATTTGTAACCAAGTTTTTGATTCTTGATTGTTCAACCTTGGATCTGAAATCTGCCTTGGTGATTGGAACTTGTTTTGCTTGTGATTTGTGGTGAGCAGTTAAGAAGAGAAATGACCATCAATTCATCTTTGCCCATGCATGTATTTGGGCCATTTCAGCCCAGCCTGGACCAGTGCAATTGTTTTTTATAATTAAAATTATTACATTTGAGAAAATGGGTCTCCTATTAATTTTTTAAAAATTCTTATATCTCTATTTTTTATTTTTTCATGATGTGATTAAAAAAATTGCATAATTATATATTTTTTACAATGTGATTGTAAAATTATACTAAATTATTTTTCTGTGTAAAATATTAATAAAGAATTTTTTAATATGTAAAGATTGTAATTTAAGTAAAAATAAAAAAATAATAAATTTTCAGATTTAGTAATAAAATTCTCCAAAAATTTAAATAAAAAATGAAAAAAATCTCTCTCATAATAAAGAGAAAGAAAAGAACAAGAGCCACTCATTCTTTCGTCCTCACCGTCTCTCTCTCTTTGTCTTGTATCTCTTCACTTTTTCATGTTTTTTTCTTTTTCAGTATTTATTTTTCTTTCTTGTTTAACTCCCCATAAAACGCGCAAACAACTTTTTCTCGGGAAACAAGCACGCCCTGTCATCTTCACCCCCCCTAATTTTTGCCACTTCGACCAGATACCCCCAAAAAAAAAACTCCAAAGGAAGGAAGAGAAAAAATGCTGCACCCGAGGCATAAACAGCAGCAGCAGCAACAAGCTTTGATGCAACAAGCTCTGGTGCAACAGTCTCTCTTCCATCCTGCTCTCCTTGCAGCTTCTCAGGTTCCTTCTCTCTCTCTCTGTCCTTTGAAGTTTAGAGCTTTGGATGATCGAAGGTGGCAATTATGTGTGTGTGTGTTTATTCTTTTTGCTGTTTGGAATTCATTTTGGGGGTTCTGGAGCTGGATAGGTTTAGGTTTTATTTTTTGTGATCATGGGTTTATGGAGTTTCTCGCTGATTAAAGCCATTAGGCTCAAAGTTTAAATTTTTCTCTGCTGATATCAAGTATGGGGTTTTCAAGTTTCGTACTTTTATTATTATTATTATTGCTTATTCTATTTCTCTTGATGTTTACTGCTTCTGGTTTAAGATCTTCGGTTGCTTTCTTTCTACTATCAGCATTGGTCAATCAGGCAGTCATTTTATTTATGTTTGATTTTTTTTGGATGTTTGCTAGTTGCTATCATCTAAAAGAACTGTTTTTTGGTTTTTGTGTGTGTGTGTGTGTGTGTTGCAGATTGAGCCAATTCCCGGTGGAAATCTGCCTGCTGGTTTTGATCCAAGTACTTGCCGGAGCATGTGAGTGTCTTTCAAAGACAATTTCCCTCCTATTTTTGGTATCTCCCCCCCCCCCTCTTTTTTCTCTGCCTCAAAATTCGCCATTTCACATTGCATGCTTTTGCTGCGAACCAAGTCACTTTAGGATTTTATTTTTTCATTATTAAAAATTGAGTGCCTTTTTCCTTGACAAACTTGTTGTCATGTGGAAATCACTGTTACTTATTGTGTAATCGGTGCTCGTTTCTTTCATTGATAATCTGATGAATACTTGTATGGTATAACTTATACTTTATAATGAGGTGGTTACTTATAGGTTTATTCATTTTTCTTTTTTTCTTCTTTTTCTTAAACATTTAGTTTCTTTATTTTTTGAAAAAAAAAATGCAGTTATGTGGGAAACATTCATACACAAGTAACTGAGCCACTTCTCCAGGAGGTTTTTGCTAGTGGTGGTCCCATTGAAGGCTGCAAGCTTATCAGGAAGGAAAAGGTATACATTCTGCACGGGTTATAGTTCTTGCACATTGCTATTTTTGTCTTAGTTTTTCATTTTATAATGATGTTTTTGACTTATTTATTGTTTATGCTTTTGTAGTCATCCTATGGATTCATTCACTACTTTGATCGCAGATCAGCTGCTATTGCTATTTTGTCACTCAATGGAAGGCATTTGTGAGTCTCTCTCACTTGAGATTGTCCTTTGCTTTTTCTCTAATTGAATCTCATCAATGTTGGTCTAGAACCCTACATATTTCTTTACATCGTATATTTATGTAATTTATAGATTTGGGCAGCCTATCAAAGTTAATTGGGCATATACCAATGGCCAGAGGGAAGATACATCAGGTCAGGCTATGTTTTTGTTTCAAGTTTCATGGTTAATTTTAGTAGTCTGATTATTGGCATTCATAAGTGAGCTTTCATCGTATTGTGCAGGTCACTACAACATTTTTGTTGGCGATCTTAGTCCTGAGGTTACTGATGCAATGCTGTTTGCCTGCTTCTCAGTTTATCCAAGTTGTTCGTAAGTCTTGTCTCTTGTATTCTATGTGAGAGGTTTCCTTTTTTCAACTTTTGAAGCAGTAGATGTTTGAAATAACAAGGTGTGATATGTTTTTTCAATAAGAACCTCTCATGTTGTGAGAGTGACCCTTCATCTGACCTTGTGGTGGTTATTAGTGATGCGAAGGTTATGTGGGATCAGAAGACTGGGCGTTCAAGAGGGTTTGGCTTTGTTTCTTTCCGAACTCAACAGGTTTTTTTTTTTCTTTGGTTCATTTTGCTTTGATGGTCTGCACTAAATTGGTTTTATATCAATTTTTACGTTTTCATTTTTCCTTCAGGATGCCCAAAGCAATAAATGACTTAACAGGTATGAATTTGATGCAAAACAAGTGTCAATTCATTTAGAAAAGATTTTTCATTAATTATGACTATGTGTAGCATTTCTGTCTGCAATATTCCTAAAAGATTAGTTTTGGTACCCTCATATAAGACGAAGAAGAGTAGTTCTTTTTGTCTTATTTGGAACTAGGTGATACAGATTGATAAGAGAACCAGTTTACTTATCTAATTTTACATGTAATGGTGTGAATTCTGTTGGATCATTTTTTAGGAAAGTGGCTTGGAAGCAGACAGATACGATGCAATTGGGCAACGAAAGGTGCTGGTGCCAATGAGGACAAGCAAACCTCTGATGCCAAAAGTGTGGTGGAACTGACAAATGGCACATCAGGTCAGTTGCATTTGACTTAATGTAGTGGGAGTAAATGGTGGAAGCTTGTTCATCTGTTTAAGGTTATGTAAGTGTCTGTTCTAAATGGTGGGAATCTAGCTCGTTGAATATCCAAAGAAGCCTGATGCTTGTCTAAAAAGAGGGGTCAGCTTTTGTTTGATTTTGTGATTCCACATTTGTGTGGGATGTTGTTTTATTTTCCTGTATCCTTCACAAACACCTAAGCCTATGATGGAAAAACTTGATGTTTTTTCTGGCACTTGTGCAGAGGATGGCAAAGAGACAACAAACACTGAGGCTCCTGAAAACAATCCTCTGTATACTACTGTCTATGTGGGCAATCTTGCTCCGCAGGTAAGAAGCATTTTTTCCCAAATTACCAGTTCTCTGCTGCTAATTTGTGTGTAGTTGTATGTGTGGACACATGATTGCTTTTCAGCTTTTCTTCACTGAAATACTTTTGCTACAACGAAATAGTTACAGAGTCTAGACACAAGAAAAGAATGTTGACATGAGGGAAACTTGCAATCCCAACAGGGTTTCAATTACCATGAAATTTCTTGAAGATTTGTTGCGTTTGTTGAACTGGCAGGTAACCCAGCTAGATCTTCACCGCCATTTCCATGCTCTTGGTGCTGGGGTTATTGAGGAGGTCCGTGTTCAGCGAGATAAGGGGTTTGGTTTTGTGAGATACAGTACTCATGCTGAGGCAGCTCTAGCTATTCAGATAGGAAATGTTCAGTCGCTTCTCTGTGGGAAGCAAATAAAGGTATTTGAACAGCGCATGTCATTTTGATGTATGATCTCACTATTCTTATTTGCTGGGAGGGCAAGATAGTCATTTTGTCATTTGATGGCATATGTTGGGAGAAAAACCTCCTTTTGTTTTGACTGTTGTTCCATGCTTGTAGTGCTTCTGGGGTAGCAAGCCGACTCCTCCAGGGACAAGTTCAAGCCCACTTCCCCCACCAGCAGCGGCTCCTTTGCCAGGCATTGCAGCCCATATTCTAGACTATGAGTGGCAACTGACAATGAGCAAGATGGGTGATGTTCATACCTTAATGCATCCCCAGAGCCAGCATCCCCTTAAGCAAGCAGCAATGGGAATTGGTGGGGCAAGCCAAGCAATGTATGATGGCGGGCTCCAGAATGTTACTGCTGCCCAACAGCTCATGTACTATCAGTAACAAGCGATTCCCTGCCTTTGCAGCCTATAAGTAATTAGGAGGCCTTTTCTGTTATCCCTTTATCCAGCTGTGAGGTTGCCATCGAGATGTTTACATCATTACGCATGCTGGAATACATAATATGTATGCTTTTCTGTTAGTGATCATGGTGATTAGAACAAATTGAGATTGACTGTTTAGTATAGGGAATGGTATGCCTTCAAGCTTTGAGTATCTTTGACCTCTCTGTTCATCTGCTGTATTGCATGCTACATCCAGATGATCTTGGTGCATGTGGTCGTCGGTTTTTGTAACAGATTCAATTCCTTTCCTTCACATGATTTATTTACCTATTTGATGAAGAATAATCCAGAAGTTAATGATGAACAAGGGTATCAAAAGTAAACTTACCAGGAGTGGGGCTGGACCCTGATTTATGTTGCTTTTTCTGCTCTTCGTACAATCTTTATGGTGGATGTTCGTCTAATATAAGTGACTGTATGCTAATTAAGAAGACCCTAAGTTCTAAACAACCTGCTCAAACGAGAAAAATGGTAAGCAAATGACAAGTTGAGGTATTCAACTTGAACTGCTATAAAGATTGCAAATTACGTATGGATAAATGAATTCAGCTATTGAGACATTATAGCAAAACAGAGAAATCAAGCTCTTGCAGGGTAAAAGTTAGGATTGGCAAGCGAATTGATCACAAGTTCTTAAAGTTGACCCGGAATGATATGAAACATGGTGGTTCCATGAAATTATTGTGTGCAGGTGATTTGTCACAAATAAAATGAAGACGAAAAATCCACAACAAAGCCCTCTGATGATATATTGTTTGTTAAAAGAGTTGTCCCTTTCCAACCTTGCAATATGCTCATCATAGAATTTCCAAGCTCGTTCAAGGTCTCCAAGTTCAGTGGAGCAATCTGCTATTGCTCGATAAGCCTCCATGTTTCCAGAGTCTTCTCATTGTCGCTTAGAGATGGCAAGAACCATAGAATGATATTTAATGGCTTCACGCAATTTACAATCTTTGCACTGAGGCTCCTGAACAAAGAACATTTCAATTGTAAGAACCTCGAATATAAGCTTGCATGAAAATAGAAGGCAGGCGTGTTAACTAGTTGAGCTGTGCATGGACCATAAGGCAGGAACAACGGTAGTGTGTCACCAGCTAAATATCTTAACAAAGGATCCGAAACACCTGAAAAGAAAAGGCATAATGTAATAGAACATAACTGCTTTTTCTGTTGCATTCCTCTGTTTTTGTAATCATCTATGGATAGGAAGCAAATGCATGCGCATGCACAGATTAATGGAAATCAGCAGTTCAAATGAATGAAACAAACCTAAGCCTCTTGCAGCCTTCTTCTCCTCTATCGGATCATTCCCATCCTTAGCAAGCTCAAGGGCTGTCTAGAACTCCACAAATGCCTTTTCTGGACATTGATTTTCTCAAAAAATGCTTCACGCTTCTCAATCTAGAAATCAATTCCTCTTTCTTTGGAACAACGATTATTTCATTCTCTTTGAATTCTACTACCAACAGGTGCATAACTCAAACTGGAAGCGTATGACTCAATCTTAGCTTGCCCACTTAGAGCTGCATTTATCTGGTGCAGTTGCTCATTCAGCTGCTGCAACTCTTCTTCTCTGTCTTGTAAGAAGGCCTATGATACAAGGATTAACTCATTGGTGCAAGAACAATGTGTACCTTTAAGCAAACACTTAAAGCATGCACTACATTCTCATGAACGATGAAGGAGCCTTCCCATTCCAACCATACATTTGCATGCATCGATAAAAATACACTTGCACCTTGAAATTCTATGAATAGAGCAATTACTACTACTGTAAGAAAAAGAAAGGAATAAAAGAAAACCTCTGGGAGGGTAATATTATAAGGCCATTACAGAGACAGATTTGACATTCATGGGTATCCCAGTTATACATGCAAAAACCTTCAAACTTGATTCGAAAAACTTGGCGGGATTTGGACAAGTCAGTTGTAACCACAGAGCCAATGCACCATATCATTACTCAATCAGATGGTTAACAAGATATTGACAAACAATATAATCCCTCTAATATAACCAAATGATGTGTCCACAAAATCTATGAAGCTCTAATCAAAACAGAATAAACATAAAAAAAACCACACAAAGTTATATAAAAGTACTGAACTCCATTTATTCTGTAATTAAATGGATTTCAGCTGTTATTATTAGCCATGTTGATGCCTGCTAAGGATATATGCTTGTAAGTTTCAGTATCCATTTATGATGCTGCCAATACAACGACAGGTATACTAGCTCCTCATTTTCATGATCTAATGGTTGCTCAAGCTAGGAAGCAGTATAACAGGTCACATATAGATGGATGTACACCAGAAAGTGCTACTCTCAACGTATAAAGCATCACAAAATGTGTGTTTGTCCAAGCTCCCTCCATTAAGAGAAGCTTTTCATATGAATCATGCAAAGTTAACTATTAGCAATATAATAAGAGAAATAATGTAAAATGTTAAACTGGAGGACTCACCGTCATACCTGATGAGCTGACAATGGTTCACAAATTTTTTCATAAGCTGCTGGCACTTGAACCGCATCAGAACAACGCTTTAACATAGATCCTAGACATAGACTTCTGTTGCCCGGCAAGTTATGGCCCAAAGTAGATTGTGCACTAGGAGCACATCCAGACATTGATACAAACTTATCCTCTAGACAGGAGAGGAGCTAAATTACCTGGTACAATAGAAACAAAAAATTCGCTGTGAATTCATTCAAAGATCACTTTTTCACTTACAGAATAACAATGCAAGAAGTTTTCATCATACTCCATCCAAACACTCATGTAAGGCAATGAAGCAAATGATCTTCCACACATTATAAGACCTGAAATATGAGTCTTCACACACACCCCACACAAAGAGTCTTGTGAAAGGCAACATATCTCACGGGCAGAACACTCCAACCCAAATATGGTATATACTTTATTAGCAGACTCCTCCATTACCCATCAAAGTTACAATCTTGGTTACTTATCCAACTAAAAATTGCACAAAACAAGACATTCCAACAACATACTCATCAAAGTGTCATCCCACATAAATGGAATGTAATCCAGCAACAGGCAAAACAAGACAGAGAGAGAGAATCGTGTACTGACCGGGCAGATGGGATTTGGTGGGGTTGATGGGATCAGAAGGTGGAGAAATGAGGGAGTCAGGAGATGCAGAGAAGCAAGAGGAGCACCAGGCTACCACTGCCATCTTTTGCTTTCAGTTACGAGCGAGGATAAGATGAGCGGATAGAAATGTTGGCTGTGTTCGGTCTAAGTGGACTGGACTGGAGCTTGACTTTAATGCAAACTAAAAATATAAATAAATAAATAAGTGATTGACTTAGAAGTTACTTGAAGCTCTGCGACTAACTAACGGCAAACTAAGTAGGTTGAACGAGGAGATATTTTTAATTAAAAAATTATTATTATTATTAATTATATTATTTAATATTTATTATTTTAAATTAATAAATATAATTATTTTTATAATAATAATTTATTAAATTTATATTTTTTTAATATTTTATTATTTTTAATTTAAATATTTAATAATTTATTAATAATTTTTAATAAATTAAAAATTAATTTAAAAAAATTATCATTGATACTTATTCTTTTAAATTAATTAATTTTCTTCTTAAATTTTTTATTTAATTCTTAATTCTTCGTATCTATTTTAAATTCTTAATTTTTAAATTTTAATTCTTTATTATGTGGTACCAAAGTGATATTTTAAGGATTACATCCTTTACCATTTAAAATAAATTATTTATACTTTTTACGTAATAATAAAAGTAAAATTTAGATATCACTTATTTATAATCTATATAACTTAACTAATTTTAATACTAAATTATTTTAAATTAAAAAAATTATTATTTTTCTTATAAAATTTTTTTGAAATGATTGAATATATAATTTTTTTATAACACAAAAATAATTAAAAAAATAATATTGATGGAAAACTCATAAAAATTTATCAAACATCTATCATCTTATAATATCAAAGTCAATTCAATCGACTTACTAACTAATTTAAAAAGTGGTTAGAAAGCCAATGGAAACTTTCATTAAAGGATTTATCCTTGATATCCGACACGAAGTCAAGGCTTCCATTTTGTTTTGCATTAAAATTCATTGTCCAATTGCTATAAAAGTCAACAAACTTGAATGTAATACTAACTCATCTTCCTTTATTTATCCTTTTAACATTAGATACAAAAAATAAGAAAAACTTTTAATAATTGAATTAGTTAAGAAAAACAAATATTATGGTAATAATATTGATTTAAAACATGTCAGTGGAAAGCAAAAATTTTAGTGATAACATTGTTTCAAAGTATGAAATTGTAAATGACAAAAATTATAATAATTTATTATATTTTTAATTAAATATTTTAATATATTATTTATAATAATTAATAATTTTTTAAAATATTTATAAAAATTATTAAATTTATTAAAAAAATAATTTAATTTATTTAAATTAAATAAAATTAATGAATTCATGAATGAAAAAATATATCAAATAGCTATGTAAGACTCAATTAATATTTTATAAAATTTTAAAAAAAAAATTATGATATTAAAATTAATATAACACTTAAGTATCACATAAAAAAAAGTTATATAAAATAAAGTCAAATTAAAAAAATTAATTAATCAAAATAAGTTTTAAAAATAAAATTAATTTTAAAAAATAATAAATAATAAAAAAATTTTAATTAAAAAATTATTATTATTATTATTATTTAATATTTATTTTTTATTATTTTAAAATTAATAAATAAAATTATTTTTATAATAATAATTTATCTCTTATATATATATATATATATATATATTTATATATTTATATTTATTTATTTATTTATTATAATTTTTTATTTAAATAATCGATAATATCAATCTCCTCTAAAAGATCACTTGTGGCCGGTCCCTAATCCCTTTAAAATGATCAATCTTATCCTTATTTTTCAATCCCTAATTCCTCGTCTATTTCTAATCTCTAATTCTCAAATTCCAGTTCCTCATCATTAGTTTGAGGTGTTAATGAGTCTGCTCGTGGGGTCGGTGATTCCGGTTCGTCTGCCCCAAACTGCTTGCCAAATGGGATATGGTTTAGAGGGAGTCATTATGAACCGGTTCATGGGTTAAAATGGCCCGGTGCATTGCCCCCCACGCCCCAACCCCCAACCCGTCTGCAAAATGGACAACATTGCAGGAGTCACCGTTGTTGATATCCATGGGGAGAAACACAAGCCCCCCTATTGGTAGTCTACTGTGGTATTTTAGAATGTTAATGCACAATTGCTTTGTGGACTCAATTCGTTTGAAAACATGGACACCGGCTTCATGCCTTAGGATCTGAAAACTTGGCAAAAAAGCTTTGGAGACACATTGAAAATTCATTTGGGAGTCCTGCATAATTTAGCAATTTGGCCCAAATGCATGACAAAGTGTTGTAAGTTTTCTGTTTCACTTACTGAGTATAGCAGAAGAATAGAAAGAACAGGAAGAAAGAAGGAAGCAAAAGAGTTCCTGGGACTTGCAGGAGAAACAACCTATTTCCATTGATCCTCATTCATGGTTAAATATATCATTACTTTGATTACATCATAAATTTTCAAATCAAAATTCAAAAAGTTTCCAGCAACTAGCCTAACAAGGCATTCAAAATAATACAAATTTGAATTACAATTATAGCATCAAGTTTGAATTTCAACAATAACAAAAAAAAGTTTGGTTGACTAGGCTAACATAATTGGGATTATCCTCCAGATGTTAATTTAACTAATTTCTAACTGACTTAACTAACTTTTAGGCCTTCTTGTAGGAAGTTGAAACCAGAGAAACCAAAAAGGCATAGCAGCAGCACCAACTTCCATCAACACAAAGCATGTAGCAGCTAATGTTTTGGATTCACGTCTGTGTCAACTGTATGCTTCTTAACTATTTTTTCATATTCTGGGGATGATATTGCTGCTCTGCATCTCACTCCACATGCATTTATTTTTCCCTTAAAAAAAGTTTTGATCTGACAGATTCTTTTGTGTTCTTTTTTCTTTCCTGCTTGTGAGATCAGACCCTTGACTGTTTATAATTACAGTAGCATTGAACACAGATATAAAGTGTCAGTGAGAAATGAAACAAAACAGTACATTTCATGTCAAGTAAATTTCTCAAACATATCAGAGTATAATTAGCTTGGCTCTTGCATGGCCCTGTGATATTTGGAATTGCTGAGTTAAACCCAGATGTGCCATAAGTAGCCACACATGTGTGAGAAGTTCTCCTCCACGCCTAAGCTGCTGTGCATGGTAATATCCTCTGCATTGTCTAGCGGCATAAGCTAGCATTTCCACCCAAACTGCACTCACCATCTCCCATTTTGCCTCTTTGTTTGAAATGTCTTGCAATTGCAATGCCAGCCTACATGCGTCAAACAACACAGATTTGCTCCTGTCACCCTTCACTTTAGCTGGTGGAACTGCGGTGTTTACCTTAAGCAACATCTTGCAAGCTTGTGATTTATCACATGCTGTCTTCCCTTTTCTGATCCAATTCATGATGAGGCTGCAAATTCCAAGAGAAGAAATGTTGTCAAATTGGTTATTGCCTAAAATGGACTTGCGTTCTTGGAAAAACCTTGCAGCTTCAGCACAAGTGTCTCGGTATCTGATGTTTCCAATCCCCATTGGTAACATTGACGGATGCATGACAAGGAGATAAAGCATGTAACGAGATAACTGCTTGCTCATTTTGCATTTTGACATAATGGTACCTTGAACCTCTCCATGATCAGTATGGTAGCAGAGCTCAGTAGCAATGTGCCAAATTAGAATGCTTTGATCAAACTCAAACTCCATGCTCCATGTCAATTCTGGTTTACCAAACTGTTTGAGCATAAGGCTTTGACCCTTGAGATCCTTTTCACTGCTTGAATTCTCAATTAGCCCTTTGTCACTGCTTTGATTATCTCTACCAGTTTCAAAGGTCTCTTTAAATTTCTTCTTCAATTGGTCGAAAATCATTTCTTTTATATCTGGAGAGACTTCCTTTAAGGTCTTATACTGCTGTTTTTCCAGGATCTTATCAAAGCAAAACGGCTTAAGCATAGTGCAACAAATTACAGGTTTGGTTTTTAGACAAAAATTTAGCAAGCTGTACTGGGCCAAGGAATTTGACCACCTGGGGTTCTTTGGCAGTTGCATATAAGCCATGGCCTTGCCAAAAATGTTTTTGTTGTGCCTACTCAAATAAAAATCTACCCAGTCAGATGAAAGCAGCAGAAGTACTGCATAAATCTCAAGAACAATAGCTATAGCCAGCAATGCAAAAGTCATGACCAAATCAAACTTCAAGTGCTTCTCCTTATCAGCTACAAATAGAGAAAATACCACTAAAACAATAGAGGTGAGGGACATACTGACAAAGCGAAGAATGCAGCCTTGAGATGAATATATTACTGGTGCCTTGGTGTAGAGAACATCAAACATAAATCCAAGTTCTATCTCAACTACTTTGAAAGCCTTTTCAGGAGACATTTCTTTGAACATGGATTGGCTATTTTCTCGATCCTGAAAGCTAAGGATTAGATCCATGAAAAGGCGCTTGAAAGTCTTGAATAATTCAAAGGCTATAACCAATTCGGTTGCATCAGGAATGCAGCTGTCTCCAATGGGAGAAACGTCCAGTGCAACCTGCGCCTCAATCACCTCTTCTGCTTTGACGTGAAACCCCTCAAACTGTCTCAATGCATATTCCTGCATAAATTTGGGATAATTGGGACCAGGATCAGGACTAGTGAGCATGGAGTCTCTGAATTGTTCATTGCTTGCTGACCTAAGCACCCACGTTCTTTCTCCATACTTCACAAGCCCAACTAAGATCATTGGAATGGCAATTACAGAAAGGCGAGTTCCTGACCAGGCCAAAATGAAAATATAAAGGGCTACCCCAGTTTGAACTCCCAACCCCAGAAAATGCCTTAACCACAGCTCATTATCTTCCATTGAATAAGCAGTAATGGTGTCAGGCCCTCCTAAGTGCAACAAGAGAAATGGCGCCCAAAATGCAGTAAGCTCTGTCCCTGCTTTCACAGAAGCACTATTTCCAGTGCTCTCAAGGACATCTCCGAGATTGTTTGAAAGGACACCAAGTGCTACAGTTGCTACCCAGTCAGCCAACAGGTAGGCACACCATAACACAATTCTAAGCCAAGTTCTGCTCGTGAACTTCCTGCGGTTGCCAAGGATTATGAGTATTATCTGCAAGACAAGGCTAAGACCAACCAAAGCTCTCAGTTCCCACTCCTTCCACAATTTCCTGAGTTCCGGGGGAAATAGCTCCGTGGCTCTCCTAGACTTCGTATAAAGCAAGCTACTAACAACTGAAAAATCCACATCAATACTTCAGGGACATAAGGGAAATAATCAAGATCGGAAGAAGTTATCAGACAAAGAGGCAACAAAGTTAATAATTAAGAAATTAGAATACATGTAAAGTATGGATAGCTTAGAGTCTCAGCTGGATTGCCTGACATGTAACTCTTTGTTTTCTTCTTGAGAACTTCAATAAAAGGAATAAAGGAGGGAAAGAAAGATGAAGAAACTTGTCTTACTTGTGGTTATCATGGGTGACTTCCCTGGTAGAACAGGAAGGCAATTCTCTCTCGTCCAAAGTTTGAGCTAAGCTAAATGCTCATTGACCAATTCACAAAGCTCTGAAACCGTGGACTCTATCTTCCTGTGAAGTCAATGCATCCGAAAAAGGATATGTGAAACGGATTAATGTCTTGGCAGCTTGACTATGTAACCCATTGACTAGTCTTTGGTACAAACCACAGAAAAGAAGCGTGGAAAAAAATTGAAGGAGAGGCTATTAACCTCGTTTTGTTGTTCACTCTTAGCATTGGAATGTAACACAACACAGGTAAAGGCCCGGTAAAAAACACGATGTTAAGGTAGGCATGAGATTGTTTGGCATTGCTTTTCTTTTTCCCATTTTCCTTTTTCCATTCTTATTATTTTGATTTACCAGTGGACAGTGAGGCAGTGTGGTTTCACACTAAGATCATCACTTAGAAACACGTAAAACACGAGAAAATACAAGTTTAGAACACTCTCAAAGGTGCAACAATACTGGGACTTAATCTAATGTTTGCCAATGGAGTCTAACAGATGCGAGAATTCAAAACTTTCTTAAGAGGCACAAGCTTTGACGGGGGGGCCCCATTTCAACTATTCCTTTCACATTCATGCTTTTAATGCGCTCCGAATAGTCATATGGCACTTCTTGTAGCTGGAGCCAGAGGAGACTTTCATTGATATTTTGGGACTTTCCTCGTCCTTTCTCGTTTCGCCAGCTCTTTCTTTCGTTTCATTGGAAATTAGGATGTAGGACCACTGAATTATTGCATTTCTCTGGGCTTTTTGAGCCTCGTTTGACAAGTTTTGGCGTAGACTTCTTGGTCTACCATGAACCTTATCACAATTCTTGTCAGTCAAAAGTCTCATTCCCATACGTAGAACATACTCGTGGAAAGCCATTCATTGGAAGTAAGAGTTAATACTGTAGACAATTGCTCGATTTTCCATTACCGAAACTTGAGCTATGCGGACATCGGCTGAGGACGAAAGTGCATAACACAGAGGTATTAGTTCTACTGTTGGGTTCAAAGCCTAATAGCCGCTACATTTTCCCTTGAAACAAACACAGAATGAAATAAGGAAAGGGAACTTTTTCCTTATTATACACTTGCCCACAAATGATTTAAAATCCCACAAGCAAAGCCCTCAATCACTTATCTCAATGGCAAGAGAAAGGTAATGATAAGAACAAGGAAAATGACTGAAGTGGTCAAACATTCAGCTTGAGAGCCTTTGTCCCACCCGAGAGCTTCGACTGATCTTCATAAATAAATTTACTCATCCCAAATATGCCAAACTATGAACAATTGATAATTAAAATTGAAGATTTGAGGTTCTAAGTTGGCTAAGCATTTCATGCTCCTTCACTGTCCCTTCTTCCCTGGGTGTGTGACCCTTCAAACAAATCGAACACAGCATTCTCTAAATCCTCAGCGGTGTACTTTATGTAATTATATGCCATGCGAAATCCCCACCGGCCAATAAACGTCCTATAAGCTTGGATCAAGTTTTCATTTATAGAAATTCGAAGCTCCTCTCTAAGTTGATTGTCTGGAACAAACCATGTAGCTTGCGTCCTGCGAACTTTGTCAAACATGGCATTGAAGGTCTTAATTCTCTCTTTCAAAGCAACCTTTGACACTCCAGAAGAGGAACTCCCACTAACGAATAAACCCTCTTCTCTAAGGCAATGCAACAGCCCTGCCAAAGTTGTTCTCTGGTAGTTCCTCGATGCCCGCCAGCATTTTTCCATTAGCTTTCTCAAGTAATATTCCCCAATAGTGTCTCTCAATTCCTGGCACCCTTCAATCTTTTGAACAATGTAGTGACAATTGTTCAACATAAACAGATGGGCCAATGAAGCATCATTGCAATGGATTGACTTCCCCTCCAAATTGAACTGCAAGACCACAATAATCCATAGCATATGAATTCCCAATGGGTCTTTTCCTTCAAGTTCAGGAAAGTCTGTGCTACTTGGTTCAGCATGCATTGATCCAGTTGATGGTTTCCATGTAATGAGCTCAGTTAGGGTCTTCTTGTGATCAAAGATCATCAGCCTAACGCATTTCATCACATACCTAGTCGAAGGATGGATATTGCCTCCGGCAAGGTCTGGGCTCTCCGGGTGCCAGTGCAGAACCTTATTTTCAAACGCTGAAAAAGCCTCTCTTGCAGCCTTGGCCAATGTTGACGAGACTTCTACAGCCAAAATGGGGATTGGATGGGCTAGCTTTGAATAAAAAATCATCTTAATGTCAAGCAACAAGTCCATTAATGCCTCGTGCAGCTCCAAAAACTGGAAAAGATTCTCCGGAGATCGTTTTCTAGAACCCATCAGCTTGGCAAAATTAAGCAACTGAATCACCGGACCCTCTGTAATCTCCCAGAAACATGCATCCATCTCATCGATCCCAGCAAAAATCTGCTTGCACAGCTTCTTTTCGCTGGGCAACAAGATCCTCATGAAATCTCTAGCTGCCCTTACCCATTCTCTGAGCTTGCTTTCTGGTATGGCTAAACCCTCGAATGCTTTAACGTCGTTCTCAATTCCAAGGCTTTGAAAACTGGCATTCACCGCAGATTTTCTCACACTCTTGTACGCCTGAAGGCACTCCTGCAAGCACACAGAAGAGATCATGTGCTCGGCAGTGGACTGTAGCTCTGTCACTGCTTTTCGCGGGATCAAATCAACCGGCCAGATTTTCAATTCGGATGGTTGGATCCCATCATCCTTGGCAACGATATCAATAGCATCACCATCAACGATAGTCTTATGCTGCTTTGTAATTAGGGCCTCTAGCTCGATGGGGGCGATGCTGTGGCTGATGAGCAAGTCGCGGAACTTCTTCTCAAGCCGATCTGCTGGGACGTTCTGGAGTTCTTCAATGACAGAAGACCAGTTCTGGTCAAGCCGGTCTTGCCCATGGTGGCCCTGGAATATCATCTTCTTCTGCCAGGCTGTTCTAGTTGTCGGTGACGTTGCTTCCATATTTGGTATCGTGGTCCTCCTCCTCCTCCTCTCTGCTTCTTCTAAGGCCATGGCACCAGCAGTGTCACTGCTACCATAAGCGGTGGTTGTGACAATAGCACACTCCTCTGGTTTATTTTTGTGGCCGCTGCTGTTGTTTGACCGATACCATTCATATCGGGTGATTTTGCGCAACCTTTTTTTATAGTCTTTTATTTTGTAAAACATTAAAAAAAAATAAATTATTATTTTATAAATAAATATAATTAAATTTTTTTATATATTACGTTATATATAAAATTTTTACAATAAATTTATTTTTTTAATAATTATTATAAATATATGTGAGTTATTATTTATTATCGATTATTATTTTTTCGTCTCACCAAACTTATATTGTTAGTTGTATGCATTATTGAGAGTTACATTCCAAGTTTTCAAATTTTAATTTGTTGGAATTGAGTTCTAAAATATTAAAAGAAAAGAAATTGTGATATATTTAGTTAATTTAATTTATAAAAAAATAAAAATAATAATAAATATAATTTTTTAAAAAAATTTACACATTAAATTTTTCTTGACCTTCCATGTCATAAATCATTTTAAAGTAAAAAAATATTGACAAGGCTTCTATATATTTATTAATTCTTTACATTATGATTATAAAATTATGAATATTAACACGAAGAAAATAAAAAATTGAAAACTATTTAGTCTATACATGTTTTTCTTTTTTTCTTTTTTTATCTAAAGTCTTTGGACTATTGGGCCTGCTAGTGGCCCAATGGAAAGGTCGGAGTTAAAAACAAACCGCAATCCCGGTTTGTTTGAACCGGTTTGATGGCTCTCTCCAGGGTTTTTAATTTCAAATTTCCAACCCAAAGTCCAAAACCCTTTAAACACCTGAAAACTCCGTCACTGCCGGTGACCCGTCATCACAATCGTTGCCGGACGGCGGTCCACTCGGAATCGGAAATTTGAAGAGAAACAAATGGACGTTGAAATGGAAGCTTCCCCTTCTAGCCCTAGCGTTTTCGACCCGGAAGACCTCTCGACCAGAGAGCAATTTCGCCGCTACGGGTAAATTTTTTTTTGTAATAATTATTATCTCGAAAATTTACGGATTAGGTGTCAAATATCCAAGAAAATATGGAAAAAAAAATATAATGCATAAAAACGTCGATTCTGTTTTGTTGATTTTTTTTTATATAATAATAATAATTATTATTATAAGTAGGAAACGGCACTCGACGTCAAGCATATCGCCGAAGAGAGGTGGTACGGCGTCGTCGAAGTTCAAGGAGTCGAGGCTGTTGTACGATGGACAGAGCATTCACAGTCCGACGAATGCTGCGCTTTTGCTTGAGAATATCAAGCAAGAGGTGGATAGCATTGATGCTGATCGATTTGAAGCTACTCCGGGGGCGGCTAAGTATGCTTCTAGATGGGATGATGGCCATGGGACGTTGGAGGAAGATTTCAGTGTTGATTCGATGCGGAAACTTGCAAGCCAGTCGCTTAAAGCTTGCAAGATTGAAGATGAGGGCTTGGCAGATGGTGGAGAGGCGACTTTTGGTCTATTTGCATCTCTTCTCGATTCTGCTATTCAAGGTTTTTATTCTTTTATTTTTCTATTATTATTATTATTATTGTTTGAAAGAATGATATACAATTAAGATCTTTATTCAGAAACTTGAAGAATGTGAAAATGGATAAAAGAAACTAGTCATTTTAGTTAAAATTTTGCTTGCTAATTTTCCCAATGTTGGAAAATTCTCAACACTCTCATGGTAATTTGTAACCAAACTAACAGGAACAACATGCATGGAGAGTTTTGATGCCTGATGCTAATGATAATGATGATTGTCTAAATTTAGACTTGATCTATTGAGCATTTCGACCTGTGGTTTGAGGCCTTTGCAATTAAGACTCTTATTATGTTTGGAAGTCATTATGTGTTATTCTGCGCAGACCTCAAGGAAGGATTTTGTATTATATTCTCCATCATATCTGTGTTATAAATATATATAATATATGTTTTTTAAATACAGGGTTGATGTCTATTCCTGATCTGATTTTAAGATTTGAGAGGTCGTGCCGAGATGTTTCAGAGTCCATCAGGTGTGTCTCTTGCTGGGGGAAGTGTTTATGGGTTCCTTTTTTCTAATGTGCTGTTCTGCAATGTAACTTGCTGTTTTTGCTGGTCATTTGCTTTTGAAACAACATTTGCTTGCTTCCCTAGTTATAGTGATGGATGCAATGAATTATGAAAGTTTTATATTCTGGTTTTCTCATAAAATTAGATTCTTTTGCTGAATAGCTGTGTTTGACTTAAACATCATGATTTTTTGAGCCATGCTTCACCAATGATTTTGTTGAAGGTTCCTACACTTTGTGCAATAAATCTGCTTATTTAGCTGCTATATCACCGCAATGACATGCATTGCTTCCATAGGTATGGGCCCAACAAACGGCACCGAGTTGTAGAGGATAAACTTATGAGACAGAAAGCTCAGCTGTTACTTGATGAGGCGGCAACTTGGTCTCTTCTTTGGTACTTATATGGCAAAGGCAATTGATCTAATACTCTCTCTCTCTCTCTCTCTCTCTCTCTCTCTCTCTCTGTGTTTTTTTCTTGGCTAAAAGTTAAAATTGTAATTCTGCACATACACAGCTGCACTGATGCAAACTGGTAACATGGCCTTTTGATACACATCTCTTTTGATATTTCAAGATATTCTTGACAGAACTGCTGGTCTGAAGTTGGTTAGGATGCTTATTTTTCAATTTTTCTTTTTAATTTGTTTAATTGTGTTTCTGAGCTTTGTGATTTATGAATGATGTTTTTCTTTCATCTTGCAGTGACTGAAGAACCCCCTGAAGAGCTTGTTGTGGTATTTTTCCTCTTGGCTTTTGTTGTTGATGTTAAACATAAGCTTGTTTCTGTAAAGTTTCATTTCATTTTTGGCTTTTGATATGTTTAGAGGTGCTAATCTCTGTTAAACCCGTTGGCTGCTTGTAGTCACCCTCAACATCTCATTTGGAGGCTTGCCAGTTTGTTGTAAATGACCATACAGCACAACTATGCCTTCGAGTTGTTCAATGGCTGGAGGCATTAGCCTCTAAAGCCCTTGATTTGGAAAGAAAGGTGATTCTTATTTCTTGTTCTTTTTTTAAATGTTTGCAATTTAGATTATCATAACTGTTCCATTTTAATGGTACTTGATAATCAGCCTGCTGCTTCACCCACCCAAAAAAAGACCCTCTATTGTTTGCTTGAATATCTTGTAGAGCATGTCATTCGTTGAGATTGCGTGAGAGTTTCATGGCCTTTTAAGCTACTGGTGCTTTTTATCTTCATTTTTTCTTCTAATGGATGGGAGGATGACACCAGTGATTAGTTTTATGCTCCAACAATACCATTTGGCATCCGCACATGTTTCAACAGTTAAATTGGTCAGCATTGTGGGAACATAGTCTGAAGTTGTCCCTGTTTGTTCCCTTAGTCTGAGTTCTAACTGAAGCATTTTTGATAGTTCCACAGTTTATTGGTCCTGTATTATTGCTAATTACAGGTAAGGGGTTCTCATGTTGGTACATATCTTCCCAATTCTGGAATTTGGCACCAGACTCAACGGTTTCTGAAGAAAGGTTCTTCTGATACAAATACTGTTCACCACTTGGATTTTGATGCTCCAACACGGGAACATGCTCATCTGCTGTCAGATGACAAGGTATTCCTTTTTATTCAACTCTCTTAGGCATTCTTTAAATACTGTCTTAGTTACTTATTGTTATTGTACTGCAAGTTTTGTTTATGTCTACAAATTTTGATATTCCTTAGAATGTAGTGAAAGATGTAATAATGGAAGACTTTGTATAAAAAAAGTTTTGAACTAATTTTGGTGCTTTATTTTGTTGCTTTATTCAAATTTGTTATTTGCTATGCTTTTACTTTTGTTTAAGCCAGAAAATTTTATTTTGCCTCTGCAGAAACAAGATGAATCTCTCTTGGAGGATGTTTGGATTCTTTTGAGAGCTGGAAGACTGGAAGAGGCATGTGGTCTTTGTCGCTCTGCTGGTCAGGTATCTAAGAATTGGACAAAATTGAGTTGGTGGAATATGTAACTCTATGTTTCTCTTTCCCATTCTACTTAGTAATTCAATGTTGACAGCCATGGAGAGCCGCAACTTTATGTCCATTTGAAGGAATGGATCTGTTTCCTTCTGTTGAAGCCTTATTGAAGAATGGAAAAAATCGAATGCTGCAAGCCATTGAACTTGAAAGTGGCATTGGCCGTCAACTGCGTCTATGGAAATGGGCTTCCTATTGTGCCTCAGAGGTAATGTTAAGCTTATTTCTCTTTCTTTACATGCAGTTTATCATATACCTGTTCTAAAAGTACTTTTGTTTTTTTCCCTTTTTAAGAGGGGAGGTGGGGATGTGAACCCCCAACCTTGCTCCTGAAGCCCCTTTGGGGGACTTGAGGTGGCAATCAAACCAAAGGCTGATGATCTATTTGTTTCTTACCAGTTTCTTATGTTCTCTTTTTTCTTAACATCATGATGGCCTTCTTTTGATGGCTACTTTCTTCCATAGGCTACATTTCCAAATTGGTCTAAAATAATGAACTCTATGCATTTTGTTGAAGAAATTATATGAAACATTTTCCCTTTTAATAACTGCCAGCTGCAAGTTTTTATATATTTACATCCAATAGAAACTTATTTTTTCAGCATTCTCTTTTTCTGTCTTCATTTTTTGTTCTAAAGAGAATTGCAGCGCAAGCTGATGGAAAGTATGAAATAGCTGTATATGCAGCCCAGTGTAGTGACCTAAGGCGCATGCTTCCAATTTGTACAGACTGGGAGGTATGCTTTTCTTCTTTTGGTTGAAAATATTTGAGAAGCTTTTTTTTATCTTATATTTACCCATGGTATGCAGAATTAAATACATGACAAGGAAAGCTTAGGTCTTTGTTTTAGACAAATGTTATTTTAATTGGTTGCTCATTATTATTTATGAATCTAGCTGATGGGATGATTATGAACTTGATTCAGTTCAATGCCTTTCTTAAAAATTTCTGCTTGAAGTGATGTCTTCATTTGATTGCAGTTTGTGAATTTATAATGCAATCAAGAGTAATGGTCACAAAAATAAGCCCTTTCATCAATTCCATTTTTTGTGCTATTTGACATGTCAGTGGAATAATATATTTCCTGGAATAACTTATTCAAGTCCTGCAATTTAGAGGATATTGAAGTTTGTGCTGTTTCTGATCATAATGTCTGCAGTCAGCATGCTGGGCAATGGCAAAATCTTGGCTTGACATCCAGGTGGATCTGGAACTAGCTCGCTCGCAACGAGGGAGAATGGAACAACTTAAAAGCTACAGAGATAATATGGATGGAAGTCCCTGGCAAATTGATGCTTCCCCACATTCTTCATCTGGGCCAGAAGACTGGCCTCTCCAAGTTTTGAACCAGCAACCCAGGAACCTTTCTGCACTTCTTCAAAAACTTCACTCTAGGTATGTTCATTGTATAATATTTCTTTTGATAAAGTTCTATAACATATTAGTTTGCCTTCAATTATTGGCATATCATGGATGTTTTCTAGAATCTGATGTATGGTCTGCGTATCATTTAGTGAAGTAGTTAATGAGGCTGTTACTCGAGGGTGCAAGGAGCAGCAACGGCAAATTGAGGTTTCTCTCTCAATAAAACAATTTTCTCTATTTGTGCATTGATTTTGTTTGACTAATGAGGTTAATACATTAGGGAATTCATCATTGTAGTAAATGAGTTTCTTCGTGTACTTATCATAAAATTTGTGCAAGTTTCATTGGGTATCCCATGCATTTTGTGCTTGAATGCTTCTCTCCAATTTTTGCTTGACAGATGGACCTTATGTTGGGGAATATACCCCACCTCCTGGACATGATTTGGTCATGGATAGCACCATCAGAAGAGGATCAGAATGTTTTCAGGTATCATATTATTAGATCTCTTGATTTAAAAGCAAAACCTTCATTGGAGAATTGTCATTTTAAGATTGATAGAGTTGTTTTTTGGTGCCATTTCTCTTGGTTGCATTGGTGTCATTGTAAACCACAAATTTGCCCAAAAAAATAGGGGCCATTACTCAGTTATGTTCCAACTGTTGTGGGAAGAATAATTTGAAGTATCACTGGACCAAGCAATTGCCTTTGATCATTTAATACATCCTTTCAGTGTTTGTTAAAATTATATGTGTTATTGTACTTCTTATAGGTTGTCATTTTGACCAATTAGCATTGTGGCTTTTGGTCAGGCCTCATGGTGATCCTCAGATGATTCGATTTGGTGCTCATATGGTGCTTGTGCTTAGATTTCTGCTTGGAGAGGAAATGAAGGATTCTTTTAGGGAGAAGCTTATGAATGTTGGTGATCTTATTTTACATATGTAAGTATCTTCAGGTTAAGATCTTATGGCTTTCTATATATTAGTCTAAAATTCAAGTGATAAATTAGGGAGATCAAATAAACTTAGAGCAACTTACCATTTAGTTTCTGGTTGTTGGCTTCATGTGACAAGCACAAAGCTGCTTGACATATGTAGATGCACTCACATGCACATGTACTTCTGCACATGTATGCACAAGGTTATCCAAGACTTGTTTCTGACACAACCATGATTCCTATGGAGTATTGACTGCTATATAAGCCTTTTGGGTGGTTCTTCTACGTGTGTTCTGAGTTTCATGATTAAGATTGTCATAATTTGGTGCCCAAGTTTATTTGCTAAATTTTATTAGTTTGCAAATCCACATTTCAGGTATGTGATGTTTCTATTTTCAAAGCAACATGAGGAATTAGTTGGGATTTATGCTTCTCACCTAGCACGCCACCGTTGCGTTGACCTCTTTGTGCACATGATGGAATTAAGGCTAAATAGCAGGTATCTGTGATTGTTCATGAGGTCCTCTGCATTCTTGGTCTTCTATTGCTAACATGATTTGATTCTCTCTTTTTTTTTTTTGCTTTTTTTTTTTTTTTGGGTCTGTTTGGAGGGTCTAAGCTCAAGAGGGGAGGGGGATGAGGAGGTGGGATTTAAACCCCTGCCAACCTGTCATGATTTGATTCTTAATGGAATCTAACCACACTCAACAGAAAAATTGGATCTTTGGGGCATTCATTGGCAACCTTTGTTAAATAGCATCAAGTTTAACACAATATCCTGTATATAACATCAAATTCTCAGTTGTTTAATTGGTGATTTTTTTGCCCTTTTTCTTGGTGAACAGTGTGCATGTCAAATATAAGATATTCCTCTCTGCCATGGAGTATTTACCATTTGCTTCAGCTGATGATTCAAAAGGGAGTTTTGAAGAAATTATTGAGAGGTACCCACAGATTAGTGTAGCAATTTCATGAATTCAGAAAAGACAATGGAATTAATTACTTGAAATATACAATAATAGGGTGCTGTCAAGGTCCCGAGAGATCAAAACTGGAAAATATGATGAGTCATCAGATGTTGCAGAGCAGCATCGGTTGCAGAGTCTCCAAAAAGCTATGGCCATTCAATGGCTTTGCTTTACACCACCTTCCACAATTACCAATGTTAAGGACATTAGCACTAAACTTCTTCTGCGGGCACTGATGCACAGGTAATTGAAGTGGATTCTTTTGCACCAGGAATTTTGATTGATAAATATTTCTACTAGACAATGCACTGGATTCTTACCATTGATGTGGATCTTCCATTTTACAACTCATGTTTGAATAAGTTTGAACATCAGGCAGTGGGTTTCCCGTGTGTAACTTTGTGGATGCATAAATTTTCATTGTTAATGTTTCCCTCGTTCCCTGAGCTCTCTCTCTGTTTCTCCCTCAATAAATGCTTCTGAGATAGTGGATAATTAATCATTCACTTTCTTCTTTCCCTTTCTTTACAAGTTGCCTCTCTGCTTTTTCTGAATTTTAACTTCTATTTCTCTATGTAGTAACACATTGTTTAGGGAATTTGCTCTAATTTCTATGTGGAGAGTGCCAGCAATGCCGATAGGTGCACATTCTTTACTTAGTCTACTTGCTGAGCCCCTGAAGCAGCTTTCAGAAATACCTGATATCCTTGAGGATTATGCTTCAGAGAATCTTAAAGAGTTCCAGGACTGGGTATGCTTGATGTGAATACCTTCACATCATTCACACTTATATCTTCTTTTTGTCTTCTGATATCCTTACTTGCTTTTTTATTTTGATGGTGTGTTCTATTGTTCCTTAGAGTGAGTACTACTCCTGTGATGCAACTTATCGAAATTGGCTGAAGATAGAAGTAGAAAATGCTGAGGTTCCTCCCCTTGAACTCTCAATAGAAGAGAAACAAAAAGCCATAGCAACAGCACAAGAGACACTAAATAAATCGATGGCATTACTTAAAAGTTAGTGTTGCTTATTTTATTTACTGGTAACCAGCTCCCATAGAAATGTTCTTATTGAGGATGGTGATTATGCTTACTTTCTTTCATTAGTAAGCATTCTGAATTAAGATATCGACTTGAAAGGCTTTGAACTATTACCACAGGGAACGAGAATCCTTGGTTGGCTTCTGTTGAGGAACATGCATATGAATCAGGTCCTTTATTCCTTGAATTGCATGCCACTGCTATGATCTGCCTGCTTCTGGTGAATGTCTTTGTCCAGATGCCACCATATGCACTGCATTAATGAGTGCCCTTTACTCTTCAGTCAGTGAGGAAGTTGTGTTGCACCGCCAATTAATGGTATGTCTCATGTTTCTTGTTCTTCTGAGTTGGACCTGTATAACAGTTTCCCTTTATTTAAGATATTCTTGCTGTATGGTGTCAGATGCGCATTAACCTAATTAATTTAGTAAATGAAATGAAATTTGGTATTTACCTATTCTAGAACTATAATTAAGTGCATTTTCACTGGGATCAAGTCAAATTTGTAATTGACTTGATCAAGGTTTGCAATGACCTAGTGACACATCATTCCAATGAACTGGCCAGGTTAATATGAGATCATTAGTTTTCAAATCTCTTGAAAATTTATTTTTTTTTTTTTACTAAATTTTGCATAATAAATGTAGACATAATCTTTCATATTAAGACATTAGACTCAATTTAAGTTAGTTATATATTATATTTATGAACTTTTGTATTTAAAATGATCATTAACTTAGGAAATTTATTAATTATAAATGTATTTTATAATATTTTAAATTTAGCAGTTAAACCAATGACTCAACAAATGACCAGGTGGCCCCAATGATCTGACTTACTACCCAGTCAATGACTGGGTCAGGTTTGATAACTATTGTTGATGGAATTAATTAGTACTTCATCTAGTGTTTAGTGTAGAAAATATTATTTTGGCACATGGCCAAAAATTCTGAGGCAATTCAATGTTGACGTTCCTTGTTAAATTGATCTTACATTTTATAAATTGTCTTTTTTGTTCCTGAACTGAATTTTTATGGCAGGTGAATGTTGCCATTTCTCCAAGGGACAATTACTGCATTGAGGTTGTTCTTCGCTCTTTGGCAGTAGAGGGTGATGGACTTGGGCCACACGTAATTGTTGATGGTGGTGTACTTGGTGCTGTCCTGGCTGCTGGCTTCAAAGGTATGGGACAATCTGTGCTTATAGTTGCCTGTAGCAAAAACTTCAAGCAGGGATGTGAAGAAAATGGGTTGTCTGTGCTTGCGGAAGAATGAGGAAGGGGTTCAAAAATTTTCTCTAGTAATGACACTCTGATAACGCAAATGAAAATAGTACTTGAAGAATTAGGTTGCCATCTCATATTATATGAAAATGCCTTAGCAAAAGAGCTGATTGAAGTGACCTGAAGAAAGAAAGGCGATGAGAGGAGATAAGGTCTGTTAATAATGGGGTAATTTCCAACTGTTCTAACTGTATTTTGCTTTAACCAATTAAGGTGAGCTTGTTCGATTCCAAGCTGGAGTTACACTAGAAATTTCCAGATTAGATGCCTGGTATGTAGGTGCAGATGGATCCTTGGAAGTCCCGGCACCATACATCGTGCAGGGCCTTTGTCGTAGGTGCTGTCTTCCGGAAGTCATTCTTCGATGTATGCAGGTAACTTTCTCCATTATTTTGCACATCCTGGATTGATTTACCTATGATATATTTGGCATCCGTCCTCATTAGATACTTCTCCATGTTCTTTCATTTAAAGTAATGGTATTGCCTTTTTTTAGGTATCTGTTTCATTGATGGAGTCAGGCAATGAACCAGAATGCCATGATGAGCTGATTGATCTTGTCAACTGCTTGGAAACTGGGTTTCTTCACTTGTTTAGTCAGCCACAACTTCAGGTGGTTGGTTAAGTTTGTTTCATTTGTGGACGATCAAATGCTAACACTGGCTGACATTGGGTTTCGATGATGTCCAGGAATTTCTATTATTTGAGAGGGAATATTCAATATGCAAAATGGAGCTCCGGGAGGAACTTTCACATTGAGTATCAGCATTCTGCGAAATTAGTTATCGACACCTGGAGGAACTCCTCTTAAGTATTCCATTCTGGCTTGGCAACTCTAGGAAAAATTTTCAGACTTGCTGGGTGAACCTGCTGATAACTCGAGGCTGAACTGGATTAATTGATTTGCTTACCACCAGCTAATAGACGCTTAACGGATAACTGATACCATATTGGCTTGCACTGGCCGGCATCAAAGAGCATGCAGGCAGGATGTAGGCAAGTTTTCTAAATTTTTGTTGATGCTATTGTGTTAACATTAACGTGAAAACACATTCTACACTAAATTTTGCAAACTATTAGTTCCAACATTTATATATTACCGGCAAAACAGTACTGACGTTGTTCAGAATGTGCTTTGTAATGGTGAAATTTATTAGTTATTAGTGCTGTGTAGGTGTGTAACCTGTAAGGTCTGTCTATTTATATGTATGCGGTATTTTCTACCAAAGCAGTGTCAAATTGCATACAATAAGTTTACAATTGGTAGAATTCCTGGATGCTAGCAGCAATTTTCGAAGTAAAATTGAATTCTAGCATTGTTGTTAAACTGATGTTCTTGGCGCAATTTTAAATACCATCGCAACTCTCTAGCTTCTTTATTTTTAATAACTTGAAAGGTGCGGTAAAATGTGTGTGTGTGTGTGTGTGTGTGTGTGTGTTCGGTAAATTTGAAGTGATTTTGCTTTGAGTAATGGGCTACATTCTCCATGAATAAAATTTTATAAAACCAAACGTGTAGGCCTGTAAATTTATTTGTATTAAGGAGCGTATGTACGTAACCTAGTTAAAGAGGCGAAGTGTGGAATATAATAATTTATTTATTTTTAAAATTAAAATTCGTATTATCTTTTTCAATATACATTTAGTGCTTAGAATTAACTATGATATAAATAAAAACTTTTAGCAACTGTTAAACATGATTTGATCATCGTCTGATTCATTGGAGAGAAATATGAGAAAGAATTCTACAAATCAAGTGGATCAAATAATTGAAAGGGGGCAGATCTCTGATTACATGGTTTTCCTTTGATAGAAGGTCCCCAAACTAAATTATTTTTTTTAAAAATAATTTTATTTTCTTAAAAATCTCTTATTACTCGAACTTTTAAGTACTTGATTTTCCCAGCACCCAAACTTCTATATATATATATATATATATATATATATTTATTTATTTATTTATAGTGCCCCGTGCCAGATTTTAGGTACCCATAAAGCCATTTCATCAATTTTCCTACGCTTTAACTCTTTAGCCGACCCGGGTACGCCAGCCTCAGCCACCTCCCCCCCTCCCCAAAAAGAAGGCTCCCATTTACCTTAAATGTCCAAAAATATCTAAAATTTTTGTCGAATTTTAGATATGGGTTTAATCGGATTGTAGATTTTCTCTAGCTTTCCTTCTCTTTCTCGGTAAATTTTCTCGATTTTGAGTTATGGGTTTAAGCGGATTGTAGTTTTTCTCTCACTTTCCTTCACTTTCTCAGTATCCAAACATTCAAAACCTCAATTTTTCGGAAAAAAAAGGCAGAGAAAAATACTCTCTTTATTTATCAATTAAGCTATTGTAGTTCTTCTCTAGCTTTCCTTTACTTTCTGGGTTCCCAAACACCACAAAACCTCAATTTCGCGGCAAAAAAAAAAAGCCCTAGAAAAATACTTTCTTTATATATCGATTAAGCTCCTCGAACCAGTATCTAAAAGAACTACATATGTAATTTAGTTTTAGCTGTCTTAAGCATCAAAACGCAATTCTTATGCTTAAAAGTCTCGTCTTGCTTACTCATTTCTCTAATTTTCTTCATAAAGATCTCATCTTCCTAATTTTTTTCTCTGATTTCCGTTCACTTTTTCATGTTCTATATGAAAATTTTCAGATGGGTGTCTCTTTCAAGGTCTCAAAAACTGGTACTAGGTTTCGTCCAAAGGTTGTTGTTCAACCAGAGGCAACTGCTGATGAGGTTTCAGAGAATGCCAAGGATAAGTCAGTGCTTGGACCGAAGAATGGATCTTCCGGGAGAAAGCTTCAGGTTATTATATGAGCTCTCTTCCTTTGTTTGTTTGGTTTAGGAGGATGTGTGGAAGATTAGTGTAAAGGGGAAGAAAGGAGCGTAAGAAAAGGAAAGGAAAATTTATTAATTCTGGCTCCAGATCTAGTCCTTCATGTTTGCAATGTTCTCGGAATTGAAACAAAATAAAAATTTTTCAAAACTGGTAGTGCAGTGATTTAACTGATCAAAATAAATTCTGGTGCACTATGTGTCTTTAGATTGGTTATCTTTAGTTTATGTTAAATTCAGTTAATTTTTGCAGATCACATCTCAGTACAGCATACTTCAAAAATAGTATACTCATTTAATGAGGAAGGTGTGCTGGGATATTTAGAATTTGGCGAGAGAGTTTCTTACTATTTCTTTGTTTATTTACTTCTTATGCATGCAAAACACATCCTGGGGTAAAGAGAAAGAGGGAGGGTTTGCATCTGTCTTTTCTTATTCTCTTTTATTTTTTTTAATGAAGCTGTATTTACTTTCTGATCTAGTGCTCAATGATTGCACAAAGGGGTGATCTGGATGTCTTGTTCTATTTTTGGCTTCTTCATTTGACAATCAGAGATGTTTTTCAATATAGGGTGTCATTGTTGGAGGGAGTGAAGATGAGGCCAACATCTCGAAATCATCCATCTCTGGTGCAGTACCTATAATATCTCTGTGTTGAGTTCTCAATGTATTTATCTTGTTATCTTAATTAATGTATAAGTTTCTTTTTCTTTTTATTTTTCTATTTTTTGGTCTTGTTTTGCCAGATCATGAAGTTTCAATCTTGTTAAACCTGTATCCTGATGGGTATTCTATTGGAAAACCTTCAGAGGTATGTTGAAAAGAACATTAAATCTTGGAAAGTTGAATGTACGGAAAGTTTCTTTTCATATCATCTATTTGTATTTATTAAGGCCATGTGTTCTGCAGAACGAGGCTGCACATCAGTTGATAGCTCAAGATGCTCTGAAGCCGTTGAACCCTTATGATAGAACATCTGAAATGCTCTTTTCGGTATGCATCTCCTTGTTATAATGTCTCCTTGCTTTTGTGAGCAGCTTGTTTGTAGCTAGTTACTCATTAAAGATTTTTTATGATAAGATAGGATGTTTTGCCAATGTAGACATTTGTTGCTTGTGAATATATACATGGGAATTTACCTATACTATAACTGTGAAATATAATGTATGGGAACTTGTATGTAGTACAGCTAACAAAACTTTGTTGCCATGTCAAACACTGGGAAGCTTCATGGTGGACACCAGTTATTTCTGTGCTTGGCTTTTTAGGTAGGAAGAGGTTGTTCTAATTGCATGTCATATTGGAGGACACCTTCTGTAGTGAAATAACTTCATTTTGCTATGCTTAAGCCAAACAATAAAGCTGTTGCTCTATTTTACCTAAAATAATTGTGCCTTGCATCAGTCACTGTCCACGTTTTATTTAGAGGATTAATATTTTTTAACTGATTTTCATGGTTCCCATTGCATGAATGCATTTGAAGGCAATTGAATCTGGTTGGTTGCCTGGAGATAATTTGGATGACATACCGTGCAAATATGTTAATGGCACACTCATATGTGAGGTAAGTAATATACCTTAACAGTCTCAAATTTACTAGCCTTTCTCACAGGTTTTTCAGGTTACTGTGTAAAAGCAGCATTGTTCAAGTAATTGATGTGAATTTTATGAATAAGTATATGTGCAAAATATTCTTATAGGCACACATTTGCATGCATGGAAACCAAGGAATTATTGAAGTTGTTACATCATCAGTGATTTTCTGGATTGCCAACATTATAACTCTTGCAGGTGCGAGATTATCGAAAATGTGCTCCTCAGCAAGGGTCCAGTATCCCATCTATGGATGGGCAGCCTGTTGTCAATAAAGTCTGCCTTAAAATGTCGTTGGAGAATGTAGTGAAAGATATCCCATTGCTCTCGGATAACTCTTGGACCTATGGTGACTTGATGGTGAGTTTGGTTAACAAGGCTCATCTGTGGAAGGTGGAAATTTAATTTAAACCATTCATTTGATCATTTGGTCACTTTTATGTTTGACTGCAGGAAGTAGAATCCAGGATATTGAAAGCCTTGCAACCACAACTTTGTCTAGATCCTACACCTAAATTGGATAGGCTCTGTACTAATCCAGCTTCCACAAAGGTAAGGAATTTGATAGCAATTAAATGTCCTTCTGGTCGAGGAATTCAATTGTGTGCTTCTTAACTGTGCTGAATGTCTTTGGCAGCTTGATTTAGCTCTGAGCTGTTTACGGAGAAAAAGATTGAGGCAGATGCCTGAAGTTACGGTCACACCTAATAACAGGACCAATGGAAAGAAAGTTTGCATAGATCGAGTACCAGAAAGTTCAAACAGTCGGTTTGTAGATTCAGGAATCATGCCAGCCACTGTGATGGCACAGCACGTGCAGGAGAATTTAGCTGCTCAAAACCTTGGTCCAATTAACATGTCAGCCCTGAGACCAAGAAGCATTGTTGGAGATGGTCAGCGGTCAAGGTATCAATTAGGGGTTGGAACCCCTAGAAGTATGCAAGATCAAGGGTCAGCACCTCTTGTTAACAGTTCAGGAGCTTTCCCCTCTGTGCAGGACATGATGATCACATATAGTGACAATATGAATTCTGTTGCTTCTCTTCATAGAAATAGAGAAAATCAAGATGCACAAGTTTCACCTTTATCCAATTTCAATAAGAGGGCAAGGCTTACACCTGTGGGACCTGATGGAAGTCAACAACATCAAATAGGGGCCCATATGGATGCCTTCCATGCAACAGACATGTCGAAGAGTTCTTTATTGCCTCGGCAAGCAATGACAAGAGGGATTCAGTATACTAATGCTAGTGGTCAGAATTATCCCCAGCAGATGTTTGAAGGGGCAATGAACCAGAATGCTGTCACACCATCATTCTCAGCTGGACAGACAGGTGTGAGATTTGGTCCAAAGGAAGAACAATTTGAAACAGAAAAACTGGATGGGTCAGAGCCCATCCCAGTTAAGAATGATATTCCGATGATGGAAACAGAAACAAGCCATTTGGATCAGCAGCAATCACGGCTACAGCCAAGGTTACATCTCGTGAGATCGAATATCCCTCAGACAGCTTGGAGCAGTCTCAGCCAAGAACCACTCTCAACGAGGAAACCAGCTCAAAGTCCCCAATTATCTACTGGGGCTTTGGCTCATTCTCCACTGTCATCCAAGTCTGGGGAATTCTCAAGTGGTTCAGCTGGAACTCACTTTGGAGCACCTCCTACTGTTTCCCTTGGGTTGCAAAAAGAGAAGGCAGCAGTCAATTCAGTTCCAGCAGTTGGTGGAGCCCCATCTTTGACTTCTAGTGCTAATGACTCATTGCAACGGCAACACCAGGTCCAAGCTGGTCCAAGGCGAAGATCCAATTCTCTCCCAAGGACCCCGGTAATCAGTGGGGCTGGCTCCCCTGCAAGTGTTAGTAACATAAATGTCCCACTGAATGCAAGCAGTCCTTCTGTTGGAACCCCATGTGTGGCCAATCAGGCCATGTTTGAAAGGTTCTCCAAGATTGAGATGGTAACCATGAGGTATAATGCACTGTATGGTTATCTCATTTCAGTTTAAGTTATGGTATTTTTCCTCTAAATGGTAGATAGACATTGTAATTTGGTTTTTGAGCTGGTAGAATCCCTTGTTCTTGAGCCACATAGCTTGAAAATCAAATGAATAAAGCATCAAGTGCTAATCAAATTCTCTTGAGTTATAAGTTGAGGTGCATAATTTTTCTTCATTTTTATGTTTGCTTGGGTCATAAGTTGCCTCCATCTTTATGCCTCTCTCTCTCTGGATTAAGGTGTTGTATGATGTTTTCAATGGAAATATCATGATATCTGTCCATTTTAGTAACTCATCACCCAATTTAATTTGTTTTCTTCTAGGTACCAACTCAACTGCAAAAAGAACAAGGACAAGGACAAGGACCACCCTGTCGGGAAACACAAAACATATTCGCCTCAATATCTGCTGGATTGTCTTTCTAAGTCTGCAAACTATGAGGATTATAAAGATGACAAAAGTACAAAGCGATTATCCAATTCACTTGTGGGTGGCAGCAGAAATGCCTGCAAGATGAGAGTTACAAAATATAAGTTGGAAGACAGAGGACTTCAAGGTCTGTTTTGTCTTGCGACTCCAGGTCTCTTGCCATGTTAGATAATTGCCTTGCTTACCTAGCCTAAAAACTCTATTTTTCTGCAGGACATGGTGTGACTAGGATGATCATGTTAGAGAAGCCCAATGATGGTACTGTAGCAATGCATTATGGAGAAGTAGAGGATGGTGATGTTCTCTCTGGAGAAGAGTATCTTCCTACTCTACCCAATGTTGTAAGTTGCTACACAAGTGATTCTCAGTTTTTTCTTCCTTTTTTTTTGATTTTTTATTGGATATCTTCATCAATCATTGTTATTCATGTCTTTTGTTATTCATGTCTTTTGTGCCTCTTATCCTCTTTTTAGCATCTTAAACTTTCAGTGACATGTATTTGTGATTTCTCGATTCATCATTGTCATCCATATCCCATGTGGCCTTTTCTCTTCTTATCTGTATTTTAAGCTTTCAATAACATATGTGCATCATCCACTTTTGTCCTTTGATTTAGTCTTGTTATAAACTTCCAGCTGATGCTCCTCACCAAGTATCAGTGTTACCAATCTGTGGGTTTCCAGCTTGTTTTTATCCACTTCATCTGTAATTTCTGAACCATGAGGCAGAGTTTTATGCCCTGTTCAGCATGGTCCATATGGCACACTAGTGATTGCGTGTAGCAGGCTATATAGCAACTTGGCTTAAAGGATATGTTAGCCGAAAATTTTTCAGTTGCATCAGCATTTTTACTTTTACATTTATTTAGTTGCATCACATTCCTATACCACATTCTTATACCATCCCTTTATTTGAATTACAATTCTAAACCTGGATTATTATAAGAAATATATGCCTCATTTTTGACTTGCAGTTTTCATTTATTCTTATTGCAGCACTTTGCAGATTTGCTTGCAGCACAATTTTATTCACTGGTATGATTTGAGATAAAAGTCTTTCTTGTTCAGAAACTATGAATTTTTTTTCAATGTACATGACTATTGGAACTGGCTTATGCAGATGATCCGCGAAGGGTATGAACGGGTCGATGATAACATTCATCCAAGACCATCCCGCATGAGTGTTTCTTCAAGTGGCCAACCAAATGCTGCTGGAGCCCCTCTAAATAATTCTTCTGCTGAGGTGCAGCAATATAATGAAGCAGTTTCTGGTCAGCCATCTAATGATATAAAGCCAAATCTTGGTGGCAACACATCTGTTAGTTCATCCCAGAATGTACTAGCAAACACTAGGATGCTGCCTCCTGGAAACCCCCATTCCTTACAGATGCCTCAAGGCCCACTGTCTGGTGTCTCAATGCCTGCAAGATCACATCAGTTAGACATGCAACCTTCTCTTCAGCTGCAGCAGCAGCAAAATCAGCTTGCCTCAATTCAGCAGCAGCATACACAGTTCCAGAGGTCGCCCATGGGGCTTCCATCAAATCCACTTTCTCACTTGAATTCAATTGCCAATCCCATGGTCAATAAGCCTTCAACTCTCCAGTTCCAGCTGTTGCGACAACAGCAGCAGCAGCAACAACAGCAGCAGCAACAGCAGCAGCAACCACAGCAGCAACCGCAGCAGCAGCAACAACAACAACAGCAGGTCCAACAGCAACAGCAGCAGCCACAGCAGCAGCAGCAGCAGCCACTGATGCAATCGAGGAAGATGATGATGGGACTTGGAACAGCTATGGGTATGGGGAATATGGGAAACAACATGGTTGGTTTAGGAGGCCTGGGTAACACCATGGGTATTGCAGGTGCAAGGGGACTAGGAGCAGCAGGAATCTCTGGACCAATGGCCGCTGTATATGGTATGAATAACATGGGTCAGAGTCCAATGAGTCTGGGCCAGACTCCCAACATTACCAATGTATTAAGCCAGCAACTTCGTCCTGTAATGAATCAAGCTGCTCAGATGAATTATAGGATGCACAATCGAACAGGCATGCTAAACAGTCCTCAGTCGGGCATAGCAGGGATGTCAGGTGGTAGACAGGTGCACCCAGGCTTACTGGGCCAGTCTTTAAACCGATCTAATATGAATCCAATGCAACGAAGTGCGATGGGGTCCATGGGTCCACCAAAGTTGATGGCAGGGATGAATCTATACATGAACCAACAGCAGCAGCAGCAACAGCAATTTCAGCAACAGCAGCAGCAGCAACAACAACGGCTGCAACAGCAGCAAGAAACAGGTGCATCCCTGCAAGCTGTTGTTTCGCCTCCACAAGTAGGTTCACCATCAACCTTGGGAATTCCACAACTGAACCAGCAATCCCAGCAACAACCTCAGCAGCAGCCAAGCCCACAGCAAATGGGCCAACGAACCCCAATGAGTCCACAGCTGAGTTCCGGAGCAATCCATGCCATGAGTGCTGGTAATCCAGAGGCTTGTCCTGCCAGTCCCCAACTCAGTTCTCAGACCCTTGGCTCAGTGGGAAGCATATCAAACTCTCCGATGGAGCTCCAAGGTGTGAACAAAAGTAACTCTGTTGGTAATGCATAGTTAGATTGACATCCCTCTCCAGAGCAATTTTTCCACAAAAATAAGGCAGTGGCTGCATCCATGAAACAGCATCCAGTTCCGGTGTGTCAAAATCAGCTGCATGGGTTTCTCTCTCTCTGTCTCCTTTTTTTTGTTTGTAGCTTACATAATTATCCAAGTGATTAGAAGGATTCGTGATTATCCATAGTGGATCACTTTCAAGGCTAGGTAATGGACCTTTAAGATTTCTTATGTTTTGAACAGCAAAATGATTAGACATAAACAAACATTGTATATTGGCATGCCATGCTACAACTGCTTAGGAGCTTGCTAATGCTTAGTTTGGTTAACTATGAACTCTAGTCGACTGTGAATATGATCTGTCAAAAAAAAAAAAAAAAAAAAAAAAACAAATGATTCAGCTATCTGCTTGCACTATATTGTTTTGCATTTGTCATTTATCTGAGAAGTCAGTTGCTGTTGCTATAAACCGGAATATTATTAGAAGCATGCGACCAAGCGTTGATTATATGCTTGGGACTCTGTGGCATCTTCGGGCATGAAAAAGACCACACTGTTGAATGCAGATTTCATGTAGCAGTTTTAGGTATGGCCCTCAAGGAATTGGAACCAGCTGAGAATTGGTCAAGGTAATGTTTTTGTTTTACATACTTTGCTGTCCGCTAGTCTCTCAATGGTTGCAAAGTGCCACACCAAGAAATAACGCCGTCTGGTATGGCGGGGGGAAAAGAGGGGATGGAGAAGGATTGTGGCTAAAGATATATAATTGGCATCTTTGGATTCGAAGTCATATCTCTACAAAAAATAATAGGAGCACAGTTTTAGGTCCCATCATCCCTTCGACTCTCTAGGTGCATTCCTGAAGCAAGTGGAATTCACAGTACTTGAAGGAGATTTCCTCCTCATTGATAATGATGATTTCCTCTTCAATGATGATGATGATGAAACATTATCACGATTCATTTAGTATACAATCTAAGCTCTTGACGCCATTTCAGCTAACACCAATTATGAAAAATGGGGTTATAGTTTGATATAAATTGGCTCTTCTCTTTGTTGGTCGCTGTAAGAGTATCTTAGAGAAAATTCTGTGTGTTCAGAAAACTAAAGTCCCTTTTATAACGAGTGCTAGCTCGTGCCTGATATGCAGTTAGAATATTGTACCTTCTAGGTGTTATTCCCAGGACCCGAACCTGGATAACTAATTTTGGGAACTTACACAGCTTTGTTTATAAAATCCAAATAGTTGTCCCCTCTGGTCGAGGCCCGGAAAATGATAATAATATTTTCTATTCAAGGACGAGGGCGGAAGGAGAAATCCTTGTCCCCTGCTGCGTCCTTCCGTCCGTCCTGTTGTCATTCCTTATCCTGATAGCAGCCAGCCAGGCTGCTTCCACTTATTTGATACATACATCTCCAATAGTAATCCGGCTGCACACTCGTCCACGATTTTTTCAATGCTTCAAATGCAAAACTAGAGCATGGATTGGAGTCTGTCGTGCACCGTCCTCACATGGCTCCTGGTGATATCTTTCAAGCTAGGACAACCACATAGGGCCATTGTAAGCTCAAGCTCATTCTTCAGCATTTCAATCACCTGTCTCACCCCATTTTCTCCTTTTGCTGCCAACCCATAGAGGACAGGCCTCCCAACCTGCAAGGCAGCAAGAAATTCAGCAACCACACAAAGACAGGTAATCAATATTCAAGTATTGGCTTGCATGGTCTTGTTTTGCATTATCTGGAGAAATTCAAAATGACAGAAAGAAAGCTAGTATCTATAGTGATCAACTTGTATTCAAGTATAACATTTTAACAACTGCTTGTGATGCAGTTAGTAGTAGAAGCTAGACGTTTCTCCAGATGTAAATGGAAAAGGAAATCCTGTTTCAGGGTCCAAGAAGAGTGTACTCATCAAATGATCAAAGGCAGAAAAGCAACAAAAGATTTCAAAATTTGAATGAATATACCACTTGGTTAGATGAACTTACAAGGACTGCTTGTGCACCAAGGGCCAGTGCCTTGAAAACATCTGTCCCTCTCCTCACTCCTCCGTCTAGTAGAACAGGAAGCTTTCCTTCAACAGCACGAACCACCTGAAATGCAACATTTCAATGTAGGAATTACAATGAACCGTTAACATTCAAACCTATCTAGCTATGAATCACGCTAGCACTGAAATTCTGCAATATTTAAGTCAACACCTCTTCCAGAACAGAAATTGTGGCAGGAGTATAGTCTAGCTGGCGAGCTCCATGATTTGAGACAATGATCCCAGCAACACCAACTTCCACAGCCTTTAAGGCTGTCAGAAAATGCACCCAAGTAAACAGGTATGATTGAACATGTAACTAACCAAAAAAGTGCAAGCATATTAATAATAATATTCCTGTAAGAATGACTTCAATCATACCCTCCCAAGAAACAGACACTAAACGTATTCAGAAATATAGTTGTAGCTAAAATGAATGTGTGATCCATCAAATACTTTTTTATCTTACCATCTTCTCGAGTTAGTACTCCCTTGATCAGAATCGGCAACTTTGTAACAGATCTTAACCATCCTATATCCTGCCGATGAAAACACTCAGTAAATAAAGGAACACGGGCAAAAGAAATGCGATTCTTCTGAGCATATATGCCACTACATGGCTGTAAAATTGTAGATACTGAATAGACCAATTAATACAATAAGCACAGACATAAATTCTGTCAGAACTGTATAAACAGCACATCTATTCTAGTGGTCCCCTCTTCAGTGAAAAATGAGCCTGAGAATGGGCACCTTTGTGATGCTACATCCAAGCAATGCTAGTTAAAGGCCAGTGGCTAATTACCGTCCAACTCAAAGAAGCATCCATGATTGAATTGGCATAAAATTCAAGATTTGAGCCGTGATCCTGCAAAATTTAGCTCATTACACATGTATGCACATACATACATACAGGCTTGTATTGTATAGAATGAATGAGCTCAGAAAGAAGAAGGGAAAGAGGGGGAAGTTTTAAGCCTAAAATCCAAAAGGAGATGGACACAGGCACAATATTTTGTGTTCAGATTGTTCGTTGGACCAATGTCTGTATTCTATTAAACTCCAATTGTTTCACTTACAGAGGAAACTTCTGGCGATATGAGACCTTCCAAATTCTTCTGTTGAGGTACAATCATTCTGCAGTTGTTATGTCAATGGTCACTTGATATGCAAAATTGCAGCTTGTTGCAACAAATTGAACAAAAGGAGAGGACAACAAAGTTTTAGCCATATTACAGACGAAACATTCATCGGGCATGAATTCTCACCCAATTAGACAGCCAAAACCAAACTTTAACAGCAACTAATAAAATGTACATCATTAGATAGAATAGAAAAGAAATAACTAGTACTTATTCTTTATGTCTGCCTCCCTTCGACCAAGTCTTGGGGTATCAGCAGTTAGTACAAGAGCCTTATATCCATTCCTTTCGGCTCTTTGTGCTAGATTAACAGCAATGTCTCGTTGTTTATACACCTGTAAACACATAATCAGTTGCAGCTTAGATATTGCAAGAATGAGGGAAAATTAGGCACCTAAAAACAACAAAGAGCTGACTAGAGGCTAATTACATATAGTTGAAAGAATCGAACAGCATTGCAACTGGCAGCAACCTCCTCCATGCTGTATGAGGCCGAGAATGATACAACCTAGAAGGAAAATTTTAGAAAACAAGAACAACTCAATACTCAATCACCCTAAGCAAGAAATGATCTAGAAACTGAATGAATGAACGAATACCATTATGGTTTTGCATGTAGCTGCTGCTCTGGCAGTGGCAAGCTCTCCTGAAGTAAACAGAACAGCTGGTAAATAAACACAAATTTAAGCCAACCTCAGATCTCTGCTGTCATAACTAAAAACCTTCAGGGTGAGCTAGCTTATGCAAAGCAGTTGGTGCTATCATAATAGGAGCTGCCATAGGATAACCCAATATAGTGGTAGACGATGTTATTCTGCTCACATCCACAAGAACTCTAGGCCGAAACCTGAGAAGCCACAGAAACAGATGTTGAAATCTCTTATTAGATAAATTGATTGGGAACATCTTTTAGACCTTACGTAATTCTTTGAAATGCTTTCAGATTCTCTTCCAGTGTATGCTGGTCCTCAGCACCCCCACTGTAGAAGTCATAGAACATTTTTGGGAGGGCCTGTCTAGCCAATTCTTGGAACTCATTTACATTAACTAGTTCAGCAGCCATTGAACCGGGGAACCGATGTTCCTGGCAGGGTACAAAAGATGCCACCACATGAATGTTAACATAAGCATAAGAACAAGCAAGTTTGAATTAGAATCCAAAATAGTGATTAAGCTATTATCCTCAAAAAACAGTGCTTATATCACAGCAGAAAAGCCTCAAATTAGTTCAAGGCAAACTATCACATGGCCCAAACATATCCGGCATATTCTTTTATACACACACACAGAAGACAATACCGAAAAAAAAAAAAGGGAAAACAAATTTAGAGATATTTATTTTATCATATCCAGGGAGACCATATACAGTGCCAAGTCCCCACCGGCACTTGGCTGAATCGATTAGATTGACGATATGGAAAGGGCCAAACTTGGAACTTTAAATCCAGATATCAGGGAAAATCCATAGACATTATTAATCATATCAAGTTTTTATACTTTTAGCTACATGGGATTTAATATCCTTAACACATCTTATACAGAAAATTTGCTCCATGGACGTTATCTTTGTCATTAACACATCCCACAGTCGTATTTAGGTAAGACAGTAGTTAAATTTTTAAATGGTCTGATCATGCTGAGTCGATTTCCTTCCATGTTTTGGATACTCAAGCCATCCCGAGTATCAAAGGTTTCCCCAAATCATCATCCAAAAGTGTCTGCCATTCTTTGCTGATGTGTAAAAAGAAGTTTCACTAGGTCAACAGTTTTAACGATCCAATTCCAGTTAACAAAAATGGGATGATCATCGCAAAAGATAATTCTAATTTAATCTTACAGTATAACAAGCCAAGTTTATCACAGGAAAGAGCTGTCAAAACAAAACAAAACAAAACAAAAATAAATAATCATAGGAGAACTTCTAATACCTGCCTGCAATATCAAAGCATAAAGGCTCCGGAGAGACTGGCAAAGTTTCAATGAACAGACTTGTTTATTTCTAAATGTTATTTTGGTTGCCCAGATAACAAAGTTATACGAGTATAGTCAAGCGATACAGTAAAGTGATATGGTAGGCGGATGACTTTCGAGACTGGATGGGAGTCAAAAGTCGGGAGGGAGGAAGAAGAGAAAAATGGGCTCTGCCTGCCTGCCCGCCTTTCCCACGTCTGTTTTTTTTTTTGGCAAGTGGTCCAACATGTCCAGGTCGCCAAGTTTCCAAATTGTAAAAACACCAGACGCAAGAGGGAAAGAAATGTGATAAGCCTTCCTCGCTGAGCTCAGCTTTCTCGTTTTGGTCTCTTACTACCTACCTTGACATTATTTTTAGCGCCTTTTATGTTGTTTTCTTGCACGATTCCATGCATTTGGAACGAAATTATGGGATAAATTAATTGTTGACTCCAGTCTCCAATCTTGGGAGCTACTATAAACAGTCTCCTTGTTAAGCAAAAACAAAAACGAAAACAAAATAATAATAATAATAATAATAATGATGTTAAGGTTGCCGACATTTGTTCGCGGCTTCACAAAAGTCTGTGGTGCACACCGGGCTGTTTCCCTTTTCTTTGTTTTGGTTCACTATTATGTGACATCTAACGAATCAGCATATGCCCACATGCAAGGGGAATTGGAGAAACAGACAAAAGATCAAGATGAATGCTTTCTTCTGGTCCTGTACCCGACGTGTTCGAAAAGACAGATTCTGTGGTCGACATTGGATGTGGACGACCAATGTCAATATGATCATCCGTGAAAGCAATTATACAATTGCCAGATCTAGGCCATCAGAGACAATCTCCACCATTGATTTGCACGTGGGTTTCACGTGGGGCCCCAAGAATGGGAGGGTTTAAGGAACGAACATCAGATAATGGACTAGGAAACCAATCGGTTGCAGACACCAGCCCGCAAATTGAAATTGTTCAACTTTCCTATCCTTTCGTTACATGGCCCAAAAGTTGCCTTAAAAAGCTTGGTCCATTCATGAGCTCATGACGTGTTGAAATAAAGTTTTTCCAAGCGGAGTACCATGATGCTTAACGAGTTCCTTCGTGCCAATGCCATATCCACCAACAGGCTGTAGCAGAGTGGACTTCCCAATTTTGGAGATGATTCACATGGCTTGCTTTCTGTAGTAGGTGCACATCCAAGCCCAACCAAGTGGTTTTGGGGGCATAATAAGACTTTGAGAGTATATATGCCCATGCAAAAATGCAAGACCCCAGTTCATGCTAGCAAGCCTGCGGGGCCAATGCAGTTGGAGGAGGAAGACGTGTCCTGACAACAGGAAATCAAAAGTACCAAAAAAAAAAAAAAAAACAAAACTGATATCTATTATAAGTGGTAGTCCCAAAACCTGACTCTGGGTCATTTAGAGCAAGCAAAAAGTACACTCAATGCTCAGTCAATTCATCTCACTGACTAAATCGTTTACTTTACCCTCACAATTGCCCGTGTCTTCCCCATCCTCATACAAAGTTTTACTCCCCTGCAATCCTTCTGTTGGCTTATTGAGCATGAACGGCTCCAAAAAGTTAGTTTGTAATCTCTTTAAAATGTAGGCTAACAGTGGGAATTTGATATACAGTATCTTCCAAGCATAGGATGCCATGCTTTCCCAATGCATGCCAAATGCGCAAATCAGAGGTTGCAATATCATTGCAAAACTTCAATTTAAGCAGCCAAAGGATTAGGGGGATTCAAATTTACCTGTTCAATTATGTTGTTATCTGCCAGAGCAACCCTCTGGTTCTTTATCTGTCCATAACCTTTATTGTATTTCAGTTTACTAACATTCTTAGGACTTGGATATCTGCAAAAAGAACAAAATGCTAGAATATCAATAAGGCATTGAAGTAATTGACAGAACTTTATGTCCCACCGCTAAGGCACAAGCATCATTGCATATTAACTTTCAAAAGAGCAAAAGGAAAGAAGGAAATATGTCAACTTTTTAAAGATAAATGCAATAGATGAGAATGTCTTAACAAGTTTTTAAGTGAAACTCCCAATTTGCAAATGCAATCTAGAACAATGTCTGAAAGGACCAGTATTTCAACCTTTTACAGCATTTTATAGGCTAACCAACAGTGGCAGTGACCATCAAAAGAAAAAAGAAGAAGAAAACAGTGGCAAGTAATGTTAACTTTGTCCTCGCAGTAAGCAATGTGATTTAAGATTATGACATGAAAGAATCCAATAATGAGTTAAGAAATGAAAAGATTGTTCAAGAATGAATGAGAGTTAAAGTGTCACTCTAAATGACCATAGTGTTATGTGAGCTACGTGGGCATAAAAGGTGTGCTCTATTAAGAACCTAAGGTTTGAGAATTAGAAATTTAAAAGTAAAGATTGAAATTTAGGGATTTGCAACAAGAAAAAGAGGATAGGATTAATTTTTTCAAGGGGATTAGTCTCCAATTATCGAGGCCAATGCTCTCTTTGAGGGATAATATTATTAATTATTTGATTCTAAAAGATACAAGATATTATAATTATATAAACTTAATAAATCGTTATTACGGATATAATCATATCTATTAATTTGGAAATAATAAAAAAAAATTAAATAAAATAATTAATAATAATAATTTTTTAACTAAAAGGATGTTATCATTTTCTCACTTTTTAAATTAGTTTTATACTCAAAATTTGTCTCGATTAACTATTTTTTTCAACCTAACCTTCTTCCATAGACTCCTTCTAAAAGCTTGTCTTGATCAACGGTCTTCTTTAATCTTACCTTTTTCCATGGAACTTCTTTAATATAATAATTAAATGCTCTATTACTTTTAATACAATAATTTCTCTTTGAAAAATACTATAAAGTATCAACTGTAACTTACACCTTGAACTTGTTACACATCTTTGAAAGAATAAGTTATTTGGTCAACTTTTCATTTATGAACTCATTAGTTCTATTTAATTCAATCATAATAACTTTTTCTTTTTTGAAAAATTCAACAATCTTTACAGATTCTTTAAATAATTCATCAATTTTCATAAATGACAAATTAGAATATTTAATTAAAAATATAATAAGTTTACTAAAATTTTTGTCATCCATAATTTCATACTCTAAGTTGATATCATTACCAAAATCTTGACCTTTCACAACTTCTAGCTCTAAATCAATGTCATCATCAGAATCTTTGTCATTTATAGCGTCATACTTTGAATCGATATCATCACCTAAATCTTTATCTTCATGCTTTGTCTCTTTAGTTTTCTTAACCTCAGTCGGTTTGCTAACTTCTTTAGCAATTGGGTGATAAATTTTAGTGTCCAACATCTCTTCATATAGGCGAGCAAAGGAGATGGTAGCTACCATCGTCCATGGGTAACGAATTTTGATATGTAATTTTGATTTTATGTTGAATGTCAGGAATAAATCATTCAATGAAAATTTTCATCAATTGTCTTTCTCACCAATCACTCGAATTCACTTTAATATTCTAAGATAGTGGATATCTGACAAATTGTTATAAGTTTTTTATCAACATGGTCTCTTGACTCTGAATAATTTAAAGTTAGAATCATATGAATTATACGAATATATGATATAATATTACAAATCAATGATACGTAAATCTTTCTTTTATTGGCGAATAAGGGGTATAAATTTTTTTTTTTTTTAGGGAAGGGTAAAACAAATCCTTAAAAATACCACTCTAATACCAAATATTGAGAACTTATAATTTGAGAACTAGGGATTTAAAAGTAGAGATTAAGATTTAAGAATTTAAAATAATAAAAAAAATAGAATTAATCTCTTCAAGAGATCAACCTCTAATAATTACTTCGACCTCTAATAATCTCTTCGAAGAAATCAAATAATATTATTAATTGGTTGATTTTAAAAATTATAAGAAATCAAAATTATATAAATTTAATATATTATTATTATTATTATTATTATTTAATTTATTAATTTAAAAATAATAAAAAATAAATATTAAATAAAATAATTAATAATAATAATTTTTTAAATAAAAAAATTCTTTCAATAATGAAATTACAACTAAAATTAATAAATTTCGAAGGCAATCTCAAACAAGCAAAAACAAAGCAAGACCAATGAGGCACCATCCTAATTCAGTTCAAGAATTAATTATGATTGAAGCTCAAAACAGAGAAAAAGGAATCTGATAACAATTACAAAAGGTTGCTATCAGCATCAGATCTCTCCCAGCTCCCAAATCATATATCCAGAAACAAAGAAAAAAGGCTAGAGATGTCCACACGGTTCAAGAATCAAGGCATGGGTAAACATCCAGTAAAGATAATTTACACGACTTGAAGCACCCAAATGAGAGGACATACAATTAAGGGAAGCTGAAAGAAAAGTGGCATTAGGATCTAATGTAATGAAGCGACCCCAAACAATAGGTTACAAGAGGTAGTTGAAGTACTTCTGATTAGAGTCATGAATTTACGTATAACTCGACAGAATAATAAGCTAAGCATGGCAATAATATCCGACCTTTTTCACTTCAAGACCATAAAATCTCCATAAAAGAACAGTAATTTCATAATTTGAAAATAACATTCTAAAGAAAGGAAGAAGAAAAAAAAAAAAATTTGTGGGATCCACCCACCGTGTCTCTGAACTCCTTGACAAAAAGCTCAGGCCTTTTGATATTATCCTCCACCTTCTTCCTCTTCTTCCCTCCATACCTGCCCAACTCCAACTGGGTTTTCCTCGTAAGCGATAAAGAATCTTCCTTTTGCTTCCTTCTCTTCAAAACCACCTACGGTATGCGCTTCAACGGCGGCTTTGCGTCCTCTTCTGTCATTATTGTCCCGAAGTACTGAAAAACTAGGAACTGTTTAACCGAACTTCTTTTGAACTAGAAGAAGAGCTGAGTTGGGTGCCGACAGATGGCGGAGCTCCACCGCCGATGACTGAGAGTAGAGGACGACCGAGTGGGGCCCCGTTGCCGACGCAAGAGAGCCAATTTGAGGAAAGGCTCTCTGCGTGTGTGTGTGTGAGAGAGAGAGAGAGTCGCTGGGCCCATATTGCAATCCTGCCCATGAAGATTGTATTGGGCCTGAGCTTTCTTGTCCATCTCCCACTTAGTTGTTGATCTATCTTTTACTACTAAACCCAAATAAGTAAGGACAAAAGAATTTATTTTTTTTAAAGAAAAAGAAAAAGAGGAAATTCACTAGGTAAGTGGCCACCAACTATAATATAATACTTGAGGGATTTGAACCCTAAATCTTCCTCATAGATAATTTTCCATTCCCCAATCCAATTACATTAAAGAAAAAACAAGGAAAGAATGCAGACTCATAATTTAAGACTCATAATTTAAAAAAGAGATTCCATTACTATTAAAGTACAGTCCATTAGTTAAAAGTCCGTCAACCGACTGCGCACAGGTCTCGTGTAGCAGTGGTAGTAGTAGTAGCGTCAAAGACTCTGAAGCTCCTACGATGGATCAATTGAAAGGGAAATGTGTCATATGTAAAGTCCGCTGTGAAACTGGGGCGTGAAAGCAAAGTCACAAAAGACTGACGATTAATTGATTAAAATTACATGCAGTACGAGACGCATTTATTGTATGAAAAATTTAATGTTATATAACATGTGAAGTTGGGAACCACAAATGTGCCAATAAAAAAAGAAAAAAAAAAGAAAAGAAAACGTGAGGGTGGTGAACCATGGAAAAAGTCAATAGCAAAGTTGGTATCCGTTGATGATGGATGAGAACAGCACAAATAATTCGGCGCAATTATTGATCCATCCCCCCCCCCCCTCCTGCGATTGGGCGGAGTTTGCAAGAATTCCGCATGAGATGACAAAATGTTTCGTTGCTCTTGCAGGTGAAGCACAGCGACAAGAATAAAATGTCTCTGTGATTTATGGATAATAGAGAGATGAAATAGGTGCACTCTACATCTTCGAACCATGAATTTCACAAATGTAGATGAGTAGAATCGTTTACTTAAATTCCGGAACTTTGGATAATCTCTTAACTGCATGTTACTAATTATTTAAATTCAGGCTTTTTTTTCTTTTTTTCTTCCAAACCAAAATAATCGAAACTGCAAGGGTGTGTGAAACCCCCCCCCCCCAGAGGAGAAAAGCCAAATTGTCAAGTCAGTTGTGAAGTGAAAGCATTTATGCCCTCCCCAAAAAATGAAAAGAGGCTATTCTGACTTTTTGAGAGCACGCATGGCCCAACATTTATTCTTTTTCTCCCGCGCGGTTAATGAAAAAGGGTCGGGTGATGTGGAGAATCCAAATGACCAAAAAGGAAATGGTTCATATCCTCGCTCAAAAGGTTTATAGAATCTTTAAAAGGCTTTAATTGACAACATCTTCAATTTTTTGCCTTTTTCATACATATATATATATATATATACATATGTATGTCTTTTTAATTTTCCTTGCTTTTGCCTTTCGTGTATGCCACGGTTTTCAATCAATTCCTGACCACTCCAACTCATAATTTCGACCCATCCCACCGTTTGAAAAACGCCAACTCGAAACAAACCTTTCAATATTTGTTTTCCGAAATAATTTTATTTGTTTCCAAGTAAATGAAAATAGATGGATAAATAAAAGCAAATCCTTTTTGAACTTGGAGAATGATTCTGCGGGCCCCACAATCGTCCCCCCGCTCGATTGTAAATTGTTATTTCGGTTTTACCCATTTGAGAGAGACAAGACACGTGGTGTGATTTTGGGTCGGAGCAACTGCTAACTAACGACACATTGCATGGCGCCATGTCAGATTCCAGTCCAGAGAAGATGAGATGGACGTCCAACCTCAAAATTCTCGTTGCTTGGATAAGAAAAAAAAAGTAATTAATTAATTAAAGAAAAATCGAATAATGTCACGTCATTTCCTGCCAGCTTTTCACCGTGGGCTCCTGAGTCGCGACTTACTACCAATCAAGTCTTCGCTTGCCCACTCTTCTTATCCTGTCCAACCAACCACACAGCAAAAAAGGCTACGGTCTGAACTGGGAACAGAACAGAGGATTCCCCTTGCCGACATGTCACAAGTACATGAAATTGAACTGATCCATGACGATTGTCAGGAAACCAAACCCATGCTTGACGAAATCATGGATGGTTATTTCAACGCTGCGTTTGCGTTTGCTCAATGAATGACACTGACACGCTCTACTATTATAGGCTGTAACGTAGGTCCTCCAGTGGCACGTGAAACTCGTGTTTGGCAAACAGTTGTTTTTACCCTTTTTTTTTTTTTTTTTTTTTTTCGTTTGTGGGGAGGGTGGTGTTGCTAACCAAACTTCTGGCTTGTGCCTTCTCCCAGTCCACTTTTGTAAACATTTTCCCAACCGTCCGCCCACACCAAAGGCCAGATATCACGTACCTCTGTAAGCCGTGCTTTTTACATGAAATATGTTTTGTAATATTTCTTCCTACTGCCACTAACTGAGCAGTTGTCTTTGTCTGCCAGCTCAATTTCGAATCCAAAGCCAGCTAAAGCTAAATGCCACCGTAACTATTTTATAATGCACGTGAACAACGTTATCACACACACACACACACACACACACTTCCTTTTTCTTCCCTTGATACTAAAAGGGGACGAAATTTGACAATTAAACTTTAAAAATTATATTAACAACAATTTTATCCATAATGCTACTTTAACTAAAAATATCTTTAAAATTTAAAATTTGCTTTATTTTTGAAGCTCACTCCGCTTAATCTTTTGAATTAAATTACTTTTTGATTTGACACTATAAATAAAAGATCATAATTTCAAAATATATTATATTTATTCTTCTCTTAATGATGATTCCTACAAATTTGTGCTCTAATCATGCTTGTTGTGCTTGCGAATTTTAGGGTGAGAGGACATCTTGAATTTTAATATGTAATTTAATTTTAAAATTCATCAAATAACTTAATTTTTGAGTTGAATGATATTAAAATCTTAAATAATTATAATACAAAATCTTATAAAATATGTTCAAATTTTATAAATAATTTGTATAATATTTTTTAAATATAATTTATTAAATATATTTAATTTATTTTTTATTTACTATAAATTTCTCAAATATATTTAAGTAGTTTATTCAAAACAAATGTATAAAAATTTTTCCTTAAACGAAGGATGGGGACCCATGATGTCTTGACGATAAATAAATATAAATACAGGTAGAAGACAAAACAAGTTGGAAGAGTTAATCAATCAATATAGATTCAGAAAAGTAAATGCGTGTGACAAGGCAATGATGATGGATAGGGCTGTAGCTAGTTTGGTACTTTGCATTTTCCAAAAATTTTTTGACACTGCACATGATCATGACCTTAAAAAAAATTAATGAATTTGGTTTTTACGTCGAAAGTACAATGGATGTAACTGTCCCCACTTAACTGTCAAATTATAGGCTGCTTAGTGAAACGAAAGAAAAGAAGATGACGGAGTTGTCCCCAATTATTATTATTATTATTATGTCCAATTGAATGTAATCCACTCTAAGCCGCACCTTTTATTTCTACTGCGTTGTCCATGTGGCATTTCATAATTAAAAAATAAATCCCTTTTTTAAATTTTTTTTTTTTTTTTTTGCAATCATTGTTTTAATTTTCCTTCCTTTTATTTTTGTTGTCCTTTTTCCATAGTTTCCGTTGTCGGCAGTCGGGGACATAATAAATGATTGTTTTAGAAATGACTTACTCTATTAAGTCTCAAAATATGATATAAATGCTTGTTTTCTTTTTTTAAAAAAATAATAAATGCTTGTTTGGTTGGTGGAATCCGATGGCTGAAGTAATTATGAAAATAATATTTAATATTTTTGCTAATGACTGTTAAGTTTGTTAATTATCAAATTTATTAGTTTTTCTTTGAAGCCTTTGGTCCTTGTTATTGAAGTAATCAAGTAATTCACTGGTCACTCCGATCACAACATGGATAACCCCTCCCCCCCCCCCCCCCCCCCCCCCCCCACAAAAAAAAAAAAAAAAAAGAGTATTTTAGTAGTTTTAAAGTATTAGTTTAAAATCAAGACACAAGTCACGTACATGTGATACAACATAAGCGGTACAATAGTTGAGCAAGGAATGAAAGTTTTAAATTACACGTATGTGCTCACACTTAAAGCGGTACAATAATTAAATTTCACGGGTTGAGCTCATTTGTCTGTCTGCCAACCAAGTCACCCTACTAAAAATCAAGCAAAACCCTTGGCAAGAAAGGTTTTTGTATATTTTTTCAGGTGGGTACACAAGACAAGACCAACCTGTTTTCCCTTTTTATGTCTGGTTTGATCCAATTAGGAAAGTTAGTAGTAAATATTTTGGCCAAAAACAAAAAGGTTTGAAAATATATAAAAGGAAAACCGATTAAGAAGACAATAAATGTGGCATAGAGGTAGCTTCGGCATTAAATGTGTTGCATGTCGATAGTAAATGCAGAGGCAAAGTCGTCGTCAAAGTGCTTTATTACAAGTAAGCAAATTTTTTTGGCACGTTTTAGAAGTGTAACAATATTGTTTATACATTGAATAATATTATCATATTATATAAATAATAATAATAATTTGTGAATTTGTGTCTTTCGGAGTCACTTTAATGCAGCGTGACAAGAATTTTTAGACACCACCGTATTATAGGAGTGTCAAGTACAAAATTAATGTAGGTTAGGAGTAATAATTTTATATGGTTAGCCGAGAAAGTTGATAATTTGGGAAAGGATAAGCACGCAATTAGAGCATATTTGTTGGCATATTCTTGCTCACCGTGAGCTCATCCTGATATTTGCTTTCCAATTTAAAAGCTGAGTTTCCTTGTCTTTTCTTTTTCCTTGAACAGAAGTTTCCTCGTCAAAAGAAAACTATTATACCCCCCCCCCCGGGGTTTTGGTACCCATCTGTGGACAAAAAAAAAAAAACAAAAATTATAAACTAATTATATCTCATTTAATTTTATGAATAAATAAAATTAAATATAAAAATATATTATCTTATTATTATTTTCCATGGCTTAAAAGAAAAAAAAAAAAACTCACTTCAGTCTTCTAAGACAAAATTCCTCTTTAAGTGAAATAGAATGATATCCCAGTTTTTTTTTTTTTTTTTTTAAATAATAAAAAATACAAACATATTATGATTTTTTTTTTCAATATTAAGTAATTGAAATCAAATTGCAAAAATAATTAAAAAAAAACACTATACCTCCATAAAGTGTAGCATTATGATCTTATTTTTTGCTGCGATACATTTGTGGGTGGACAAATATATATATATATGTATATATATATTTATTTTTTGGGGTGCCTATACGGCTTTGAATGTGAGCATAGAATGAATGAAACATTAATTTGGCAGGTTGACCGAGTTCCACTCCGCAAACACAAAGAAAATAAATATGATTTGCATATTGGTAAACATTAATTAATTAAAAGAAGAGAACGAGCAATAAAATAGCAATAGTATGATAATATTTTAATATTTAATTTTAATTATTAGTATAATTAAATTAAATATAATTAATAAAAAGTCGGAGAGAGAAGAATGAAGGCGAGAATTTCGTGAGAGAGAGAATCCCACAATCATAACATTCTTTTTTTTTTTTTTAATCTATCTATAAAAATAAAATTCAAAGTCCTATTTTCTCTCATCATTCTCTCTCTCTGTTTTTTTTTTTTTTTTAAAATTTTTGGGGTGGGGTTTGGTTCTTATTTTAATCTCTCTGCCTCTCATCGCTCATCCTTCTGTCTTTGTGGCGTGGACCTGAGTGGAACTGTGTTCTCTCTTTTCTTTATCTCTCTGTATCTCTCTGATCTGCCCTTCAAAACGGGAGCGTTTCCGTACGCTGATCTCGAAAGTCATAGTTTCCCACTCTTCTTCTTCTCGTTAGCTTCTTTCTCCTCCTCTTTTCTTCGTCATCATTATCATCATCGTCATCATAAACATCTTCTTCTTCCTCTTCTTCTTTTTTTTTTTTTTAATTCAAAAACTTTATAATTGGTTTTGTAATATTGTGTCTTTGTTTTTTCGATGTATACATTTAAATCCAGCTTGAGCAGATAATGAAAATAAATATTCAAACAAGATTGTTGTACAGAAATTTTGTGTATTATGCTTGTTTATAGATAGAGAGAGCCGGAGGAGGAGGAGGCGGCGGACGAGAAGCCGCTGCTGGTGGTGCTTTTGTTGTTCGCGTGGCTGTAGAGAGTTTACCCCCGGGCGAGGAGACTTGTCTCGTCTCGTCTCGGGAGAAGGTGGATCCGAGTTATATTGATACTCAGAGAGATGGAGACGGAGATGGAAAGGGCGAATCGGATCGGCCGACTTCCCGACCAATCCTCATCTGTCTACTTACAGAAATTCAGACTCTACGAGACTCGATCGGTAATTCAAACCTTTGTGCTTATATTACTTGCTCAGTTTTCTCTTTTTTCTTTTTTCTTCTTCTTCTTTTTTTTTTCTCCTTTTTTCTTTTTTCTTTTCTTTTTTTATGTATTTTTATTTAGTGTTCATAACATATGCCAATGTTTCTTTGAGTTTCGCTTGTTGTTTGATTGTTAGTAGTGAGTGTTTTGATTGATTGTTTATTTGAAACTATCTTCAATTTATGTTGAGTTGCATTGCATACTTCTTTCTTTTTTTTGTTTTTTTTTTTAACAGTTTTTGTTTAATTTATAGACCTGTTTCGAAATTATGTATTACAAGGAATTTTCCTGCTCAGTTAGTTTCTGTTCGTAGATGTTCGATGAACTAAAATAATTAATACAGATTCATGTGAGATCGCTTCATTGTTGAGTTACTTGGATTAGTATGGATTTTCATATTCCTTGATTCCTTTTGTTTTTTTGAACTATTACTTTTTCGTGTATTCCTGTTAAATCATGTTCTTCTTTTCAAAGGGATTAAGTTTCTATTCTTGACAATCAATGAGCTGTTTTTTTTTTTATATTTTGGGTGCTTGATTTATCTATTTGTTGACAGAGGCTTCTTCTCAGTGCATAATATTTGGTGCTAATGCAAATATATGTGCATTCAGTCTTTTTCCTGTGTTAATTTCATTATCAATGGGCCGCTTTTGTGAGATGTTCCATATGTTATTGTGCACGAGTTCATGTGATCTGCAATCAATTGTTTATTGATCTGGATCTAACTGAATGATCGACACTATCTGTTACTTTTGTTAGCAAATCTTCCAAATTTTATTCACACGTGTATGTGGCGGCATGCGTGTTCATACAAAATCTCCACTTGGACACATTTGGCATGTCTTCATGTACAGAGTCTTACCCGTGGATACCCAATTACTCTATTACATGTGACAAATCTGCTTGCCTTCGGTTTCTCATTGGAAATTCTATATTAAATTACATGTCTTGCACTGTCTGAAGATATGCAACTTTGCTTGGATGATCTTTTTAAATTCTTTCCTCTCCTTGGTTCTTATGTTTGACATTTAAATGATGATAAATATGTTCATAAATTTGATTCCATATTCCTTATGTTTTTTATTTTTTGTTTCATTTGAAACCGACAACCTGTAATTTTTATCTTCTGATCTACATCTGGGATTTGTAATTTAAAATTCTTTGCTATTTATATCTGCAGAACTTTTACATGATAGGAAGGGACAAGAATAGAGCCATTTGTAGGGTGTTGAAAATTGACCGACAGGAGCCAACTGAACTTAATATTCTTGAAGATAATACAACATACTCAGAAAGTGAATGCAATGACCTGCTAAGGCGAATGAATGAAGGCAATAAATCAACAGGTGGACTTAAATTTGTTACCACTTGCTATGGAATAGTCGGTGCGTACTTTCTGTGATTTCTTTTTCCTAATATTTTGCTCCTATTTCATTGTTTATGTGGAAGTGATTTTTTTCTTCCTGAACTCAGGGTTCATTAAGTTTTTGGGTCCTTATTACATGTTGCTGATAACGAAAAGAAGGAAGATGGGGGCTATTTGTGGCCATACAATATATTCCATTACAAAGAGCAAGATGATTCCCATTCCGCATTCCCCTGTGTGCTCCAATATGAATAATTCTAAGAGCGAGAACAGGTCTTTTGTTTACTTTGCATGTAAATGTAATGTACTTGGTACTTCTAGAGAGACCTGTGAGATTATCTATCAACATTTCTCTGTTTATTGTACTTAGATGAGGATTTACCATACTAAAGATTGTTTAATTGGTCTTTCAATTAAATGTTTGTGCCAAATAATCTGGTATGGGCGTTGTCTAATAGAAGTAGACAAGGTCAACACTGTGGAGGTAAACTCTCTACTATTTCTTGTCAATACACCCTTCAGTGTTTACTAATATTGAGGGCTTAACTTATTCGATCCTTCTGTAGTGTACTTTCTTTTTTATTTTTTTCTTATTTTTTTTTCCTTGATATGAAGCTGGAACATCTTCTTTCAAATTGTATAATGTTGAATGTCACTGTTGCATTCTTTTTGGTTGATTATGTTGTGTTGTGGCTTCTGCCATTTGGTTTCTCACAAGTGTACAGGGGCAAGCTTCATTGCCGTTGTTGATGTTTATATAACATGTTGAATGAGACAAGGTATCATCAGGGTTTGTGGGGGAAAATTCACTCTCTTTTCAGTTTTTGGTTCCTTTCTCTGTCTTCATTTTATTTATTTTTATTGGAACAACTGTTGATCAATTAATATGTAATCAACATGATGCCTTTAATTAAACATTCACTAATTTGTCTTGCCTTTTTTCCTTCTTCTTCATGATGGGGTAGATACAAGAAGCTGCTATGCATGGTGGATCTTACAAAGGACTTCTTTTTCAGCTACTCATACAATATCATGCATAGTCTTCAGAAGAATCTATGTACTAGTGGTTCAGGGCAGAGCCACTATGAAACCATGTTTGTTTGGAATGAATTCTTAACGCAAGGAATCCGGAATAGCCTCAAGAATACTCTTTGGACAGTGGCATTAATACATGGCTTCTTTAAACAGGTGCATTTTTTTCTTAGGACAGTTGTATGGGTTGATTATGTAAATAAACTGGGAACAGGATGACAATTTTGCTTCTCTTTATCATGTTTTGGGGGCTTGATGGTTGGAGTCAACTTCCTGGTCATGAAATCTTTTTGGGCCACAACTTGGTTTTTCCTTCTCATCTTCCCTTGTTCTTTTCTTTTGCATTTTATAGTTAATAAGGGTACTGCTATTTATGACCATTTAATGTGTATTATTCTTCTTGGTTGGGAGTAGAAGTTTATTGTCTAAATGTTTCTAAATGAAGGATGACTAAACTAGGGCCATGCTCCTTTGTAACTGGAAAGTTGGATTTCAACTTGCAATATCAATATTGTTGACATTATATACCTTGTGTTGCTAACTCATCCTTGCTTTTGGAAATTTTTATCCATTCATGCATACCTATTTCAAGTTTCCAATTAAAAGATTGGTTCATGCTTTGGTGTCCAGGTCAAACTATCGGCATCTGGCAAGGACTTTAAGCTTACCCTCATTGCAAGACGCTCACGACATTATGCAGGCACAAGGTATGTCACAGTTTTCAACTTCTGAAAGATATACCAGGTTGCTTATTTAATTCATTGAAACTACATTGTGTGATTGAGTTTGCAAATTATCCTCCATTTTGCAATCATGCTGCTGATCTCAATTAATTTGTTGATTCAATAGATATTTGAAACGTGGTGTGAATGAGAAGGGCAGAGTTGCTAATGATGTTGAGACAGAGCAAATTGTTTTTGAAGACGTGCCTGAAGGCTGTCACATGCAAATAAGTTCTGTTGTGCAGCATCGTGGCTCAATCCCCCTTTTTTGGTCACAGGAGACGTCTCGACTGAATTTGCGGCCCGATATTATCTGTATGACTTATTTAAACTAAGCTGCATAATTTTAGTGGTGACTTTCACCATTGCACTAAAAACTTATTTCATCTGCAGTATCAAAGAAGGATCAAAATTACAAGGCAACAAAAGTTCATTTTGAAAATCTTGTAAAGCGATATGGAAATCCAATTATCATCTTGAATTTAATAAAGGTAGGTTGATGCTACTACGAAGCACAACTTCCATTTATTAATCCGATTAATTTTTCTCATTTATTGTACCTTACAATGTATATTATTTTGGCAAAAATACCCATAATAGCAATCATGAAAAAAAAAAAAAATACTAGTAATAAGAATAACAGCTCATTTATTATTGTTATTACTAAGAAAACTTTTTTCATTTTTGTTATGGTTCCTATTATTTTTATCCTTGGCATTTATGTTGTACACTGGCAGACACATGAAAAGAAGCCACGGGAAACCATACTTCGTGCAGAGTTTGCAAATGCTATCAGGTTTATCAATAAAGGTTTATCTGAGGAGAATCGGCTGAGGTTTCTTCACTGGGATTTGCAAAAACATTCTAGAAAGTATGTGATAACCTGATCCTTTTTTTTCTCCAACTTTCTTAAAAATGTTTAAGACCAATATAATTTGTTTGCTTTTCGACAGAGCTACCAATGTTTTGGCACTTCTAGGTAGAGTGGCTTCTTATGCCCTTAATTTGACTGGCATCTTCTACTGCCAAGTTCCATCAAATTCTGTGATCAATGAGTTTTCAAAACAGCCCTATTTTGAGTAAGTTGCCAGAAAATGCTGTTTAACTCTTTCAATTAGTTTCTTTTTCTTCCATTCACATGGTCTGAGGACAATGTTTCAGCTACTTAATCATTTTTTTTTTCTTGTTTTCAGATTGTCAGACTTAACTGTGGCTTTGTTGTACTTAAATACTTAAGGGGTTTCCATGTTTTCTTAAGTTTATATATCATATGACTGATACCCATCTGTTGATGTACACTTCAAGTATTTTATGTTGATATTAGCACAATAAATAATGAGGTCTCTGTTGTTATTAACGCAATATATGTTGATATTTCCGTTGTTAGAACACAAAAAGATCTCCCTCGCGAAACACTCTCTCTCTCTCTCATATGTCACTATCTGCAATCACTCTTTTTGATTGAGTCTTTCACTCTTTTTAAATTTTCATTTCTATTAAGATGCAAGTGAGTGTTGCAAATGTGGCTATCAAGCATGATAATTTGAATAAGATCATGGAAGGTCAATTACGTTTTTCCACGTGAACTAGTGTGATTTTCTTAGGCAAAACATGCACCATATATATATCACAGCCAAAAGTCAAGCAACTGGGAAAACAACCAACTGAAGCTGCAATATAGCTATCACTTTCACCAATTATAGAGGCCTCACATGATGCCTGTCTTTTATAATCATTAGAGGTTATATTACTGTCATCCAAGTATTATTTGTTTCTTTTTAAATCAAGCTTGCTAATCACATTTATGCCAATACAAATATGATGCAGGACAATCGATGATGATTGCTCCCTTGAAAATCTGTCTGCCAAAAATGAAAATACTAGGACCTTGAACTCAGAAATGGCAAGTATTGACACTGGCTCTGATGGAAATCAGTTCCTTAGGGCCCCAATGTTTCAAAAAGGAGTTTTGAGGACCAATTGCATAGACTGCTTGGATCGCACTAACGTTGCCCAATATGCCTATGGATTGGTGGCTCTTGGACATCAGCTGGATGCACTAGGGCTTCTTGAATCCCAAAACATTGATCTGAAAAATCCTTTGGCTGAGTGCTTGATGAAGATTTATGAGTCAATGGGTGACACACTTGCATTGCAGTATGGCGGTTCTCCTGCACACAACAAGGTAATTGTCAATTTGGTGCAGTTTCAATCTAAAGATGTAAGGTTGTCACTGCAAATAGAGATATTTGTTTTGATGGTCAAGGATAGGTGTCACATTGGACCTTGCATTTGTGAATGATGAAAGGGTGTTCTACCCAAGATTGTTCAATTTATGGGGGGTTTGGAAATAGCTAACCACATAAATGAAGCTTCTGCATTCGTAAATATATTTCATGGTATGTGTAGATCCTTTATAGGGCGGACAGCAAGCTGAATTTGATATCTAAGTGTCAGTTCATGCAAAGTACTAAATACCGTCACCTGTTTGGTAGTGATGGAAAGAATGAAAAGAATCAGTTGTTTGAGCAGTTTTTGTGAGGGTTAACGGGGTTGATGCCCTTCTGTTTGAAATTATTTGTCCGCTAATGCAAAAGCTAGATGTTCTATGCTCTCCATACTCAGTGTTTCAAATAATTAATGTTGAGCTTGCTTTTCATTCTCTGATAATTCCCTAGATCTATGAATCATTGGGTAACAACAGAACCTCCTGTTGTAGTCTCAAAGGGATAAATTTAATGCCTTCTTTATCTGGTCCTAGGCAATATATATTGCCATTGAGTCCTCGTGTGATTTTCTGTTGTGGATGAAGAAATTTATGTATATGAATATGATATTGGTGAAGCAATGTAATACATAGATGGATATAATGTCTTTGTGGATGCAACTTATTTGATCCCAGGACTAGTAATGAACCTGGGCAACTGTCTTCCTTTTTCATTAATGCTTCTGTACTTTAATTCAGTCTACTTATATTTGATGCTTCTACCATGTTGGCATTAAATAGATATTTTCTGAGAAGAGAGGTCAATGGAAAGCAGCAACGCATTCCCAAGAATTCTTCAGAACTTTACAACGATATTATAGTAATGCCTACGTGGACTCTGAGAAACAAGATGCCATTAATGTGTAAGTCAAATTGACGCTGCTCTTCTCTGTCACAAGGTCTGATCTGCAAGTATTGGGGGGTTTATATCCCATCCTTACTATGTATGTTGTCATTGGAGAAGTTGACCATTTAATCTCATGTCGGTGTAAACTTGAGCAGGTTCTTGGGACACTTCCAGCCACAACTAGGAAAGCCAGCTCTATGGGAACTAAATTTAGATCACCAATACAATGGCAGGAATCGTGGACCTCAACTAGTCAATGAAAAAAATAGGTAATGTTCATTCTATTTACTGGCATTGTATATCTCTAGTGGCTTGCATGTCTTGGGAATATTAACACTTTCACTGACTTTTATTTAGTGATTGCCACATGGTTTCTAATTATTACTTGCTGTATTCATACCCAACTGATCCCTTTTAACACGGTCCACTTAAAACATGGAAGCTATTAATTACATAATATGCCATGTCAGCAAGATGTGGTCACAAAAATTTTTGATTTCATATGACACATTTCTTTTGTCTAATTTATTCTACTGAAAGTGTCAAAGATAGAGTGGGAGTAAGGATTGATGAAGGACAGCAGTTGTATGTGTGGTAAGAAAAAAAATGAACAGTGTGGAAGTTATACTGGGGAATAGAAACCAGTAGTTAGTCTGATTTTTATTCTGGTTTCATTGCATATAATAGAAATATTTAGATCAAAGCTAGTCATCTGCTGAAAAAAAAATATATATATATATATATATTTTCGGCAAAAACTTTTGGGTGGTGGAAGATGTAAATTGCTTCAACGTTTTATCTAGGAAATATCAATTGTTATACATGGTCTGACTTGGATTATTGTGAGAAGATGGAAGGCTTTTGTCAAAATAATTTTGGGCAAGTTTAAAGGCACTTGTATGAGAACATCGTGCGTATTGACGATTGAGATATTTTTTCTTTAGTAACACTGCAAAGCTAGAGTTATGTTTGCACAAGTAACTCTCAATGACAATATCTATGATTTGAAGGTCAATCTTCAAAAGATCACTATCCGATGGCAATATCATTTGTCAAGGTGACTCACTTGAGGCTGTAAACAGTATTGAACACACTAATCCTTCGTTAGAGGAGGAAGCAAATATGGCTCTTTCAGATTCTACACCAGTCATCTCAACTTGTGAAAGTGTAATGTCATACTCCAGGTATGCTTAAATCTTGTCTTGTATTTAGTATATTGTGCCAGTACTCTGCACTGAGAGATGTACAGCTGAAAGCTGATATTAATTATGACATTCTAACCTAAAAATTATGGAACAGCCCATTAAATTGTCTTTTATGACAGCCTGTAATAGAACTTTTGCATTGCTAGAGCATTCAGACCTACAAATGACATCAATGATTTAGATGAATTCTGAGTTGATTTCCTTTTGGGTCAAACAGAATCACCATAGAAATAATCTTCATATTCTTAAAATAGATCCATAAAATGTTCTCCAGTAAAGAAGTCCCTTAATCCATAAATTTGCCACTTGAAATTTTATTACCATGTTAAGTTTTGTATTGAGATTTGCTTCCAAAAAAATGTTGTGTGTTGAGATGGGAAGAACTGAAGTAGAGTTTCTGATCTAAGGCACTCAGGTAAAGTGCCTGTGCCTGTATCGTAGTTGATTGACTTTTTCATCTCTCTCTCTCTCTCTCTCTCTCTCTCTCTCTCTCTCTCTAGGTATACCCCATCAATACCCTGTGGGCAGCTTTTCAAAGATAATGGAGATGTATTATCTGTCGAGGGCAATCAGATTTGCTATGATGAACATGCAGATGCATGTAATTACTCTAATTTTCTTGACTTAGATTGGCTATCTTCAGCTGGTAATTCGTGTGAAGAAGAACCATCTGACAGGTAGGTTCTTGGGTTCTTTTAAGTCTATCTTCTCAGCAGATAGCGTGCTGAGCCTACTGATTGATTTAGTGACTGCAGGTCTACAGCTGATTTGTCATCTGAGAATCTAGTAAATGACCTAAAATCTGACACAATCACATCTCCAAACAACACTGGATCCAGCTTGAAGGTCAGTATGTAATATGTTGTAAATGGCATGATGCATGTTGTCTCTTTTTGGACCTATCAATTGTGATAGGTTGGCAACTTTACAGTTCTGAAATTGAGTATAGTTAAATGCAATTAAATCTATATATGGGGGTGGGGAATCATAAAAATATTTTGTTGCACCTGGTTGAGAACCTGGTTTTGAGTCTCAGGTATGGTTTCACAGTTTTAAAACAGAAATAACTCAATCCTCACTATTATTAAGAACCTTTATATTCATGATTTCATTTCATCCTGCCAATCTTCTCTCTCATCCTTTCTTCTCAAGAGCAATATACCAAACTTAGTTTTCAGGAAAGGATTTTTGTGCTAGAACTTAATATTTCTTTGATCTGATTGTTTAGGCGGCTAGCATACTGGGTTGTACCTTGTGTCCTAGTTTAGGAATTGGGGTAAATCTTATTTATACTGATAAAGTTTTCACTTTTTGTAAGTTAAACTTACCTCTTATTTTTTCAGAGATTTGACTTGCTGTCCTTTTACTCTCAGGTTAGAAATCAGACTGGGACCGATCTCATGGCTCCTGATGATCTGGGTGGATTATCACAACGCTTTGTGGACTGGGTAATTCATGGGGAGATGCTGTTCCATTGAAGCTTTTCTTTTAATTACTTGCATTTATTTGGAAGCCATATTCTGTTTGGTCCCCGTCCGAAGGATGTGGTGGATCGCCTTTACAGAAAATAAAATACAAGGTGAAAAGCGATCAAATTGAGGTAATAATTCGGGCAAAATTTTGGAAAACAGTTGAGGATTAAACTTATATCAAGGCATGTAGCCCTCGTTCAATCGCACAGTACAGAAGAAGAAGAAGAAGAAGAAGAAGAAGAAATCGAAGAAGGGGCATAACTCTTAGAGCAAGTGGTGGCGGTGGGGGGGTGGGCGGGGAGGCGGCGGCGTAAATAAGTAGATCTAGACTAAATTGTTTTGTCGCTCCATCATAGGCCTGAATTCAGAGTTTTAACCTTGTAAATAACTTTATAGATGTCTTGCAATTCAGTTTTAGACTCCAGTTAGACAAATTTTCCCCTGATAGATTTTCTGGATCTTTTATTTTTTGTCTTCAATTTTTCGAGCAAACAGACGTTCATTTCGTGTTTATGCTACAAGGAACTCCACACCGTTCCAGCAGTGTAGCTTTAGGAGGACATTTGCATTCAACCGGATACTGGAAAGTCTCAGGCTTCTCTCTCTCCATCAAACATAAAACGATAATGCATGCCATGCTTACTTCCCTTTCGTTATTAACTGGAACGCCAATTACCCAAAAAGAAAAATAACAAATGGGAGAATGGGTGTACCAAAAAAGCAATGGTAGATGCAGACATACAAATCTACTTCGAACGATAAAATTCAAACAATCAACAACAATCATATCTTTGGTTCCATATTTGTTGTGTTTGTGTTGTGCCGGATGATCAGTCCTTTGATCAGTTAAGGATGAGAAGAGTCCAACTGGGGCATGTTTGCATGATAAAGCCCAATCCAAGTCTAATGGTCAAACTATAAATCAATTCCTTTTTTTTTTTAACAAACAAACAAAGGAACGGGCCCTAAATGAGCTTGGACGACAGCGTTGTAAGGAATTGTTCTGAAGTGGAAAAGACCTAAACTAAAGCTAAAACCCTAAACCCATGTAACGAAAATCCTATGATAAACCAAAAAAAAAAAACCTCTCTACACCGGCAGCAGCAGCAACAACAACAGCAACAATGGCGAAGTCAAGGCCACCAGATCCTCTGAAAGGCAGCGACAAGCAGCAGAATCAAGACGTGGACCAATTAAAATCCGACATAGCCTCCTTCGCTTCCTCTCTCGGCCTCTCTTCTTCTCTGCCTTCCTCCGGTTTCAATGACGTTGATTTCCGGAAGCCCCACCTAGCGCTCGAAACTCACAAGAGACCCAACACCCAATCTCAATTCGATAAAGACAACAAATTAACCCGATTAAACAAAACCCCACAAAGGGATTCGAGAAAAGGCAACGATAAGAAGTCAAAATCGCAGTTTGGCGTCGACGATGATGGCAAGAGAAGCAGTATAAATAGGACATTTAATAAGTACGGAAGCCTGCCTAAACTGCCTTTGGTGAAGGCCACGGCACTGGGTCTGTGGCATGTTGATGCAATGGAATTGGAGAAGAAGGTATTGGGTCGTGAAGGGAAGAGCAAGTTGGAGGTGAAAATGGGCGTGGAGGAGTGGAAGGGTGTGGTGGAGAAGAAGAGGGAGCTTGGGGAGAGGCTTATGTGGCAGTATTCACAAGACTATGAGCAGAGTAGAGGTCAGAGTGGTGATATTAAGATGTTGGTTGCTACTCAGAGGTCTGGCACTGCTGCTGATAAGGTCTCTGCTTTCTCTGTTCTTGTTGGGGATAATCCCCTTGCCAATTTGCGTTCCCTTGATGCTCTTTTAGGTGAGCCTATTTATTAATTTCTTGTACCTTTTTTGTTTTTAAAAAATTGTTTTCCTTTTTCCCTACACCGTTTATCAAATTCTGATGATTTTGGTTTGAATGGGCTGTAATTTGTATGGAATTAGGGGCCTGTATATCAGCATTTAGCTTTTGCTTTTGGTGGGAATCGCCTCGTTTGGATATATCAAAATCTGAATATTCAGTGGATCTCTGGCTCTAGAATATGATAGATTGGAATATTTCTGCCTTGTGTTGTTTTGTCAATAGGATACTTGTTAGTTGATTCTCTAATTGTTCTAATTGCCAAATATTTGTTGCAGGCATGGTAACTTCTAAAGTGGGAAAGCGCCATGCTTTGACTGGATTTGAAGCATTGAAAGAACTTTTCATATCAAGGTTCTTTGCTGTTTTTCTATCCTTTCTGTCTCTTGCTTTCTGTTGCTTTACTCACTTTCAGTCACTTGATATCTTTTGGCATAAGGTGTATCGTCCTAAAAAGATACTTTTCCAGTAGTTAGAACTTAGAGGCTGCACAGTATTTCTTTTGCCTTGTGCCGTCACTTCATATCTGCATATTGTTAATGGAAATGGTCAACATGTTGCGAGGTTTGAAGCTTTGATATGGAAGCTTGCTCCCTCAGAGTTTGGGATTCATTGAATTCACTAGGCCAAGTCAATGGCTGACATTTGTTTTCCAAGTTTGTTATTTACTGGGCTGCAGCATACTAAATTGCATTTTAAACCATGTAATCAGTTTGTTACCTGACCGCAAGCTGAAGACCCTTTTACAGTGCCCTGTAAATGATCTTCCAGAAGCCAAAGATGGTTACTCTCTTCTCCTTTTCTGGTATTGGGAGGACTGCCTAAAACAGAGGTATGCTTTTGCCTGTGCTCTTCAGCTGCTTATTAATTGTATGTTTTTATTATTCATTACTTGATTTCTGTGATTATTTTTGCTTTATTTTACAACAGGTTGAATTTTATGAGGATTTTCTTTTTGTTCTATCCTTGAACAGATAACCTTACTAATTGTAACATGGACATGCATTATTATCTCAGGTATGAGCGATTTGTTTTTGCACTCGAGGAAGCATCAAGGGATATGCTACCAATACTAAAGGACAAGGCATTGAAGGTTAGTCTCTATGCCTAGTCTTCTAGTTGTTGCTAATCTACCAATCCATTCCCACCAGTATTATTGAGATTAAATAAGCTGTAGGCATGATGCGGAGCAATTGCACTGTGGAAGTGAATAACATGTCATATGACTCTGAAATTATATAGTTACCTAGAACATGATTTAAATGCTTGGCTTTAGTTCAATATGAATTGTTGGCTTGTGTTGAGGTTTTCATTAAATCTGGGGTTAAGTTGGGATAAAATTTTTGTGAGCAAACTTATCCATCTGCTGTGTTTTCAGACCATGTATGCACTATTGAAGAGCAAATCAGAGCAGGAGCGCAGATTGCTCTCTGGACTGGTTAATAAAGTGAGTTTACATCCAATTTCAACCTTCAGACAATGTTGCCTTTTCTCCCATTGTCCCCTCTTGAAGCTTCCCACCTTTCCTACAGCTAGGTGATCCTCAAAATAAGAGTGCATCCAATGCTGATTTTCACTTATCAAACCTTTTGTCTGAGCACCCAAATATGAAGGTACAATTTCTAAACTTAACAATTGTAGTCTATGCTTTATGTTGAGTATTTTCCCAAATGCTTAATTAGTTGATTTCTTTTGGCCAATTTGTTTTGCAGGCTGTGGTGATTGATGAAGTAGACTCTTTTCTTTTTCGGCCTCATTTGGCATTACGATCAAAGTATCATGCTGTATGTCCCTTTGGGCCAGCTTCTCTTTCCTATTTCTTCGTATGCTTGTAACTTTAGTTTTTCATGCCCTTTACACTAAAATTTTTTGGCTGAAATCTTGTATTGGCATATCTTATTGGTTGCTTTCACTATGTCACCAATTTAAATGTACTTTGCTGAATTCCTTTCTGGACTATTGATAATGTATTTGAAGGGATTCGATACACTTTGATTTTCAGTCATCCTGCTATGTGGGAACTCAATTCCTGTTCCTGAGATTATTACATAAAAAAGAAGGAACAAGAGCCTATTCATTAATGAAGCCTTGCACCGTAATTGCTGTGAAAATAAAGTTGTATGCTTTTTCCATGTAACTGTGTATGTGTTGCACAATTTTCCCATTTTCTTTGACATAGATATCACAGAAAAAGATCCACTTGTTTGCACATGCAGGCACACAATTACAGTAGTTGAGATGCTGAGGTTTTCTGATCACTGATAGGCCATGATTTGTCGGATATATGTTTTGAACTCTTTCTTCATTTAAATGCGTCTTTTGTTTTTGAACCTTTTTAATCTAAGAATCTCATCAATCCAACATTGTCCATATGCAGGTCAACTTTTTGAGCCAAATTCGTCTGACTCATAAAGGAGATGGACCGAAGGTGGCAAAACGTTTGATCGATGTATACTTTGCACTGTTCAAGGTGTGACTCAACACCTGGGGATTTTGTGTTTTCTGTTCACATTCGGTGTCTTGTGTTTGCACAAAGTTGGCGTCATGTGCACTTAAATTTATTTTTTAGTTTTCAAGGCTTGCTTGGAGGATTTATCTGTTATTACTCTTTTGTGTATTTGGTTTACGGTGGCCTAGATTGCATTGAAATTCCCGGCATTATAATTCCAAGTAGATAAATGTTAGAAATAAAATCTTATTTTGAACCAAAATTTCAGGTATTGATTACCAACTTAGAAGAAGGCCAAAAGGAAAAACATGGCAAAGTGAGGGATGGACATTCTTCTGGTTCTTCTAAGGAGGGCAAAGTGGAAAATTCAGAGTCTCATGTCGAATTGGATTCACGACTTCTGTCAGCTCTTCTAACAGTAAGTATCAATTTTCTCCATGTTTTTCATGGAACTTATTGGGTGGAGGAGATTTTTTGTTAGTTTTCTAATTCTGCAGAGGTTTTGTGCTTTTTAGACCTCACACCTTAGCTTATACTTCTTTTTGACGTGATGTTCTTAGGGTGTCAATAGAGCATTTCCTTATGTTTCAAGCTCTGAGGCCGATGAGATTGTCGAGATCCAAACACCTATGCTCTTCCAACTGGTAAGCTAATGCTGTTTATTGCAGTGTTGATATTTAGTATGTCTTATTTTTCATGTGTGTTATGTCTCACTCCAATTTCAATTTTAAATGTGAGTTTTCAGGTCCATTCTCAAAATTTCAATGTGGGAATTCAGGCATTGATGCTTCTTGATAAAATCTCATCAAAAAATCAGATTGTTAGCGACCGGTATTACCGTGCCTTGTACTCAAAGCTTTTACTTCCAGCTGCCATGAATTCCTCAAAGGCAAGGATTCTTTTATGCTTTCTGCTGAGGGACAATGTTTTCTTTTATTGTTATTGAAAAATTTTTTGTTGTACTGCATTTACGAATATTATTTGTGCTTTAGGCAGAAATGTTTATTGGTCTTCTGTTGAGAGCTATGAAAGGTGATGTGAACTTGAAGCGTGTTTCTGCATTTGCAAAGCGTCTTTTGCAGGTTAATGATCTCCTTCTTGCATTATAGTATGCCTTCTGTTTATTAGGTTTTCAAGAGAAAACTTCATTTCAATTTAGATACTCTAAAGACTTGTAGTTGCATAGCAATTGAATGACCCTTTAGATTCTCAAGCAGGTTGCTCTTCAGCAGCCACCTCAGTATGCATGTGGATTCTTGTTTCTCCTTTCTGAAGTTCTCAAAGCAAGGCCCCCTCTATGGTAATTCTGACTTTATTTTAGATATGTAATTCTATGTATTAGTATTTGTTGATCACTAGAGATTCAGCCATAGATTGATCTATAAACTGCTCTCGTTACGCAGGAATATGGTTCTCCAGAGTGAATCAATTGATGAAGATCTTGAACATTTTGACGATATAGTGGAACAAATTGATAATAAACCTCATGTGGCATCTGAGAAAGAAGAAAATGATATGGAACATTTCCAAAGTGGTAATAAGGCTGGTAGTGAAAGTGATTCTTTGGAAGATAAAGATGAAAATGGAAAGGCAGATGAAAATGAAGACGATACTTCAGCCTCAAGTGATGATGACGATGTATCAGATGAAGGTGAAGAATTCCACATTCAAGATGGTCCAAACAAATATCAAGAATCTCAGCAAGTGTCTGTTTGTAACAATAATCAAACTCAACTATCTGCTACAACTTGTTCCTTGCCTGTGGGATATAATCCACGGCACCGAGAACCTTCTTTTTGGTATGATGTTTTTAACACTAGAATGGTGTCCTTCAAATGGTTGCTTTTGTTCACCAAGTAATGTATGTTCTGGGAAGTGCCATATTTACTGCTTTTCTTTTGCTTTTGGTTTAACCTTTTATGTGGCTATAGCTAAAATCTTCTCTATAAATTGACAGCAATGCAGATCGTGCAAGCTGGTGGGAGCTGATGGTACTTGCTTCTCATGTGCACCCATCTGTCGCAACCATGGCCGGGACACTTCTGTCTGGGACTAATATTGTTTATAATGGAAACCCGTTAAATGATCTCTCTCTTGCTGCCTTTCTAGATAAGTTCATGGAGAAGAAGCCAAAGCAAACAACATGGCATGGTGGCTCCGAAATTGAACCAGCAAAGAAGGTTTGCATAATCTTTTGTTGTGCTTGCTTTTGTTGCTTTGATTCTTTTGAACTTGCTACTACACAAATTTTAAATTTATCTTGTTCTTTGATTTTTAAGGAATTGCCAATGCTGACTCCCCAAGCAGCTTTTGATTTTTAACTTGCTTTATGTTTAATCAGCTTGACATGAACAACCATTTGATTGGGCCAGAGATTCTGTCATTGGCTGAAGTGGATGTGCCTCCTGAAGACCTCGTTTTTCACAGGTTCTATACCAATAAAATGAATACCTCAAGGCCTAAGAAGAAAAAGAAAAAGAAGAAGGGGGCTGAAGAACAGGCTGCTGAAGAGTTGTTTGATGTAGGTGAAGGCGATGAAGTGGGTGGTGGAGATGAGAGTGATAATGATGAGATTGAGAATATGTTAGACTCTGCTCATCTCTCTTTTGAAGCAGATGGTGAGTATGACTATGATGATTTGGACCAAGTTGCCAATGAAGATGATGAGGATTTAATTGGTAATACCAGTGATGTGGAGGTAGATGTCTCCTTGGATGATGTGGAAGGCGAAGATTTTGGTAGCATTGTTAACAGCGATGGTGAGATGCCAGAGGATGATGATGATGATGAAACTGGGGATATGGAGGACAAAGATGGGGGTGACAAAAGAAAAAGAAAAGGTAAGTCTAAGAGTAAGACGGGTGCTTCTCCATTTGCAAGCATTGAAGATTATGAGCATTTGTTAAGGGAAGACAGCCCCACAAGGAAGAAGTTTACAAAGAAGAAAATACCCAAATCACAGAAGAAAAGAAAGTTGTACTCGGAGTGATCGTGCAACTATATAATTCTGGTTCACAATGCTGTTTAAAGACCTCTGTGGTGATGCTAGAAATCCCTTAAAAGCAGGGAAATAGATCATTGTGAACTAGGGAGCTTCTTGTAGCTTTAGGGCAGTTGGAATTGAGCCTGATCATTCTCTTAAGCATTACAATCTGCAAAGTTTTACACTATATTGGTTCTTTATCCTTGGACAACTGATGCTACGTGAAACTGGCTTTACCAGCACTAAGACTGATAGAAATTGAAGAAGCAGTGTGCTAAATGCATAAGTCTAGGCAGCCTTCAAAGAAGTTAAAATTCCCCCTCCATCCCTGCAGCTCAAGAGATGGTCACCTCTGCTATCTTGGATTTGGGTGGTGAGGATGCTTCTCAACAATTACAGTTGGCACTCCATTTTTGGAATCTGGATACATTGGCATGTTCAAGCAAGTGGAACTTCCCCACCAACTGTGCGGAGCCCTCCTCATTATCTCATGTAGTTTTATCTTGTTTGTTTTTTAGCAACCAGTAGATGATTTCATTTGTTGAATGCAAGTCTGTGTTGGTGGGCTCAGACAGATTTAGTTGAGAATTTTCTGGTGAGCGCAAATTACAACAATTGAACAGACCATCTCTAAGTACTAAAGAAAATTTTGGAGGTTGTAACGCATAAGAAGATGATGGCCCCACATTGTTAGCCTTATTTGTTGGCTTGCTGGAAGTCGGTGTCACAGGTGGAAAGGCATGGTTCGCTGCCCAACCAACAGCTATATTCCCGCTAGTATATACCTGGAAAAACAAGAACAAGAACTACTCCCTATTCCAACTCAATACTCATTTGCCTATGCTACCCTCCCCAACATATCAATCTTCTCTCCCCCTTTTGTCCTTTTTATCTTTCTGGGGTGGACGGAGGCAATTAAATATTCTCAAAATGCTCTTTACTAGAATTGATAAGCATCATTGTCGACATAATGATTTCATCTCCCACTCGATCCGTATTGGCAACCTGAGTATGTATCATGATGTTTTGGTTTTTGTAGTTAGCACATATAGGGTAGATGCCCTCTATCGCATTTAGTCCAAATACGTATTTTCCCTTTTCTGTCCAATATAGATCATTTCACTAACTTATACATGTAGTAGTTATAGGCAGTGCCGTAGTGGCAGCTAGAGCTTCAATAAAAAATAAAAAATAAAAATAAAAGCATGGGAGGTAGGGCAGTCATGAAGGGAGGGTATAGGCGTTTTGCACATTGGCATATCATCGATTGTGGAACGGAGCCCAAACAAAGGAGCAACTTGTCTGTGAACATCATGATTAGCACTTGCTCTAAACTTAGCTGGTAGCCTGCTGGTAACATATCAAACAAAGGGCCATGCACATCTATCTATGTATGCCACTCTGTCTGTCTCTCTCTCTCTCTCTCTCTGATCTTTTCTTATTTAGTTATATAAAAGGGGACCTTCCCATCTTCTTCTTCTTCATTATAAGCAGCAACTCATCACACTTACAAACTATACAGAGTAATGGCAAAACTAGGCAAGTTAAATGATAAGATCAAGACAGCAATCAAGAGATGGCCATCTTTCACAAGGCTATCTCGTCCATCACACAGCCCGAGTGTCTCTGTGGCTACTAGTCATGACGACTACGATGACAACAGTCCCGATCATCATGACCAGGTTATGTCCAAGGAAGTTTGTGAAGTTTACGTGGGAAAGTCACGGCGGCGATATCTTTTGGCCTCCCAAGTCGTCCGCCATCCACTCTTTCAAGAGCTGATCGATAGGTCATCGTCAGGCGGCGGAAGCGGTGGCAGTGGTGGTGATGGAAACGGTGATCATGGTCAAGTAGTAGTGGTTGCTTGCGAGGTGGTGTTGTTCGAGCACTTGTTGTGGATGCTTGAGAACGATGCTGCCGGTGGCTCCTACGATGACTCTCAGTTTCAAGGTGGGTTAGGCCCCATGCATGAGCTTGCTGACTTCTACTTCTGCTCTTAGTGCCTCATTTTGTACTGGGCTAACTGAGAATTAGCCCTTGTTTTTTTCCGGCTAGGGAGTTAGAATAAAAATGGTCCTTCCCTTACTCTATAATTTCATTTTCTTACCAACTGTCCCAAGGAAAAAGAAAATCCAAAAGCAAATAATAACATTGAATTTATTTACATGTTTTTCATGTTTTAAGTAGGAGTTGTGGGCACAGTGAGAGTTGCACTAGTAACCCGCACTTGTGTGTTCTGTTTCTCCACAAAATCTTACTACCGATGAGATTAACATCGGCTCAAACCCCATCATGGACTTTGCCTCTAACACCTTCCTTTAAAACAATCAATAAAAAAGAAAAAAAAAAAACAGAGAGAAAAATAGAAACTTCATTTTCAAACTTAGATGAAGATATTTTCTGCATATATGTGAATCATATGCGTTATATACACAGAGTAGAGGTCTTCCATGCCTAAAATTGCCAGGGTCATTAGTATTTACAGCAGCATAAAAACTAAGCTTATGATGATGATGATGATGATGAGGAGGATGATGATGATGATGATGATGATGATCAAACACGAGAAATGACAATATTGATGAACCAATCAGTCCACGGATTAGTTAGGAGGGTTTTACACGAATGACCTTTATTATCTTCATATAATTCCTTCCCAAAATCCACTCCTCAAAGTCCTTGGCTTCATATGGGATCTTCAGGATTCCTTGGTTGCAAAACCCATATTCCTCAGCCGATTTCCGGAGAAACTCCAAGAAATCTGCATCCCCAAGTGCTTTTGTGTGAACAACGTATCGCCTGGTATTGTTGTGGACTCCCACGCTAACGGGAATGTAACCTTTAGGTGGCAATAATGGTGGTGGTGGTGGTGCTGCTGCTGCTGCTGCTGCTGCTGGTGTTTCTCCAAGTCCAATTTGCTCCCTCCTCTTCTTCAACTTGCTAGCTCTCACCCCCATGTTGTCCAAGTCCAACCACACTAATAATCACACCGTGAATGACTCCTAATTAATACTTAAAAAGACATAATACCGCGCATAATTGGGTAATTCTATGTCCACCAACACAAGTAGATATTGATTATAGATATTTTTGCTTGGCATTATTCCGAGTGTGATGGTGATACGTGTATGCTCACGTCATATCATCCCGTGAATTATGCAAATTGAAAAACCTTTATCTTCTTCTATCTTCAACGAAGGAGATGAGATGATATAACATCTAGTAATAAAAGTGAATGGACACCATTTCAACTATTCATTACAAAATACAAAAAATTCAATGATTTCGATTATTAATTACAATTAAAGTTGAAATTGTGTTTTGTCCACTCTACTTAGAAATTTCACATCTTCCTGTTATGACATTATATGACATGACCACAAGGCTGATCATATGCCACACTGGCTAATCATATTATTTTGTGTTCATCATGAAATTATGTCACAATGACGCTTATGATCATGGGAAATTGAGTTCATAGTGTGTGTGTGTGTGTGTGTGTGTGCATGGCGAATGAATGAGGTCATCCAGTTCCCAGCACACCGTTATTTAATCTCTTGCGTCCCGGAGACCTCCAAAGCTTATTTTACTTATAATTACCCTTTCATTTACCCCGCTTAATTGAGACCTTTATTCTTTCTTTTTTTTTTTTATCTTCTTTTGTCAGCTCATATAAAATTGACTTTGACTCTGTGGTAACTCAAGACTCCCAAGAATTTGCTGGAAAATAAAGAATAATAACAATTTTTTTTTAAAATAATCATTCAATGGAAACCGGCTATCACCGTTCATTTCACAAAAAGCAATAGAAATAAACTAGCCAACCTGCCTAAGAAAGACGGGTGTTGAAGCGAAAAAGGAAAAATTATTCATATAGCTGGGAGCGACGTCGTTTCGATCATGTAAGGCCTCTTCTTCGGCCTTTCCTCCAAACTCGACGCATTGGCGGTGGTGGTGATTCTGGCGGTGACCCCAACTGCTCTGCTTCTATTTCCATCGGAACTGACGTGACGGAATTGTAAGGCCTCTATTTCTATCTCCCCCTCTCTGTCTCTCTCTCAATCCTGCCAACAATGAACTAAATGCAAAAAGTTTGAAGCTTTCGATTGCTCAAAAGTGAAAGTTCTGATTTTTTCAGTTAATAATTGGGAAAAAAAGAAAAAGGTTTCGATATCTATTCTGCAAATGGGTTCCCCCTTGTTTAATAGATTGAACTCAAAGTTTGGTGATTCGAGTGAATTTACTGAGTTGTAGTTACCATTCCCAATTGTCTATGCAAAATGAGGTTCACTGGTCTACAATTTATTTACAAAACAATATATTGGACTTGCCATATTGTTGGGCTGACTAACCTTAAAAAAAAAATGAGAAGAAGTCGGTATGTTTACAATTTGCCTTTTAAACTGAGATTTTGCATACCCATTTGCTTAATGGGCATTGTTTCTATTCCAGCTGATGATACCGGTTTCCTAGTGGCCTTCATTTCTTGATGGTTTCTGCTTTTTTTTTTTTTTTTCTCCCTGTATAGTTTTTTCTGGATTTTGTACCCTGTAGGCAGCTGGAGGACCCTGCCAGACTGTTGCGTTGAGTGGCAGTCGTTTGTGAATTTTGAAGCATAACAGAGATGTCAAAGCTTCGGGCAATTTGGCAAGCTTCTATTAATGCAACCAAGAAAGGTCCTACTATGTTTACTTGTTTGTATTTATCTTTATATTTCTATTCCATGTGCAGAAGGGTGCACCTCTTAGATTGTTTTTTAGACCTATTCATCTGTACTTATGTAACGATTTCTTCGCGAATAACTGCATTTTACTGTGACACTCTGGGGAACAAAGCTTATGAGGCTGCAGTGAAGTTTCCTAAGAATGATTCAATAAATCTGTTTGTTTATTCTGCACACTTTGTCCTGTTGTCTCTTCCATCCAACTCTTTTCATAGGACTGAATCTTTCTGTCCTTCATACGGATAGGGTTCTAATAACCTAAACATGCTAGTTTATTGAGTTGTGAGGTCATGCGAGAAACAATGCTTCCTCTCATATAAAGTCTACTCCATTTCTTTTCTATAACTTTCTTTCGGTGTTAAACATTCAATTCTGTCATCATTTGATACATTTTTTTGGGTTGGCTTTCTGCTTCTGTTTGTTGTACACAGATTCTGTTTGCAATGTCACTACTTACATGGTTTCTAACTTTTAATGTCCAATTCAGCTCTCATTTGGAAAGCCGAAGATTTGTTGCCTCCAACAGAGAGGTGCATTTTCAGTTTCAATTCAAAAGAAGAGTTGACAAAGTGGCATTTATACTCAGACTCTGAGTATGGAGGTACATATATTGTCATTCTAATATTTCTATTGTGTAGCCTCCTCTCCCATTCACACAAGGTGCAGATTAGGAATCACTGACTTGGTTTATTTGGACTCAATATTTTTGTTATTTACTTGGTTATTCAGGTTTGTCCTCGGCTTCTTTTGAGATCACAGATGGTGAAAATGGATCAAAAGGTTTGCTCTGCTCATACTTTGTTTGTTGTGGCTATAAATGTTTATGGCGTGAGAATATTTGCTTTTCATTTGACTTGGCATCTTGGTAAGATCAATTTGATGCGGTTATGTAAATTTGTGTTTTATTTTTGTAACTAATTGTTATGGAAGAACTGAGACTTTATCTTGTTTTAATCCAGTGACTATCAATTTCAGCCAGCAAATAGGAACTCTGTGGACTTTTTTTCTTTAAACCTAATTTTAGCTTTTGAGGTGGAATGGATCTCTAGTTAGAATTTTTATCTTTTGTACTTATAATTCCTGACAACTTGTGATTTTTCTGATAGGAGTTTTTTCTGGGAATCTATCACTAGATGTTGCAGAGGGTACAAGGTGGAATATAAGGCGGAGTGGTTTTTGTGGAATGCGGTCGAAGAAGGTGACTGGTCTTTTCTGCATTTGAGAGGCCATGGAATATTTACTTTGGCTCTGCACTACATTAAAAATATTACAGTTATACTATATTGCTTCTTTTCTTCTTTTCTGATGTTTTCATCTTCTTTCCCTCAAGTGCAACTATGAATGTGCTCTTTAATCATACTTGCTTCAAAGTCTAACATAGTGCAAATTTGCTAAATTAGTAGCCCAGTATCCTTAGCTATTGGAAGTGTAGTTTTGCTGCAATAAGTTGAAATATGCTTTGCAATTAGTTGAAAACATTCTTTCTTCCAGACTAATATATATATATATTTTTTAATTAACTGATTCTGAATTTTTTTAACGAGCTAGCATCTGATTTATCAATGCTTGGGCACCACATGGAAAAGAAATCATCTTTCACAAACTGCTGAGACCAAGTATATTATTAACTTCATAAATAATTGGGTCCTTTGCATTTCCTTGTTATTGTAATGGCTACTTCTGTTTCGTTACCGTACTTCAAAATTCTCCCACCTTAGAAATGATGCAATTGGGACCATCATACCTCCTCATCAATCTTTCAGGAAATTGGCCCCTGGATGGTCATAGTAACATAGTTACGTGCATGGCCGTCTGCATCTTTTCATATGTACATCCACTAATTGTTGCAACAAGAAATTGTATCTCTGCCATTTAATTTCAATAAGAAATTGTTTCTGCTGCAGTTTGATGGTTTCATTGATTTGGATGCATATGATACAATAGCTCTAAAGATGAAGGGTGATGGAAGGTGCTACATATCAACAGTGAGTTTTCTGCCATATTCTTCATGTATATATTAGCAATGGTTGCTGCGAGTCCCATACCAAATGTTGATCTCACTCTATTGCAGATTTATACAGAGAACTGGGTGAATTCTCCTGCACAACAGGAAGATAACTCATGGCAGGCTTTTGTTTTTGTACCCAAAGACAACTGGTACATTGTGAAGGTAATTTCAGATGATCTGCTTTTGTTGATATGTTTCGTACTAGAAACCCTTGTTTATTTGGGATTAAGAAGTCATTGTGCATTAGCTCTATTTGCTTGGTTAACTATTAATGTTCAAGAACCTTGTAGTTACCTCTTGCTCGATATCTGCCAACATGGAGAGGGAACGTTATAGATGCAGAATTGGAAATGAATCCATCTCGTGTTCTTGGCATGTCGCTGTCTGTCAATGCAGAAGGTGGCGTCCCTGGTGCCAGATCTGGACCCGGTGATTTCAGAGTTGAACTTGATTGGATCAAAGCCTTGAGGACACAGTGACTTGTAGATCATAGAACGGCTTATGAAAATTTCAGAAACGGCGGCATTAGACCGAGATATTGTTCTGGGTTAAGAACCTTAACTATGCAGAATTTTGGGCCACTTCTGAGTCTAAGCAAGTTTGGTGCATGCAGTCAAAAGAGATATGTGATTCAACTGATCGGTTCTGTCATTTAACTTACAAATAAAAACTTGGTGCACTTTTTTCTTTTCAATCGAGGGAAAAGATTTTGGAAAGTGCATGGGGGATATCAGTAATCCTTGTTGTACCGAGGTGTACCCTTTCAAATCGTGGAGTTAATCCAAGAAGTAACGACCCTTCTTCTCTCTCTCTTGTTCATGATAAGATGACAGCAAATCGATCAACCGCAAGTTGTAATATACTTCCTACTCCCTTATCTTACCATCTTGATATTTTGCAAGTAGAAGAAGTGCTGTTGCATTAAAATGTGTTGGTAGCTGCCAAATTATAGCCGCATGCCTCCAGGCCCCAGCAATTCGTTTCATTCAATGCGCACAATAGGGCTAATAAAACTCCAAAACCAGACATGTCCTATCATTTACCGTCGTCGTGTTCACGTTCCATTTGTGTGCTCTACCTGCCAAAAACTTATGGCTAACAAAAAAAAAAAAAAAAAAAAAGAAGAAGAAGAATTGGCATATTAATGTCCGGGTCAGACGGAGCTGGACAGGGTCGGATAGGTACATAAACAAAGTCTATACGTAGGGGTAGGAATAGCGATGGCTACAATATAGTTTTTAACTTGGAAGCATCCCCGTACCCTGTAACGGTAGCTCAACCAGGGACCTAATAATAAGTCAACAGGGCTGAGAGAGTTGACCCTTCGTTGTGTATCTCAGATCCAACGAGCCTCCCGATAACCACAGATCACTTTCAGACCACGATGACTAATGAACTAGCTGCTAGTCTTGCATTGCATAGGGTATATATGATGCTCAGTGGCATAGAATACCTAGAGAAGAAGGGCTTAATGGGTTTTGACATACATGTGCTAAGTCTTTCAACATCCAATGTTGGGTGGTGGCACATCTAGTCTAAGGTTTTCTTCAACCCTATCCATTTGACCTATATATAATGGTAAACCTTTATAAAGTTAAAAAAAAAAAAAAAAAAGAAAAAACAAAACAAAAAAAAAGGAAGAAGGAGGAGGCAAAAGTGGGGTCCAGGCATGCCTAGTATGGAGTTAGACAACTTGACCAAGTCAGTCGCCTATATTTTCTTTTCTTTCCTATTACTGTGGTCCTCCGCTTGTTCAATGACTCAGCTACTGATCATCGATCAGCTTCACCACTCCTATCTTCAGCTTCCAAATTAAGACCTTATTTTTTTGTTATTTTTCTCTTACATTTTCTTCAGCTGCCATATATATGCATGCATGCATACGTGGCAACTAACATATTGAATGTATAATCATAATAATACATGTCATGTTTTTGTTCGAAGGTAGAGATATATTATTCCATTGCTTTTATATAAATTGGAGACTCTCAGATGACAGACTTCTTTTTTTTTTTTTTTTTTTTATTTTAAAAAAAGGCAACTATGAAGGACTAAAAATAACTAAATATAAAGGCACCCGAAATATTCAACGGCTCCTAGCAAAACCATATTTGCCGGAGCCTTTGCACGTTGTAAGCCATCAATCTTCGCTCCCTTATCCTCTCTCCCTCTCCCTCTAAGTCTTTGTTCTATAAAAACCCTAAACCGCCATTTTTGATAGAAAGTTAAAAAAAAAAATAAAAAAAAAGGAAGAACCTCTTCCAACCTCTTTCCTCATCGTTTTCTGCGTTTCGCCCCCCCTCTTCCTTCTTCTCTTAGTAACAGTCGTTTAAGGTCCCCCCCCCCAAAAAAAGAAAAAAAAAAAGAATACAAATTGATTATTATATTCTTGAAATCACCTTTTTTTTTTTAAAAAAAAAAAAAAAAAAAAGGAAAAAAATTCTGAGGCCTCTTTGCGGTTGTTACGGGAGAAAATTAATTGATCAAATAAATTAGATTTTGTACATACTAACCTATTTATAATAATAATAATAAGAAGAAGAAGAAGAAGAATGGGATTTCTACATAAGCTGTGGGACGAAACGCTGGCGGGGCCTGCACCTGAAACCGGGCTCAGCAAACTGCGCAAGTATGATTCTTTCTCGGCACGGTCATCACGGTCACCAGCCTTGGGGGTGCCGGGGGAGGAGATGGCGGTTAGTAGGAGCATCACTGTTGTTAGAACCAAGTCAGATTTCATGAAGAAGCTGTCCGTGGACACCGGCTCCCCGCCTGGATCTCCCGCTGCAGGCAGCGCTCCTGGCACTCCTTTCACGCGTAAGTTCCACAAGATCGATTTGGTTGCATTCATACGGGAAAATGAAATCAATTATGATAAATATATTGTAGTGGGGCTTACAAAAGTCATGTACGTGATGATCGCATTTGGTGAATCAGATTCACACAGGAATTTAACCTTTGAGGAAATATGAATAGCGATCACGTACACGGAAACTGTTGGCCGATAAACAGTGGAGAAATGGAAGAGGGTATGGTTAAAGAATAATCAATTATGATTAAAAAAAATAAAAAAAATTGCAACACCATTTAAATTTAAGCAGGGAATGATGGAGGAGTTGAAATACAGTGCGAAATCGGGAAGGCGGGGAAGTGATAGAGACTTCATTTTAATTATGATTAATTATGGGATAATTTTTAACAATGTTAATTAATTATAATGATGTGATTTTGGCTTATACGTTGCATTGCATTTGCAAATTTGCAGCTGGGACGCCACGAGAGGATTTCAAGAGATTGACAAGGAGAAAAGATGCGCTTGAACACGCCGAGTCTACAAGTCTGACCGCTATCGATTGGTTCTTCTTCTCTTATTATTATTATTATTATTATTATTATTTTCCTTCCTTCAGTGCATGCATCGAACAAGCAACCACAAAGCACTAGTAGCCTTGTGTGATCTTATATTAGAGTTCTCTCAACTCTTAGATAGAGATATGAAATTGGGGGTTATATTGATGCTAATATTCTTTTGATTATGGTAAGTCCCTGATGTCTTCCGACGTGCATGTGTGTGTTGCAGGATTGTGATAAATGGTTTGGATCGTTGAGAGAGGAAGCAGTGATTTTGCCAGCATCAAAACTCTTGTACATAGAATAATATGCCTTGTATAACAAGTAATCACCACATCTCCATCATGCACCTCCATTATGTATATAAGCATGAGACAACAATAATTTAGACCCTATACTATATATGTATATACATATATGTATGACCCGAATAAGACAGGTTGATTCTGCCGATTGAGCAATCACAGAAGGAGCCAACGACCTTGCTTCATGGAGTTTCAGAGAGAGAGAGAGAGAGAGAGAGAGAGAGAGAGAGAGAGAGGGAGGAATGGAGAAGGATAAACTTGAGAGACCCCTTTCAGCATACATGCCCTTTGTTGAAGAATTGGAGTCCATTTTGTTCTTCTTCTTCTCTTTTCTTGCTTTCTTATTTGGTGTGTGCTTCTTTGTAAATATGGTCCTCTTGTAAATATGTGTTTGTACCAGTCAACCTCTTTCGATGCAAACTCAATGAAGCGCGAAGAAATTAATAAGCCTGGATAGCTGCTTGTCTATGAATCCCCAGCACATCTTTGATGATTTCTAGATCATATATTTCTATTTTATTGGATTTTTTGGTCTTTTTACAAAGGTGAAAACCCTCAATTGCAAAACAAAAGCAATAAATAGAAAATCTGTCATCAAATTTCGAAATTTCTTTAACTTGAAGAAATTAATCGTTGTCGTTGAGAAGGGGAAAAAAATAATCTAAAAACTAAGCTCAATCCAGCTTTGTTGACTTTAATACTTTCTATGCTCAATTGAAATTTCGTTAAAAATTAACTAATTAAAAATTTTATTAACTGTATTGAATTTATTGTCAAAAAGACATGAATGTTATTATTTCAACACTTGAGACACCAATGCTAGATAACATTTTTCTTTTTTTTTTTTCCTTTTACATTTTTTTTCTTTTTTACATTTCTAACTTTCACATTTACACTAAGAAACTTCATGCCATTAAGCTTTTCGATAGCAAGAATTTTAAAAACAAAGAAGAAAAAAGATAAAAAGTTATGTTAATTTGAATAATGATTATATGAAAAAAAAAATAACATCAGAGACTTAAAATTATACAAATTCAATGGAACTTTTTTTTCTTTTGGTTTAAAAAGAGAATCATATAATTCATATGTAAAATAAATAAATAAATAAAGAGAGAGAGAGAGACAGAAAAAAAAAAAAAAAAAAGCCCACAAACCAATTGTTCTTAGCATTCGATCTCCAATCTCCAGTACAAACATTTAAGAATTAACACGACATCTATAAAGGCAATGTGCCCCAAGCCCAAAGACCATTTAAGTGGTGGTCCCAGGTCTAAACTCTAAAAATTCGGGAACCAGGTAGCTACGTTACATTATAATAAGAGTGGGAAATATAACTTCGTCTAAATGGGTCCAATGGACCAACCGCAACCTAAACTTGAGTAGTGGACAACCCAACCAACCATACACACCTAGGTTGTCTCTTTTGATTTTTGGTGCGATAAAGTGGAGATTTAATGATCTTTGTCTTTCTGTTGTGATATTTTTCCTGTTGATGGTCGCCAATCACATACGCATCCCATTTTAAAGAACCCATTTAAAAGAAAGGGTGGGTTGGAGAGGGGGGGAGGCACTTTGATTTTCCTTATAGTACAGTATTGGACCTATTGGTTCTTGGGTTAACCTTGATCTAAAAAGGTCCCGTTAATGTGTTTCGTTAACTAGATAATTAACCCAATGAGATAGTAATAATGACATCGTCAACGATAAACAGTATTTGATTAAATAGAACGTTAAACAAAGATATCAAGCCAATTTTGTTTCCGCCCCCACAAGGGGGGAGAAGAAGAAAAAATAATAAATGGGAGTGTTATTGATTAACCTTTCATGGGCAAAATGCCAAGATCCAAGCTTGCGTTGTTGTGTACTGCTGCTACGCGTCCAGCAGCAGCCGCAGGATGCAACTCGTGCGCCTTTCATGATTGACAATAATGGATTTCGATTTCCTTCTTTTCCTGCACTGCACTGCACTCTCATGTTTTGCTTGAAAGACACGTTTTGGCGAGGTAAATAAATAAATAAATAAAATCCAGTACTAGGTGTTTGTGGATGGTGTGCTTCACGGAATATGCATATTAAAGAATAGCATGGTTGTTTGTGCTTTTTATTGTGATGTAGCAACAAGAGATGGAATATTCGTAATTAATTCATTACTAATCGATATATTTCCAAATATGTTATTTTCACAAATTTGAACATAAACACTCCAACCAAGTAGGATCCTTTAATTTGAGCTAACTGGGAAAGTATTTCACAAAAGACGCCTATAATTATGGGGTGGGGGCGGTGGAGCGGGGCGGTGGGACAACGAGGAACAAGTCAAAGTCAGGCGGACTTATAATTTATAGCGTTGTGAAACTAAAACACCGACACCGCGGGGGGCCGGGGGGAAGAGTGATGTTCGATTTCATCTAATACGTAAAAGGGGCCTGGCCTTCGTTTCATTTTCATTTCCAGCTTTGGAATGAAAGCCGTCCATCGGTCGGTCGGGTTGGAGGTGGAGTCTGTCGCAATTACCTCATTTGTTAACAGGGGGAATACATTGACGGTTTTCTTGCCTTCCTTCCTTCCTTCCTTCTCAGAACATGATTGCTGCAAAATGCCAGATTCTTGTTGCCATGCTATCCATCGTCCTCGTATCAAATCAAATCGACACATATGCACGTAGACGACTAGTTGTACCAGTTGAGTCGTGTCGTGTCACTCCCTACATTGCTTTCGAGTTCTCAATGTCTCTAGATGTTTTTTTTTTTTTTTCTTTTTGGTTGGATTTGTTGGGGGCTAATTAGTGTAACTAATTACTGCTACCACAAAACTGTTTCCCCTCTCAGATAAATCAAAATAAACAAGAAAAGAAAAATGAAAAGGCATGTCTAAAAGGGCAAAAATTCACGACCCAATAAATGTCTATCTATCTATCCCTCCATCCATCCATCCATCTAATGGTCCTACCATGTGGAGCAACCGAAGAAAATATGGAATATGTATAATAATGCCTGTAGCAGTAGTAGTAGTCGTCTCTCTCTTTTTTTTTTTTTGGTCAATAAAAAGGTGAAAGTGACCAAGCTAAATAATAGAGAATGAGAGAGGGAATTGAATGGTTGAGTAGGAGATCCATTGAAAAACAAAATACAAGAAAGAGAAAGAGAAAGAGAGAGAGAGAGAGAGAGAGTGTGTGTGATGTAGAACTTCAAAATCTCACAAAAAGTCATTGTTCCTTCCCGAGATACATTCTATAAATCAAAGACACAAAGTAAAGTAAAGTGAAGTGTTGCATCTCAAAATTGGTCTCGACTTCAAATGGGGTTACAACAAGCGGAATAACGGAGTTGAGAACAGAACAAAACAATACAAGAAGTACTTGGTCGTTGTGGTTGTGGACCTTTGGCTCGAGGGCAGGGTTCTTGGTATCAGTAATCTAAGTCACTGGAGGTTCCTTTTCCAAGATTTGAGGATACGGCCAGAGCTCGGGGAGTCGCAACTTAAATTCCACGTTAACTATGCCCCCATAATCTTCGCACTCTCACTTTCAAATCTTGTTTATTATCAGAATCAATCATACGATTAACAAACGGAGGAATGTAGACGGTTGACCTCTCCTTGATTTTTCCTTCGTTAAAGTTTTTTTTTTTTTTTTGTGGGATGTTGTGGGGGCATATTGGCAGTTTACTTACAACTATACCCTTTTGTGTTTGAGAATAAAAAATGGACATGCACAAACTTTTGATTAAGACTTACACAGGGCCGATGCATATTCCGAACAGGAATGGTTGACAGCTTGTAATAACGTTAATTCATCTTGGACGCGCAACGGTTCTTTGAGAACCATTCACTACACTAATAATAAAGACGGAGTTTCAAATTCAAGATATGGTTCCTTATGGTATGAGCACAAATAACAACACATATTACAGCAACAACTACAACTGCGCTTTGATCCAAAATTCAAATTATGAGAAAATACACAACTAAATATGAAATTTTGCATTCATATTTACAATTTTATTTTATTTTATTTTTTCTGAGCCATGCATTAGAAGCTTAGTACTAAAATAAACAGATACAAAGGGTAAAACCAATGAAAAGCTATTGATCCCAGGAATTAGGCAAGCCAACTATATCCTTTCTTTTTTTTTTTTAATTTTTTTTTGAAAAACAGGCTATATCTCCTGAAAATCAAACACTTTGACGTGTCTTTGGGTTACAATGACTAATGAAGCATGGATGGATGGATGGACAGCACTTGGAATTGAAGGACACACAAAAGTCAACAAAATTGCAAAGATTAAATTACAGAAAACAGCTGAGCGGTGGCCTCTCTATGGACATCCACCGTGGAGATATGGAGATTTCACTCCAAAAATCAAAGCTCAATCAAACAGTCTCAGGCCCATTTCAGTAATTTAAATGGATACCATAAGCAAAGCAAGCAAGAGTCTTTGTCTTTCCCTTTTTTTAACTTACACATTTCTACAAATGCGAACAAAGCTTTCTGTCTGAACAGAAGAAAACAGTCACTCACTCACACATGCGCTCTCTTTCTCACTTTCTCTCTCTCAACTCTGTACAGTAGAGAGAGAAAGCAAGCAAGCAAAAGCCATAGAGAGAAGAATAAAAGAAACAGGGGAGAAATGGGAGGCATTCATTTGCGGGATGAGTAAAGCAAACACCATATTCTCGTCTCCCTGTTCAGGTTTTCATTGAACTCAAGAAAAACAAAAATAAACCCCCAACCTCCCTCCCCGACAAAAAACTCCACAAAAAAAAGAAAAAAAGAGAAAAAAAAAAAAAGCTAGTCTCTTGAAGGTTACAAAAGCAGAATATTGAAAGAAGAAGAAAAAAATAAAAATAAAAATAAAAACCCAAATGCCTGTGTAGTGTGTCCTTTTGAGGAAGAACACAGGATCCCACTCACCGTGCTAAGATCTCACCCCATTGCCTCAAGGTTGCATCTCTCTTAAATTTTCAGCTGAAATGGGTGTATTTTTTGTCTCCTTACATGCAAATTTGTTGTTGTTGTTGTTTTTTTCTTTTTTTAATGATCTACTTGTTGGTGTGGATGTCTGCCTGGACATTTGAATGTGTTGTCTATGGGTGACTTTTTGTAACTGGGTTTGGTTTTATTGAAGCATTTTAGGTGGACTCAGATCTGGGTTTTGCTATATATTTGTGAAATACTGGTTATCATTTTGAATTTAGTTGCATTTCAGTCTTTCAGTTGGGTTCTAGTGAGATCTGTGATTTTTATTTCAATTTTTTTTTTTGACTAGTAGATTTTTTACATTTCGTATGTAATCAAATTTTTACTTCTCTTTTCTACAGTTGGATATGCAATGTGGATAATAGATTATTGATTTTCTTATTTGGTTTCCATATTTGGAGTTCAGCTGACATTTTTATTGACTATGTTATGAAATCAGTAATCCATTACTCAAGTTACAGTTTTTTTTTTTTTTTTTGTTCTTCTCCAGAATTTTGGTTTCTGGGCTTGAACTTCTTTCTGGTTCTGAGGCTCCATTAAATCACAAGTAGAGGATCAGATTGAGTTTATGAGGGAGTTAGAGAAATAACCACCAAGTGTAAAAACTCAACTGAGAAAATGAAGTCTGATACACTTGTTGATTATGCAGTGTTTCAACTGTCACCAAAGCGCTCACGGTGAGGATAATTGTTTCTGGAGTTCTATTTTCATGTTATCTTCCTGTACATATTTGTTATTGATTTTTATTCTGTCTTCCTTTCTGGCAGATGTGAATTGTTTATTTCGAGCAATGGAAACACAGAGAAGCTTGCTTCCGGACTAGTAAAGCCGTTTGTGACTCATTTGAAGGTTGCAGAAGAGCAGTTTGCACAAGCAGTTCAGTCAATCAAACTTGAGGTTGAAGGACGGAGAAATACTGACACTTGGTTTACAAAAGGAACTCTTGAGAGGTTTTATTTGTGCTGAACAGTTGATTCATTGCTATTATAGGGTAAAATAGTTATGAATCCAGCCTTTTGGTCTGATTGGAACTTTTTTTTTCCAGGTTTGTGCGGTTCGTCAGTACACCTGAGATTTTGGAGATGGTTAATTTATTTGATGCAGAGTTGTCTCAATTGGAAGCAGCCCGGAAAATATACTCACTGGTAAATGTCATTTTATCTAGCAGAGAACCTTTATGATGAAAAATCACAGGTGTATTTTCACTGAATTTGAATGCTCTTCCATTCAGGGGGATGGAGATCAGGTTTCTGGTGCTTTAGGTACTCTCTCTCTCTCTCTCTCTCTCACACACACACACACACACGCACGCACGCACACGGACAAACACACACTCTCTATCTATTTATCAATCTCTGTTTCTCTGTGTCCCTTTTCACTTCCTGCATCTATCATTGAACTTAGTCTATTTTCTCATTCGATATTTGGCGCATTCATTTCTAAAGCTCTCACAACTGAGACTCAGATTGAAGGAGCTCCATTGCACATGCACATCGATGTGTGTGTAAATATATATATACCTTCAAGCAAATCCTTTGACTTTTGTTCTTATGAATCATCTCCCATTCCTTCCCCCCCTTCCCTCACCAGACAAAAAATCATTATGGTCTATGGCCATACTTTTGAATTGATTCTATTAGCAGTTCTTTGTAGCCCAAATTGTGTCACCTTCTCAGTTTCTATGAAATATATGCATAAATTATTTCTGGACTATGACTGGATCTGCCCCACCTGTCAACAATTATGAAACAAACAATGTAAAACCAATGCATCCAAAATAATAATATGGTTTACCCAAGATCAGCTTTTGGTGATGCTAACACCATTGCCTTTTATGCTGCTGCTTGTATAACTCAGCATTTCATCCTCTAAATAGTAAAGGAAATTTTGAGGCCTCTTTTTTTTTGCGGTCTGAAAATTAGTGAATATAAACACTTTTTGTTCTGCACATCGGAATTTGCATCAAATATTTGATTGGAAATCTCCTTTCAAAATTACAATCCATACCAAGTATGCAACACTTACGTGCTAATTATGTCTGAATAATCTGCTCCAGGTGGGGATGGAACAGGAGCCATGACAGGAGCTGATGCAACAAAGTAAAGTTCTTTCATCCTCTAATTCAAACCTCAAACTTGTGTCATTCCAGGCATTGAACCCTTTACAGTCAAAGTAAAATGATATGAGTGGGCATCAATTATTTCCAATCACTTTTTGGTAATGGGTGAAAATGCAAGTCAAAATTTGGTTGGTGACTGATCTAGGATATTCTGAGCCTGGGAAATTGTTAGCTTCAGTTTCTTAGTTTATATCTGTGAAATTCCATTCCTGAAGGTTGAGATAGTGATGGGGATATACTAGCATATTCATCTGTTCTATTGCATAGTTTCACAGATATATTGACAGTGTTTTATGATAGATATGTGTGACAGGAATGATGATATTCATCTGTTCTTTCTCATGAAATTGCATTTGTTTTTTTTGATACTTCTATGTATGCAGGAAGGAGCTTCTGAGGGCGATGGATGTCCGACTTGCCACAGTCGGGCAGGATCTAACCAATGCCTGTGCTCGTGCATCAGCAGCTGGCTTTAACTCCGATACTGTGTCAGAACTCAAGCTCTTTTCAGATTGCTTTAGTGCCAACCGCTTGAAGTAAGTATCCTGGGGATCATTTCAATTTGGTTCCCCTATATGTCTCTCTCTCTCTTTCTCTCCCCAATATTATGGAAATTAGTGATGCAACTAGATAACATAGAAGCAATTGTTGTTTTAAGCTTTCTTTGTTTTCGATCATTTTTCCATGTATTGGATCTTTAGTCAAAGAGCCAAGTCAAGATTGACAGTTCTTGACTGACTTCAGATACACCTTTAACGAACATGTACCCCAGGACCCTGCTTTATGGTTCTGACATCACAATTCAAGCAAAATTCAGTGGCATAGATTTTGACTTTAGCTGCCACTGCCTTCTGATTGTTATGCATTTCACCAATCTGTTGACAAGAAGTTCAAATCACTTTTTCTTTATACATAGTTAAGTTTTTGTGAATAGATGTAAGGGTGGGGCCTGGGGGAGGGGGATCCAAGAACCCAAGTTGTAGTTCTTTCTTGATTCACTAAACCAGTGTTTTGTGCTCTGAAGCAGGTATGCTTCTATTTATTGTTTTCAGTTCCTTCTCTTGATATATATTTATAACGTATTAGCATCTAGAGTTATTCTGCTTAAAATATCACCATATGGCACATCATCTGACCACTCAGCTAGTCAGAAAATGAAACTTTTATAGTAATTTGTTGCCTTTAATAGTTTTTAGATCTAATGAACTGGGATGGATACCCTGGATTGTGACTAATCATCACTTTGTGAGTTGGGACATAGGCTAGCATCATGCAGCTTCATGTTCTAGACACTAATTGGCTAATTGCTTATGTGGTTTCATTTGGGTCGTGGCGAATTATTGTACACAAGATGTCATATTTGACCATGACAGAAGGAGCCACAGGTTTGCATTATAACTGGTGAGGATGGTTCACCATTGAGTCAGGATGAGCTAATGTTGGGTAGAAAATGCTAACCAGTTTTGGTAGATGAAGATGTAAGTTCAACCACCACTGTGACATGAAGATGCAACCTAACCATTGAATTATTAACTCTTACACTCAAGTTTTGAGCATTAAGATCACTTTTACATATATTCCATGCCGCATGAATATTCCTCCCCCCCTCCTCTCTCTTTCTCCCGTGGGTGCATAACAAATTAAGCCCAAATTTCTCTATCAATTATTGAGGGGGAAAAAAAAGAGATGCAGAGGAAATGGTCTACAGTTCATGATTGTAATCTTGTATTGTATGCATAGTCTAAACTTTGATATGAGTACTTGTTTTTCAGAAGATAAAGATTTTGTGCTCTCAACTTTAGCTGTCACCATATGGCAAATTTAGTGGGTAAAGGATTATTTCAGCTTCTCAAGATCTCATCTTCCTTGTACTTCTCACATATGTTTCCTGTTGAAGTTAGAGCTCAATTAGCTCAAATACCACTGTTAGACAATTGTATGAATCACTCTTAATTTTATCAAATAACATAGATATGAAGGTTTGCTCACTAGTCACACAATATATTAAGACATTGAAGTCCTTATATATTAGTCACTAATAACATTTATTCTTAACTTAATATGAAAATCATACTAAATATGATTTAACTATTTAACTTTTACTTTAATATTGACATCTAGTTTGCAACAAATTTAAATAAACTCCAAAATTTCCCCTTAATTCTAATCAGTGATACTCTCGTTCTTAGCATTTACTTTAGTTTGACAAAACCTTGATACCTTAATGATTACTTTTTCTCAACCTTGTACTCTAACTTCATCACTTTCAAAAATCACTTTCATGTCAAACTTTTGTGACTTCATCTTCATTCATAACATTCACTCATCTAGAACTTTGACTTATCTTCTAACAAATTCCCAATCTACGAACACAACAAAATTTCTTATCATTATTAATATGTTTTTGAGAATTTCCTGGATAATTTGTCTTTGTTTTTCTTTGACGTACTTTTGCTTGACCTCTAAATTTTTGAAGAAATTTGTAGCATACGACATTGAAAACTAAGGTTTGAGACTTCATTTTCCATTATGCTTTATAATATTTGATATCTATGTAGTATTACTATAGTAATACTCCATCTTCTTGTTTTCCTTTATGGAAAAACTTAATTGAGCCAATTTATCTCTCAACTCAACAAGTCTTTAACTTTGAGCTTTCTTTAGCTCTTAACTTTACAAGTTCTTATATACAAACTTTTACAGTTTTTTTTAACTTAACACTTCCCCATATCAAAGCCTTATGTCAGAGCCATTGAACTCTAACATTCCTAATTGGTGTTAAGTAACTCTTTTATTGCTCACCACCCCAATTAGTTTCTCTTTTTGGTCCCCTCTACTAATACTGAAGCATTTAAATAATTTTTGCAGTGAGGCTTGTACGAGGTTTATATCACTGTGTCAGAGAAGACCAGACCTAATCAGTCCATGGAAGCCAGGTGTTGAAGATCAAGTGGTTCGGTCCTCATGGGGATCTGACATGTCAATTGATGATCCTGCTGAAGAGTCTTGTGCCCAGTTCGGGCCCCAACAACACTTGTCAAAAGGTAAACACCAATATCCACAAGCCAGCCAAGAACAACGGCAACAAAATTCAGGACAAAACCAACACTACATGCACCAACCCAAATCGTCTGCATCTGGACACTCCAGTTCGTCTTTCTCTGGGCTTCAGCATGGTAACCAAAACGAGAATAAGGAAGCAGAGAAAAAGGAGGAGGAGGGTGCCATTGAGTCGTTGTCCACCAATCAGCTTGGTCAACCTGCCAGGCGACTTAGTGTTCAGGACCGGATTAACCTTTTTGAGAATAAGCAGAAGGAGAATTCTGGCGGCAAGCCTGTAGTTGTAGGTAGATCTTCTGAGCTGAGGAGACTATCTTCTGATGTGTCATCTGCAACTGAAAAATCTGTGCTGAGGAGATGGAGTGGTGCCAGTGATATGAGCATTGACTTGGGCAATGACAAGAGGGATACCAACAATATAGATAGCCCTTTGTCCACACCCTCTTCATCTTCTGTATCCCAAGGCAAAAGTAATGTGTTTGGTAGCTCATCAGATGATAACAAGGATCAAAAGGTGGACAGTGGTACAGCCAGTTTAGCCAAAATTGAGGCCAGGAATATTTCTGGCATAAAAGGTCAAGACGAGTTGCAGGCATATACTGGTGATTTTGGGGCCAGGGATCAGGAGGTGGGGTTGAAAGGGAAAAGCACTTGGAAAGATCAGGCCAAGCCTCAGAGCCTATTAAAGTCCTTCACTGGTAAAGGGGAACCTGTGGCTGATCAGTCAGCTAGAGAGAAGTTCAAGGGTACTTTGGATGGGGAAGAAAGGAATTTCGGAGTACAGGAACTAGTGAGCTCTGAGGAAAAATCAAGGGACCTTCAGGATACAGTGAAGAGCATAGGACGGAAGAACCGGGCAAGTTTGCAGAGCCAGTTTGGAAGCTCTGTGGGTGGGGTGGGAGATGTCCAATTAGGAAAGGGGGCGGAAGACGTTGAAGTAAGGGATCAGTTGCTGAATAAGTTGAAGTTTAGGGGCTCTCAGGCTCATACCCGATCTCTTTCAGGACAGCTTGAAGGTGGTTTTGGAATAAATTTTAAGGACATGCCACCAAAAGAGATCAAGGGTGATCAGTCAGCTTCCCCCCTGGAGAGGAGATTGTCTCCAACAATGGATGACCTACAAGTTCCAAAAATGATGGTCCAGAATTCGCTTTCGACTAATCCAGAACAGAAAAGGAAGATGCAGGGAAAGAGGGAAGAGACTGGTTCTGTTTTGGACAATAAGGCTGCTGTCCCCAGCAAAAGATCTTCTGAAAGTCAACAGAGCTTTTGTACTTCACATGCACCATTGATGGAGAAATCTCAAAGGGTGAGGCAATCTAAGGGCAATCAGGAACTCAATGATGAGCTGAAAATGAAGGCAAATGAACTGGAGAAGCTTTTTGCAGAACACAAGCTTCGGGTTCCTGAGGATCAGTCCAGTTCAACTCGAAAACAGGCAACAATTTTGCAGTACAGGAAATCAGCAACAGTGGCGATATCTTCGGCACAAGTCCAGGATGAAAAGACAGTAATTGAACCCATCGGGAGTGCTAATGAAATATTAGAATTTGATGCTTCACCAAAGAAGATTGTTGACCATCAGGGATTTCACAATTCTCTCAAGAAGAATATTTATGAGCTCAATTTTTCAGATGATTCTAGAGGAAAATTTTATGAGAAGTACATGCAGAAAAGAGATGCAAAACTGAGGGAAGAGTGGGGTATGAAAAGAGCAGAGAAGGAAGCCAAATTGAAGGCCATGCAAGATAGCCTTGAGCAGAGTAGAGCTGAGATGAAGGCCAGACTCTTTGCTTCCGCAGACAAAAAAGATTCAGTAACTAGGACACGTAGATGTTCAGATCATCAGAAAGTCCAATATCCGTACAAGCATTAAGAAAGAACAGGTATTCCATTGTCAATTTGATGTTTGTAATAAATAAGTATGGCGATTGGGAATTGATCTTCATTTTCGTATTTGATTATTAAAATCCCAAAAGCTTCCCCATTTCATAAAATTTAACTTCCAATGGCAGGCAATGGATTCCACTCAAAGTGAAGAGGATGAAGAACTTTCTGAATTGTCAGCAAAGAAATATCATGGACGAGATAGGTCATTCAGTGAGGTATCTTTTGTGGATGTTTCTTCTAAAAGTTCCCAAAACAAGAAGCTTTTGCCAAACAGAAATTCATCTTCATCTACCCCTCGCACCACAGTGGTACCGCTTCCAAGATCATCAACCAAAGTCTCCAACTCCAATTCTGCAAGGCGGAGAGGGCAATCAGAAAATCCTCTTGCACAGTCTGTTCCTAACTTCTCTGATCTGAGGAAAGAGAACACGAAGCCATCTTCTGGTGTCAGCAAAACAGCAAATCGCTCACAGACAAGAAACTATTCCCGCAGCAAGAGTAACAATGAGGAGGTGCCTCGTGCCAAGGAAGAAAAGCACAGACGTTCTCAGTCTTTGAGGAAGAGTACTGCTAGTGTGGTTGAGTTAAAGGATGTGTCCCCTCTGAACTCTGATAGTGTTGCTCTGTCACCATTGAAGTTTGATGAAGAGCAAATTGAACAAGGTTTTTATGAGAAGTCTTCAAAAAATGTGGAATCAAAGCCTTTCCTCAAGAAGGGTGATGGTGTGGGCCCTGGTGTTGGAGCCAGTGTTGCCAAACAGAAAGCTTCAGTGATATCTGAGACTTTGACCAATGGAGAGGAATTTGAATCACAAACTGAGGTGGATGATTCAATTGATGTGGCAACAAGGGAAGAGGAGGAAGAATTTGAAACAACAGGGATTGAAGATTCTGCAATTATGAATAATGGCAAAGTGAGATCAAGTGAGATTCTGCTAACAGAGGTTGAAGACAGGATGGGTTTGTCTGGATCTGAAAATGGTGATCCTCTGAGATCTCTTTCTCACATTGATCCTTCTTCAGTTTCTGAATTACCTTGCTCTGTTCCTTCTACATACCATGCAGTAGGGTCTTTGCAGGACTCACCGGGAGAAAGCCCTGTGTCATGGAACTCACGAATGCGTCATCCTTTTTCCTACCCCCATGAGGCTTCAGATATAGATGCTTCTGTGGACTCTCCAATAGGGAGCCCTACATCCTGGAACTCCCACTCACTGTCGCAAGCTGAAGCTGATGCTGCTCGGATGCGGAAGAAGTGGGGAAGTGCTCAAAAGCCTATTTTTGTTGCCAATTCATCTCATAATCCTTCTCGCAAGGATGTAACAAAAGGGTTCAAACGGTTGTTAAAATTTGGAAGAAAGAGTCGTGGAACAGATAATCTGGTTGATTGGATTTCTGCTACAACTTCTGATGGAGATGATGACACAGAGGATGGGCGAGATCCTGCCAGCCGATCTTCAGAAGACTTGAGGAAATCAAGAATGGGATTCTCACGGGGTCACCCTTCTGATGATAGCTTCAATGAGAGCGAATTGTTCAATGAACATGGTAAACCATATTTTTCTTTTGTAGGCTTATTGATTAACTCTGTTGTCTAGATGAATGTTGTTTCAAATATTTAATTGTCCTCACTTCTGTGTATCTGTTTGTGTATATTATCCTAATTGGTAGACATTCTAGTGTAGGAACTTGTTAAGTGGCTTACTTCTATATGAACTTATTAATATTGTCCTCACTTCTCTGTATCTCAATGCACAAGGCTTCTAGTGTGGGAGCTTCATACACTAGGACGCCCTTTTACTTGTCATATTTTTGTGGAGTGCTGGAGGAGGGTGGGATTGGAGATTTTTTGGTGTATGTTTTCAAATTATAGTAATTCTGTGATATTTTTGAGTTTAGACCATGTTTCTCCCTTTGTGCAGTTCAAGTCTTGCGCACCTCTATACCAGCACCTCCAGCAAACTTTAAACTAAGGGATGATCATGTGTCTGGAAGCTCTATCAAAGGTAACCGTCTCTCTTCAAATCATGCCAGCGAAACCTTTGTCCATTTTCTTTACTTCTTTTGGAAGTAAATTATATGTCTATTCCACTGCAGAAATTCTCCAATAAAATTGTGGACTTTCTGACTGTTTCTGATGTGCTTCAAACTGCTTGTCTTGCGGATTGTATGCTGTAGTTGTCCTAAGGTTACACTTTAGCTGGAACTAATCTTTCTTGCACCTAGCTTAGATGATTATGGATTTAAGGATAAAAAGGGAAATTAGAAGCTTTATTTTGTTAATTTCAATCACTTGGCTGCTACAAGTAAGCTTATCCAAGTGAATCCAGACCCGTGCATTTAACTGGGTTGTTCGAATTGAAACCTTGGCTTGAGCAAAAGACAAGCCCCTGAGCTTTGAGTTGCTATATGTGAACTAGCAGGCCCAAATTGAATTCTCCACACTAACCCATGTTAGAGCCATATGGCGAAATCAAAATGACCACCAGTCAATTTGATGAAAATAGATGTGGGATTTTTGTTTGACAGGGAATAAATACATCATTCATTTGTGTTCTTTATTGATGTGAGGATAAAGGAGCCTGAACCTTGTACATGAAAATGATTCCACATGCACATATTATACCATGGTTAGACTTCAGGTCATTTTATGTCATCCCAAGAATGAACAAGGGCATGTAGAAAAGCTTTTATTTCTATAATAGATAGATTGTTCAACACTCTAAAACTTGTATAATGGGGAATCAAACTGTGGTGGTCAGCCTATATATACTAGTGTATAATAATGGGGTTTATTCTGGTGAAGATTGTGGATTTATTACTATGAGCCAACCTTTACAGTTTGATCCGGTTTTGAGGCCTTCAGGATTTTGACATGGTAAACTTATGTTTTGAGTATTAATTCTACAGCGCCAAGGTCATTCTTCTCACTGTCGACGTTCCGAAGCAAGGGAAGTGACGCAAAGCCCAGATGATTACTCATGATACAAGTTTGGTGCTACTGTTTGGAATCATCTCAAATGATATGGAGTAAGGGATTATAGTACGGGAGAAAACAAGCTTGTGCTGAAATTTGTTTTATACCATATTCAACAAAATATCACTTATTGGTGGTGTTGTGATTTTGGTAGTCTAGGAAGTATTCCTTTTTTTTTTTTTTTTTTTTTTTTTATCTTTATGCCATTTTCTCTAGCCCTGTGTGATGTAAATCTGATCCAACTCCTGTTAGAAACAGAGGTGTTTCCATTCTGAGAAGAGTGACATGGTGAATATACGGAGTAATAGTTTGTAATCAGTGACAAGTTTATTTTATCATCTTACCCAAAACAACCGTTGGCATCTATACCCTGACTATTATTACTATTTTCAACCTGTTATGTCTTTTCCTGCGCGAAGTGTCAATGCCTTTACGTTAAAATAAACTTGTTTATGTAGTAACTATATCTGGTGCACATGCATTACAATTGCAAGAAGTTGGGCATTTTGCCGTTGTAAAGATGACAATGATGCATGACTATCCATTTTTTGACGTAAAACATTGAAAGACATACTACTTTATTGTCTGGTTTCAAAGTAATTATTGGTTATGATATAAAGGAAAGATGTCTGCGACTTCGATCTATGACTTACAAAGTACGTCTGATCCTTCGGTTAGATTGCTTGGGCATGGAACAGCCACAGAGGTGGTGGCAGGGACGTCATAGCGGCGTTAGCTGTTGAGAAAAAGGAAAAAGAAAGAGCGCGCACACCCCCACCTTCCCAAACCTCCTCAAAAGAGAAATGCAACCACGAACGAGGAGACCCATACCTACCAAAAACACCCGCTAAATTATTAAACCCATTAAGCCGGAAGATGACAGTTCAACTCGAAGACAGCCCACGTTAGTTATCATTATAGTCCTCATTAAAGAGGCCGTCAAAATTTTCTCAAGTTTAGAGATTGTTCCTTGGCTTTTAAGCCAAGAGAAGTTGAGGGTTACGTGCCTGGCATGCAAAGCTAAAATCCATGGCAAGTTCTGCGCTTTGCCTGCGGTCTCAACTTTCGGCATAATCTATACTCTTGCGTTGAAGTCATCTGTTAGAACTTTCTTTCTTTCTTTCTCAGAGAAGAAACCCTTCAATATTTCTCTTACACATTGGTTTCTGAAGTTAGTGCTTGTCCCCAGTTTCAGGTAATCCTTTTATTTCTGTTAGATGTCGATCTTTGTCAACAGTAATCAACTCACATATGTACTTCCTTCCTTCACATTTTAATGGAGACTGTTAGGCGTGATTATCCATGCAGGTAGGTAATTTATCACATAAAAAAAAAACTGTTACCAGTAGGCAATGACTTCAACAATCGAGTTGCCTAAGTTAGCCTTTGTCTCTCTCTGCATGTCCCCATCTCTCTGGCTTTTGTTACTTCGCACTTTTAATTTGGCCTCTTGCAAGGTTTTATTTTCCTCTATAAACTTTTTGTTTCTCATCTCCGTAATGGGTTAAATGCTTGACTTCCATGAATCTTCTTTAGCATATGGTTGGCCAAAAATCCGACGTAATGATTATTATCTTACAGCCAGCATCCTGAAATTAATATGGCTAGCCTGGTTTCTGTCTTTCTGATATATTGTTGCAGCTCTTCTACAGAATTATGACAAAAACTATCACTTTGACTTAGTTGTTTTCAAATTAATATTCACCATGACGTATTTGATATGCTGGTCTAACAGTTGAATCTGGGGCATCAGTTATCGGCTTTACAAAATTTTGGATAAAGTGGGGGAAATCAGTAAGTACAGTAGCCATTTATTGCGATAGTGGGTGAAAAGCTATGGCATCTCTCACACCAGGAGTGCTACTGAAGCTTCTTCAGAGCATGAACTCCAATGTGAAAGTTCGTGGAGAATATCGGTCTGTTCTGCTGCAAGTTGTCAGCATAGTGCCTGCCTTGACTGGCTCAGAATTGTGGCCTAACCAAGGCTTCTTTATAAAAGTGTCCGATTCCTCGCATTCGACGTATGCCTCGTTGTCTAAGGAAGATAATGAGTTAATTTTGAATAACAAATTGCAACTTGGTCAGTTTTTCTATGTTGATAGAGTGGAAGCTGGGAACCCAGTTCCAATTCTGGTTGGTGTTAGACCAATTCCAGGAAGAAATCCTTTCGTGGGGAATCCTAAAGATTTGATGCAAATGTTGGTACCAACTGAGGGTCCCGTGCCACTTGATGATGAGGGAGTCAATGCCTCAAAATCAAGGGAGGTATTGGAAGTGAGAGAGGAGATCCCAAGATGGAAAATTCTTATCAAAGAGGAAAAGGCTGTTGTTCAATCAAGGTACATGCAGGGCATTCTGGCAGCAAGTCCAAGAGTCACTGGATCAGATTCAAGTGGAGGTGGGAAAAGCAATGAGAGTGACAATAGTGGGGCGGGAAAGAAGGCTGGATCAGTGAAAGGCAAGTGGCAAGAATATAAAGGTCAGGTATGATTCTGGCCTAGCATACTCTTTGATTCTGCAGATATACATAATATTCTCTCAGATTAGGAGAGTAAGGTTTAAAGTCTAAATGCTCCTCAGAACAATTTTGCAAAGGGCTTTCATTTTGTACTGTCATGGTCCATATGATTTGGTCAAGAAAACTATACTCACAATAAAATGCTTGATGCAAAAAAGACTTAAGTTGCTACAGAAAGATGTAAATGTCAATCAGCTGACAGTCATCCTTACAACAAGCATTTGCAGGCAAGCCCAGTGACTACTCCACAAAATTGCCCTGATGCACTTTCACTAAACCTGGAGGCTGGCCTATCCAATGTCAAGGAGTTTCCAGTGACTGCCAAGAGCAATTTGGCAAAAGCATCTTTTAACAGACAGGGCAGTGTGAAACATAACGTTTTCTCAGGCAATAAAGATAAAAAACTTTCACCTGAGATGACCACCTTGACTTCTCTGCCTGCAAACCTCTTGAAGCCTGGAAAGGTATGTTTCCTGTCTTCTTTGCTCTTTCTGCATCTCTGTTGTTCAGTTGGTTTAATGATGGCAGGCTCTGAAAGAAAATCTTTTACTCTTGTTCATTAAAACGCATTATCGATTTAAGCCAACTGTTTAAGTTCTTTATGCACACATATATTTTCACCATGGCAGTTCAATGATAGTAGGGCAAATGAGCTTCCTATTCTCATTATTGATAAATATTTTCTTAAGGGAGTGCTTAGGATGAGACACTTAGCATCTCTAGTCGCAGCAGAAGCTCAAAAAGAAGCATTGGCTGCAGCAACCCTCGCCAAGTGCCTTAAGTAAGTGCACAAGTCAATGTGTATAACAATTACTCTTCATAAAGAAAGCTATTGAGATTGCCTTCTCACCGGATGGCCTTTTTCAGTATTTTTGCCGATCTCTGCTCCTCGGCCTTACCAGAGAACCCACACCTCTCTCTCACCAAATTCTTCACTCTACAACACCTCATTGACCAACAAAATGAAACAACGCCGTTAAAGGATAAATCACTTCAGACTTCTATTCACTTTTCTGCTCCAGATACAGAGGTAAGGACAGTTGTAAATCATTCTCCAAGTACACCAAAGCCTTCAATAGAGCTGAGTGTAGCTGAGAAGCTGGAATGGGCTAAAGCTGATGGTGCAAAGGAGATCAACGAATTAAAAGAGATTCTCTTGAATGAAACAAGAACATGGTTTCTGAAATTCTTGGAGAGAGCTTTGGATTCTGGGTTTCGAGTTACAGCCCATAAGAAGACAGGTAAGGACAGTGCCAGGCGGCGAACGGAGCCAGAAAACAATCATATTGCCATTGCACTGTCACAACTTAAGCATGCAAATGAATGGTTGGATAAACTGAGGGGAAATCTGAGCTCAGAAAATAACAAAGAATTGATGGAGACTGTTGATCGGTTGAAGCAAAAGGTTTATGCTTGTTTGCTTTCTCATGTGGATTCGGCTGCATCTGCTCTAGAGAATCGATCAGATCATAAATGATGAAGAAAAAGGCATTGGAGGTGGAATTACGTTTCTTTTAAAGTCGATGAAATAACTTGTAATGTTGACTTCCAAGCACAGATGAGCCAAACAATGTTATGTGAACTTCGGCGGCTGTATTTAAAAGCATATCATCCACATTTCTTTATATGTAAAGAACATAGCCCCTGAAAGTCGAAACCTGAGATGAGAGAAAGATCAACTGAGGATTCCTAGATTGATGCTCATGGACAATGTGTAAAATATATGCAGACAGTTGTTTCAAAAACTGCATGATGCCCATGATTCTGATATGCAGAAGACTGCATTTCTTTGAACTGTAAATCCTCACTCGATGCACTCTTTGTATTCAAAGTTAGAAGAAAATTAAATCCTCACTTGAATACCCTGTGGTATTCAAGAAAATTAGTTGGAAATCCTACCTTTTGATGCAGTTGACCATGCTACGTGTTGTAGCGCCTCTGCTCCTCAGGCAAGAGGGTCCAAGATGAGGAAGCGAGGCACACGCGCAGCTCTCGAGTTGCCATGCTGATAAAGCTGAACATGTACCCTGCTTCTCCAGTATGGCTCACCCTGTCCCTATCTCCCATTCCAGTTCCTTGACACACGGGAATCCATCCATAATAAATTCAATACTTATTAAATATTTTAATATTCATAATAGATATCATCAAAGGAACCGCATTGCACTGCCAGTGAAGTCTGGTGGTTGATTTCCATTTTTTCATTTGACACGGAATCCTCGGTACTGGTAAAGGGCTCATTAGAAAATTATTGCAGGAGACTACTTCTTAGTGAGGTTAAAGAGCTTATTTCAGGTGAACTTATCGCTACAGTTTACGTGATCATATGCGTACAGCAAGTCGCGTTCCCCAGAATGTACATCGATCTACATGACTGATTGGCCTTAAACCACCCAAAAAAAAAAAAAAAACATTACATAATGAAAAGCTTGCGGATCAACAACACAAGCTAGCTTCAAGACCTTGGATTTTATAAAATAAATTTAGCAAACGAAAATGAGAAAAAACAAAATCATTTTCTTTTGGTGTTTGGACTTTGGATTTTATAATTTAAAATCATCTGAACTTCCATAATTCAATGTTCCTTTACCTGTAATAGAAAAGAAATAAAAGTATTCAATTTTTTCTTTTAATATTTTTATATTCTTTTGCTGGCCCAATATGTAAAAAGTTTTGGGCTTGCAACGATCCAAACCGAACAAGAAGCTCTTTTTATGGTTTTTTTTTTAAAAAAAAAAAAATCCTAAAAAGAAGCAGCTTGCTTCTTGTTGTTGTTACGAAAGAGCTGAAGCATTTTGGCAGGACTAAAACCGGCAATTCTAAAAATACTGCGCAGAAAATCTATCAAACAGACCAAAAACAAAGTGCTTGGAGGGTGAAAGCATAAAATAAAAGAAACCTCCGGGCTCGTAGATTTCAAAGTTTCAATCTTTCTTTTTTTTTTCAGCTCTCTCTATCTTTAACACGCGCACACATCATCTCGCCATCGTCATCATCATCATAATCTTTCTTCCTCGGATCCTAGAAAGCTAAGAGGGAAACCAAAAAAAAAAAGAAGAAAAAGCCCAGATGCTATAACCAGGTGCTTCCTTCTCTCCATTATTTGCAGATTTATCAATGCTTTTATATCCGTGTTGTAATTTGGTCATAACGCATGTGATCAAATCATTGTTAATTGGGTGTTGCGATTTTTATACACATTTGTTTAAATAATGTCTTGGGCCTTTGGCTTAAATGGATTTCTCTTGATTTTTTCAGATGTGTCGAAAGGATTTAACTTTGCTGATTTCATGCTTTTCTGCATCACATTGATCATTGTTCAAACGCGCAATTTTCTGGAGCGGTATATATATATATGTATGTATTAATGTTTAATAAGAGTTCAGTATTAAGCTTCCAGAACGGTATAGTTTGGGATTTTAGTCATCTGTTACTTTGTATACTAAATGGGGGAAAAAAAAAGTAAAAAAAGAAACTTGGGTTCTAGAGTGAATGGGCCTGTAAGCTAATTGTGGCCATTTTGAAAAAGTAAGGTGCTGAATTTTGGTTTCCCCCTTGTAAACTTCCGTGGGCAGGATTCTTTTGTGAGTAGCTTTAGTGAGAGGATACCTGTAAGTTGTTCTTTCCAAATATATCTGGTTGGTCTCTTGGGGTTCTGATTGTCTATGATGAATGCAATGCAGTTACCCTACAAATTTGAGGACGTTAGAAAAATAAAGATGGTGAAGCTGACTATGATTGCTCGTGTCACTGATGGGCTACCACTGGCAGAGGGACTGGATGATGGCCGTGATGTCAAGGATGCTGAAATGTACAAACAGCAAGTCAAGGTCTTGTTTAAGAACCTCGCAACACGTCAGAATGAGCCTTCAAGGATGTCCATTGAAACTGGCCCTTATGTCTTCCAGTATCCTGCATTTGGTTTTTTTCTCTGTGATATTACTGTCAGATTTTGGTCTTCTCTTTGTTGCACAAGTTTATTGCTTTCAAAACTCTATCCAATAACCATTGGCATGGGAAAATTTTGCATGATTGTCCTGTTGATGCAGACTGCTTAACGCAGGCCAGAGAAAATGAGGAAAAGTAAAAGGAAACAGCATATGCTGGTGAGTTCTAAGCAATGTTAATGACATTTGTAATGTTGCATCAAAATTATAACTAAACCTCAAAAGAACAATGAACCACTGCTCTAGACGAATGTTGATACAAAACTGGACATGTTAGATAAGTTCCTTACTCAAAGCTGCTTTTACCATCTCACATCTTTTTTCCCTTGTATATTTTATAAAATCCATTCCCCAGATGCTATCTTATCTTTCTGTCCAAATTTTAAAATTTCTCAATATGGTCCTTGACTGGAGACTTTAGTTATATCATTGAAGGACGTGTGTGTTACCTTACAATGTGTGATCGTGCATATCCAAAGAAACTAGCCTTTCAATACTTGGAGGACCTCAAAAATGAATTTGAGCGTGTCAATGGAGCTCAAATTGAAACTGTTGCTAGACCTTATGCCTTCATTAAATTTGGTAGGTTGTCTTATTGTTCTCATTTGCCTTTTGTTTTCCAGTGATGTCATGTTTTGTAAATGTTATTTCTAGCGTGTCTGCTAGGCTTGATTTTGTTTTTTATGTTCATGTTTTCAAGATACCTTCATACAGAAAACCAAAAAATTGTACCAGGATACCCGTACTCAACGGAACATTGCAAAGCTTAATGATGAACTCTATGAGGTCCACCAAATAATGACTCGTAATGTGCAGGATGTGCTTGGTGTTGGTGAAAAGCTTGACCGTAAGGCTTTTCTTTTCTTATTTCCAAACCATTATGTTTGGTTGTAATTTATGCTGTTGTCAACTTACATGCTTGACATAAGGGTATGGTTCCTTACAATTTAATATAATAAGGTTAAAGCATGTGTGTGATTTGTTTTTATGATAAATTTTAATGTAGTAATATAAATTGAATGTGTTATTAGTTTAGTGGCCGGCACTGGCAACTCTGTTGGATATTTGAAAAGCTAGGTGGTATTGTTGGAGCAAAAAATTATGCCTTAGTCTTACTTGAGCGTTAACATGGATATGATGTTAGATTCATATATTTGATCCTTCCTCAAACTCTGAAGTTTGGGAGCCTCATGCATTAGAACATCCTTTCTAATTAGCTCAGGGGATTTGCCGGAGGGTGCAAATTTAAGTTGTCACCTCATAATGATTATTTGATGAACATATTTTCACTTCTTAATAGATGGCGTATATTAAAGGCAAGTTTTGGTGTAACAGTAAGATTATTCCATTGTAACTTGAAAATCATAGGTTCAAGTAAGTAAACAACATTTTTGTGAAATTAAGGGTAATGTTGCAAACATCATACCCTTTTTGAGACCCTGCAACATAGGAAGCTTGTCCATTGGGACATCCTTTTTTAAATAAATGATGTGCATGCATTTCTTTGTTTGGTATCCTTCTTTGGCTGAAGAAACATGTTGGCTTTGTTCCCTTGCCTTTTTCATTTTAACAATCCTCGCTCTCTCTCTATCTCTCTCTCTCTCTTGCTGTGCTAAAGGAAGGCTTATTTATTTGTTCCCTTTGTTTTTACTTTCATTCATCATTCTGATGTTTATTTTTTTTTTCAAATATTTTCTTGATATTGCAGAGGTCAGTGAAATGTCAAGTCGGTTAACGTCAGAATCTCGCATCTATGCTGACAAGGCCAGAGATCTGAATCGGCAGGTTGGTTGCATTTGATTTGTTGTTGGCATACAGGTTTAAAATTTACTGTCATTTATCTTGTTTTGTATATACAACTTACCTTTAAGCCTCAGTAGTTGGACAACTGTGAATCAAATTAGAAATATAAAAATAAATTTTGCAAATGAAAAAGAATGATTTTGTCTAATAGAAGTTACAAACTTTTCGCATCACCAAACAAATTTTTGAATGTTCTCAAGGCATAAAGTAGTTCACATATATTCTTCTCTCTCTCTCTCTTTCTTTCCTGTGTATTGTCTTCTCAACACATATAATCTTGTGTCACAAATGGATTATTATATTCTGACTTGATGCTGTGAGTATTATATTTTCATTTATAGAGGTGAGAAGGCCCTGCAGACTCAATTTTTCATCCTCAATATATTATTATCTGACATAGGAATCAGAGTTATGGTCCTTAAAGTAAAAGATTGATTTGCTATCTCTTAAATATGGAAGGCTTGTTTCTATTCAGAAAAAGCGGGGAAAAACAAAGAGTGAATGTTACATTTTGTTCAAAATGCGATAATTGAATGAAGCCCAGTTGATCCTTTTATTTTGCTTCAATACTTTTACAATGTATGAGACTAGAGAAGATCCCATAGGTTCATATCATTAGGATTTCACTGCCACGCAACTTCCACGAGATTTATTTGATTTAGTTTTTATGAGCCTGCATTTTCTTTATGGCTAGTCCCCTCATAGGAAATCCTTTCATAGTAGTCCTGTGACTGCAAATGACAAAACTATGACTCTCTTAGGAATGCTTCAATTTGCATTGTTCCCATTTTACCGTTAAGCATGATGGTGAGCTCTTTTCACTGATTGATATGCTTCGATCCTTCTGAATGTAGGCCTTGATTCGTAAATGGGCCCCTGTTGCTATTGTGTTGGGAATTGTGTTTCTCCTCTTTTGGGTTAAAACGAAGATCTGGTGATCCAGTCACCCTTGGTGGTTTATGGAAATTCATCATTTTCCTGGGTCTCTCTGCATGCCACCGGTTGTGGATGATTGTCAGAACTCTGTATACTTTTATCTTGGTTTGAGGATTAGTTCCAGGGCAAAGCACAGTCATGTCTTGATGTAAAGACTGTCTGATTGTGTGCCAGACATACCTAAAGACTTGAATTATCTTTGAAAGGAGCAAAGGACTAAGTTCTTAAGGTAACCATCCAACTACCATGTGGAATTGTGGAAAGACTCCTTACATTACGAGCAAGTGAAGGAGCAAAAGTGTATGGAAGACAGTTTGAGGAATTTATGAACTTAATGCTTCACAGAGGATTCATTTATTTACATGTTTATTACCATCTAGAGTGATATTATCTAGAATTATATTACCATGCTTGCGAGGATTCTCGGCTAATCTTTTAATTTTTTTGTTTTTTTTTGCATGTTCCTATTGTCAGCTATTAGTTATTCATGTCTTTCTGTGCTCTTATGGGGTGTGCCAGTCATGCCTCCCATATTGGTTTTGGTTGCCGTGGTGCTATTTGCCAAGGTTATGGCGGTTCAAAGTAAGAACGTTGACCCTCTGTTGTTTAATGTCACATGTAGCGTCTTACATTAAGATCATTAACATTGATCTTTGTCCCGGAAAGATCTTCACCCAACTCTATTGTTGATTGTTGGATGCTCTTCCTTTTTTTCTCTTTTTTGGGGGTTATTTGGCTTGTTGCTTCTTTGTAGGGAAGATGGTGTTTCCACAACCTAGAGTGTCCAAGTTACCCACTCCAGCTCCATTTCTTCCAATGCCACCACATTAGTGTTAGGCCAAATGCAACGAGGAAAATTGCTCTCAGCATTCCAAAATATATAATCGAAGTGGGTCTTCACATAAACCGTGCAAGGGGACAAAGTAAAATGAAAAATGAAAAAATGAGACGGGAGGATTTGCCCAATGGGCCGCTCGGTTCCACCCGACGAATAAAAAGAAAAGAAAAGAAAAGGAGGATTAAGAAAGAAAACAAATAAGATTTTCTGCAGCGGAATTTTCCCTGATTGGGCCGGTGTAGTCTTGTAGCCTCCGATGCTATATGCTGAGTCAAGTGTACAGCTTTCGAAACCAAGGTATTGGCTTCATCGTTGCCCAACTTGGATCTCAGCCAATCATTCACCGTTCTGTAGTGTAGTGGTTCAACTGGGTATTGAGAGCAATCGCCCGCGAATTAAAATAACAAAGAAAATGAAAAGGAGCACTTTTTGGCAACAAAACCAATTGTTAAATGGGAGGCACGGTCCATGGGGGCTTGAATCATTCATTGACCTATGAGAGGAAGAAGAAGACACAGCTACTTCTAAGAAATATTAAGAATCTGGCGACTGTTTTATATAACCAAAAAAAAAAAAAAAAAAAAACAAGCGAGATTTAGTCGGTAAACGCCCGACAACCCCGGGAGCCCCGATTATTAGGAGGTATCCAAGTACATCATTAGCCTTTGCCAGAAGATTCAGCCGGAGGAAGACTGATTTTTTATACATTACTTTATTTTCAGTTTCAAATTTTACCATTCCAACTTACATAATTTGTTATTTGAGATTGGAAAAATCAAGATTACAAAAAGACAAAAAGAATTTATGGGGCCCACATCCCCCCGGCTGGTTGTTGTCACGTTCCTGGGTCAGAAAAATGAATGATGACATGTGAAATGGACACCCCCACCCCCCCCCCCCCACCTCAGCTCAGGAGATAAGCCCTCCTTTTCCCTTGTTTGGTAAATACTCATTTATTTATTTATTTATGCTGGGGAGTCGGGGCCAAAACTCAATTGTACCACACAAAAGTCTTCGCGTTGGGTCCCACTCCAATTGATAGATAAATGATAGAAGATGGAAGCAAAGTGCATGACGAGGAAGTCGCAGAAACGAATAAATTGGAGGAGTAATAGTAATAAATACGAAACACGATTGGGTTAGTGTTTCGGTCGTATGATATCAAAAACATGACTTTGTAAAAGCATTACCAATGGAAGCAGGGTCGAGGAGATTGAAAAAAACATCCTGTGGTGGACAACTGCTCTTGAACGATTCTTCAATCAAATGTTTGTCAAACGAAAAATCTTTGTCTGAGCTCTTAGTCAATGATTTTTCTTTTTTTCTTTTTTCTTTTTTTTTGTAGTTGATTTGACCATAACAAGAAATATAATTGACAATGGTCATTTTCTGATTTCCTAAACAAAAAAGTGTTTATAGCAAAATAATTTTGAAAAAAGAAAAGGAAAGAACTAAAGCGTTTGAATCCAAGGCACCGAGAGTGTAAAGTGAAAGATATTAAGGAGCAGACTGTTGTGAACTAGAACGTCATACTTCATTGAAGCTGTCTCTAATTTATGAGGACCTAAAAGGCATACCGGAAGAGGGGTCATCGATCTCCACCCAATGGAAAAATCACGTCAAGTAAATATTGGCAATATCAAAGATTTCATTAAAAGCCATTTTTAGCCAAAATGGCATGTGATTTGACAAGAACCACTGGTACTTTTTGTCTTCTAGGAAAAGCACACCCATCTAAATTTAATGGGTGCTGCTGATTCCTGATGGACGGACGAGGAGAGGAAGCAATAGGCCTTCTGTGGTTCTCCCTGTGGCTACTTTTTTATTCATTTATTTATTTATTTTTATTGTTGGGTCAGTGTCAAGCCAACTAGGCTACCAGCAACCAATACCCCAAGGCACTGTAACTGCACGTTGAGGATGTCAGAAAGTGAGAGGAACCGCAGGCACAAGATGGACCCGTTCCAGAGCTTTATTTGGCTTCTTCCTTCGGCCAAGATGTACGACTCTTCTCTTTCTTTCCTTTTTTGGGGGTAATTGATTGATAAGCCAATAATTTTCGTCCTGTTCTCCTCTGCTGACGTATGCATACTTGAAAAACCATCCAGAGGGACTTGACTTGTACGTCAAGGGTTTTGCAATTGGTTTGAATGTTTACCTTGGTAATCTAGCTACAGGTAGGAATTGCCGGTATGTATGCATGGAATCCATTGAAATTGAAGTGCGGGAAGCTGATGAGATGGGGGGGAAGACTCGTTGAAGGCAATTTTGCGGAGGAGACAAGAAAATGATCGAGCAAGAGACGTAGTGTGAGAATTATTATGCGCGCAACGCAACACATGGTTTTGGCCCATACATGCACGAGAATGATTAAATGCCAGTGCGGAAAATACTTGTCGTTTTTTTTTTATTTTAAGTGAATGGTTTTGGAGATTTAAGGTGTACATGCACGGTTTAATTAATTATTCATTAGGCAATGAAATGGCCTATTATGTTCTCTCTCTCTCTCTCTCTCTCTCTCTCTCACACACACACACACACACACACACACACACACTCAAAGGCAGCCTTCAAGTTACGCCAGCAACTATTGATTGTCAAGTGTTGGGTTGTTCGGCTTCCCATCACCGCAGTGGCCGCTTAACGTAGACCCCGTTATCTCACAAGCCCGGTTGAATTGAATAGGAGCCCAAATGGAGAACGACTGCCTGCCAATAACAGGAACTTTCTAAAGGACACTTGCGAGAAGCACGCACCTAGGAGAACGTGGGAACCAGACGGATTCCAGTTTCCTTCTGCCCCCCGGTCATTTTATTACATAAATGTAAACTGCGAGTTGCTGACGCAATATGCGAACATCGATTACCGTGCTTTTTTTTGATATGCCCAATAGATTGTCCTTCCTCAAGCAAAACTTGTTTGAGATCTCCACGCGTTAAATTTGGCTCCCTAGTCCCTTCCCCCAAGCTCACTGTTTAAAAAAGATCGGCTGCTAAAGCAAGGTAACGGGGATTACCATCAAGAAGGTGTGTGTGTCACTGGTCACGAGGCAAACCCATTCGGCAAGGCAGGTTCCCACTTCCCAGGTAAGTCGTGGCAATACATCCCAGGAAGCCTACTGATGGAACGTAACAAGCAAATAGGACATGGTTTAGGTCATTGTTTAAATGACATAGGCAAGTTAAAATGCAGGAAAGGCAGACATGCCTTTGACATGCGCTAATGTCAGTTCCAAGATAATCAAAAAATGCTGGTCTTCTGATGATTGACGACCATTAGGATTGAAGTCAATGTCAAAGGGACGAATTATCTCACGTTTTCGCAGTCATTAAAACAATTACACAATCAAACGACATTGTCAAATTACATGCATCAAACTTAAACATACCGAGTCCAATGTCTTGAGATTGTCTTTAACACAATTACACAAAATCAAATGACATTGTCATTTTACAAGCATCAAACTTAAACATACCGAGTCCGATGTCTTTAGAGTTTAAAGGCAGATCACCCATATGAAATACAGTACACTTATAACAATGCTTCCAGCGAAACTTCCGACGCATAAAAGGCAGAAGCATTACATGTTCAGTCATGCTTCCACAGCATCTTCTTCTCGAATGGATGCAAGCATCACTGCATGGCAACAAGAAGAAAGAAGCTAAAAGCCAGTTAATGGGAACTTCAAACAAACTCCAACAACAAACTGCAACACATGTTAAGCAACTTTCATGAGCTAACAGAGAGAGAAAACTGACTGACACAAGTAACCTTATTTACAGATGGTAGCAGGCAATTTTCTCAATAAACGTCCTCAACCATAGTGGCGAGGTCACCAAAGCTCCAGAAATCCATTGAGTTTCCAGCATCCAGAGTTGCATCTCCACTAAGGAAGCTATCAAATGAAGCCTCCCAGCTCCCTTCAGAGTATGGCATTTGAAGATTTGTTTGGTTGTCAAAGGCCAACAACTCCTCAGACACAGATTTTTCATCATTTTCTTCAACAACCGACACATTTTCAGAGTCACACTTCAGCATCTTCTTAGGATTACCAATCTCCACAAACAGAGGCTCATCAACTTCTGACATTGCAGAGATAACAGAGGAGATTTCAGGAGTCTTTGCAGCCTGCTCCTCCCAGGAAAAGTCAGAAGAGTCAAATGAGTCGGTCCCCTGGTCAGAATGGAAGAATATGGGGGATTCATTGGAAGTGAATGAGTCCACTCCTCCAAATTGGTTCATCAGTGGTTTTTCTTCAACAAAGCCAGTTGCATTGAAGTAATCGTCTTCCTGCTTGTTCACGCAACTGAAATTCTTGTTCAGATTTGCCTTCACCACTGGAATTTGTGTGTTAGCCTTAACTGAAGGCTTTGGCAACACACGTGGAGCCTCACAAGGAAAGTTCACCTTAGCTTTCTTCCCACGGATTCTACATGCCTCAGCATCATACGCCCTTGCAGCCTCTTCAGCAGTGTTAAAAGTTCCAAGCCAGACACGTACACCTTTCCTGGGGTCACGAATTTCAGCAGCCCATTTGCCCCATGGTCGCTGACGGATTCCTCTATATTGGTTCTTTCTCTTTCTCTTGGCCGACTTGTCAGCCTTTCTGTTAGATTCCACAGATTTTATAGTTGTGGCACCTTCAAAATTGGGAAAAGATAAAGGTAAAGTGTTATTACATGCACAATCAATAATTTTCCATTTTCATCAGTGCGAGAGGAGTAAATTTACACACAAAATTCCCTACCTTTCCATCAAATTACCTAAGGGCCCAAAATTCTGCATCAATAACCTCGATCAATACAAAACTCGCCGCCGAAAGCATTTTCTTAATCAACGTAGAACTCACTAAATTGCATTTAATGAGCTATGGCTACACTTTGAAAAAGCACCCCCTCACATTCTCCCTCACGCAAGATCAAACTCACAACCAACAAAGGAAAAATTGCTAATGATCAGAAGCATTTTGTAAACAATAGAACGGATCTCAGTAGAGAATTCACAAGTACCCAGATCACAAAGGATAAAAGCTAGACAAAATAACACAATAAAGACAATATTAGAATAAGACCAATAAGTCTAAAAGATCCATTCACAGGTAGCTGGGGGATTGCATGTTCATAATCCTTTATAACATCAGTATTGTCTTGTTTGGTTGCAGAGAAATTTAAGGAAAGAAAGGAAAGGAAATTAAATTTAGGTAAAGACAGCCCTCTATTGCTTGGTCTTCAATTTTTTTTTTTTTTTAAAAAAGAAATAAATAAATTTTTTAACATATACACGGAACATTTCAAAAACAGGTTTTGTTGATTTAGTGTAAAGTTGGATCAGCGGTACAGTGGAAACATAGGAAGGCGAGATGAGACCTACTCCAATCAGAACAAAAGATGCCCCATGAAAATTACAAAAGCAAAACACATTTTCATCACAACAAAACCATCCAAATCACCCCAATCATCATCCATTAAACAGAAACCATTCAAAATCACTGGTTATCACCAGTGTACCGCTGATCAGAGAAAGAGACCCATAATTATACCTCGAGAGAGACCAGAGTGACGGCGAGGAGGAGCAGAGAAAGCAAAAGGCTTGACATCGAGCAAGACATCATCCTCGTCCTCGTCGACATCGGTGTCATCCTTAAACCCCTGGAAATCAGCTTCGAAGTCTTCGTCTCCGACGAGGTCCACGACCACAGGCTTGGAGTACTCCTTGCTGGCCGGCTTCTTCAGATCAGGCCACAGAAAGTCTGCAGTCAGACGCCGGAGAGAACGCTCGCCGGTGGCGCCAGAAGCGGCGCACGAGGGAGAGATTAGGTCGGAGATGATAGCACCGCCGCACATGGTTGTTGATGGTGATGGTGATGGTGATGATGATGATTACTACGCGGGTTGGCGTGGGTGACTGGGTGGTGGGTCAGAAATACCGAACAAATGATGACACCTTGGGAGCAGGAGAGGGGGGATTTATTTGTTTATATATTTATTTAGGAGAGGGTGTGTTTTTCAGACGCTGCGCGGATGGAGGATGGAGGTCCCGTGGGGGGTGGGCGTTAAACTTAGAAGACTAAATAAAAAGACAATGTGGCTTCAACCGAATTGACCATTTTGCCTTTCTTCTCTTCCCCTCCTTGAAACTTCGTTTGTCACCTCTCAGGTCATGTGTTCGGTCTTCTCAACCCCGAAGGAACGCTGACTTCCTACAGTGATATTATGCAACCGTAGTTTAACTGAAATAATCTCACTCGCTTACTAGCTTATATATATATCTATCTACAATTATAGTTATAATTTGAGAACTATTTTTTATTTATTAAAAATTATAATTTAATAACACTCATTAATAAATTTTATTATTTATTAAAAATTAATAATATTCGATAAATATTTTTATAAAGAACTTGGATAAAAATATTAATAAATAATTTTAAATTTTTAACTTATAAGTAACGTTTTGTTATATATATATATATATATATATCTTGTAAACAAATAATGTAACAACATCACTTACAACTAATCGAAGCATGACATACATGTTAAAATGAATTCTCGACACAGTCTCAATAATGGGAGAGAGTCTGTTAGGTGATACGATTTGCCTTTATGCAAAGAAATTTTCAATTTCAATCTCTATAGGCTGTCCTATTGTTCTGTATCCTAACCAATTATTATATATATATATATTTTTTTTTCAGTATGGAACGGAGGAGTTGTCTTCACCTAAATTTGACTTGGACAAAATTGCCCGTTAAATCACCCAAATCCCGGTGCCATGAACGAGCGCGGAAGTCTGGCTCATGCTCGTTCTGCACATTCATTAGTTAATTGGCCTCCGTTCATTCTTTTACTAATTACGACGTTCAATATGTACACACTAAAATTCTTCCCAGCTGACTCTCTGACCAGTTCAATTCGAAACTTCCAATTCCCAACTGTTCACACAGTCAGTAACAGAAAATTGATCTCAATCCTAACTACACTTGCCAACCATCTTCCACTTCCCAAATGTGCATGACTTGCCTTTTTCTTGTTCCGCTGCTCCTGCCTGCTGCATATATATATATATATATATATAGCAAGAATAATTCCTCCAATTCTCGTAAATTTTAACACCAAAAGTAGAGGAAAAATGTCAGCAGTTCGTGTTTTTATTTTTTTTTCTTTTTTTCATAAATTGGTAGAGACTAGGATATCGGCCTTGTAACTCATATTTTAGGTGAGTAATCTCGCTTCTCAACACGTCTCAGCCTTATTTGCTATAAAAGTTAATAGTAATTATGACTAATGGGCCGATATACTTACGAGTGTTGTTGAGATCAACTTCTCAGAAAGACTCTTCTCAGGCAATTTAAATTCAACTTGCCAAAGGGCTTGATTAAAATGTACACACCTACTCCACCAAAAAAGTTTTTTTTTTTTTTTAAAATTTTTATTTCATTACGGTTTTTCCTCATAATTAAGCAAATGTCACGGGGATTGTTAGCTGAACTTGATTACGATTTTAGGTGGATGCTTAAATGCTGTCTTTAATTGGGTCATGAATCTTTTCCATGTACATGTTTCAAAGTAAAAGATCACTAGCATCTTGTTAAATGCAATTTCCCCCTTTTTTTTTTTAAAATTTTTTTTTCAGCTTAACTGCGGGGATCTACCTGTATCGATGTCAATCACAAACACTTAATCAAGTTTAAGGATAGCTGATTATGGCGGACTCGACTATTGCATGGCCTCAGATTTGGTTTGATCTATTATATGTTCATTTCAGGAGTTAGCAGTTGGCAGGTAATCAATAAGGAAAGCAAGGGGGGATGAAAAATTGATTAGAGAGTAGGATCTATCATGTGTCAATTAATACAATATGCAACTCTTGGATTTGAATGAAAGAGTCGGGACTAGGATTTTGAAACGTCGAAACTAGTTGCTTTGCGTTGGTCCTTCTGGGAATTTGCTTCTTTTTTTTGTTTTTTTTTTTTTTTTTGTTTTTTTAGAGTCTTCCACGTAAATATGAATCGAGGAAAATAGCCATGCTCCAATTGACTTTAAAAGAAATCCAGGCACCAAAATTAGAATCTGCCCTAATCGATGGAAATAAGAATATTATGATACCGTTTAAATTTCAAAAGTGGAAAAAGGTTTTTCTTTTTCTTTTTTTTTTTTTTTTTAAGGGGGGGTGGGGGGTGGGGGCGGAGGAATAAAGTTGGGTCCATTAAAATATGTGCCGAATGGATATACATTTGCCAGTGCAGATATGGTCCAAGATGAACAGGCTTTTGCATTCACATCCCCATGGAGTGGATTACACTCTTTATTTGTAGCGTGGGCAAACGCAACTTGCCAACTTGTTGAGCAAACTCTATTCAAACATTATCGTTGAAATGATGGTCTAGCTGCTCTAATCCCGTGGTGGTGGTGGTGGTGGTGGTGGGGGGTATTGTGTCTTCGTTCTCTCTTCACTTTCTTTTTACTTTTTATTTATTTTTTAGACACTTACAATCAAAAGATATGTCATATCGATCTGCGTCCGTTTGTGCCCACCTCATTTCCAATATCACAATTATTGTGGAGTTCCGCCATTTCGAGTCACACAAATCCGTTTTTAACTTAAATGCCATATGTAATTTTTATGCATCAAAGAAAAAAAAAAAAATATATATATATATATATAAGTGTTATAACTTTAAATAAAATTTAATGCGTTCTTTAAAAAATAATAATATAATAAAAAAACTTAAGTTGTCTACTACGATTTTCTCCCTATTTTATATAATAAATGAATCTATTCACGGGAAAAAAAAAAAAAAAAATCATTGCAAATTATGGTTCGGTTCTTAAATGTTATCCAAATCGTCGAGGGAAAAACAAAGTCCCGATATACTCAAACGGGTCTGGAAAAATATGCCCCCAAAAAATTTAATTTGAAAAAAAGAGAAAAAGAAAGAAGAAAAATCAGAGTTGACCGGTAAGAGTCTAATACTATTGATTAGCGATTAACATCAGAAAAACAAAATAATTAAATAGTAAACAGGGCAGGTAATTGTTATCAATCCACAAGTTGGTGGTTGATTATGATCTTTCCTGTCTGGAGCGTTCGTCCATATCCAAGCTCAAAATCCTGGGGGAATCATAGCCGGTTCCCCTGTTGAGTGGTTGACATATTTACACGCAAATCTCTTGACATTTTGATCTGCAATTTGCACAAGTATCCTGATAACTCGCCATAATTTTTTGTCCCCGAATTGGTGGGTGTGCCAACCGACAAGGCGTAAGTCGTTTTATCACACTTTTATTTGGACCCCAAATGGGCAGGTCCAAAGAACCAACGCCCCTGAAAGTCTCCGATTGTGACCGTATTAGATAAAATATTGTCATTGTAACTGTGTTTGAAGTCTTGGGTTGAGCATTCCGTGGAATCTGACAACGCCTTTCCCTCCCTCCCTCCTACTGGTCACGGGAAAATGTTAAAAATTTTAACTCGATGCGGTATGATCGGAAAACCGAAGTTTCCGGTATTATTGTTCTGTTAACATGTGTGCTAACCATGCGAGAAGGAGCATAGAGAGTTTTGAAATGCTGCACCATGGCTCAATTGGTTACGATCCATATACAACACAGTCGTACCATTATTGGAGTCAGAAAAATAAATAAATAAATAAAGACAACTGGGTTGGGTGATCTTAAATTTACATCAGTGTTGTGATCATCCCAAGAAGATGTGCACCACGGGCTTGTGGCTCACACGTTCCGTATAGGACTAAAATACTAAAAGGGATTCATATAATAATACATACACGTAATAATATATGATAACGTTTTCCGTAATACGATTGCATGCTACCTGCAATGTTTTAAAGTCATTGCCGAGGCCAAAGTTTCTTACCAAGCGGACCTCGTCCGTTCCACTAAACAATTTTTTTTATTGCGTGCGATCCAATTAGCCGGAGACACAGACGTTAGGCAACCGGCAACGTTAAAGATGGGCAACTTGTGATCCAGTTAATAGCCTTGTATATTCTACGTATTAATAGACCCATCCCTTCCTGTTTCCTGCGCTATTACGCACGTGTAAGCATGGCCTTTCACCCCCACGTAAGGGCTGACGACCCGTATTATGATTTTGAGCCTCTTATTATTATTATTATTATTACTATGACACAATCTCTTTGGAGGTAGCATAACGTTTATAATATTTCTCCAAGAGCCTTTTTTATTGATGGTTTTTTTTTTATTTATTTATTTATTTTCTTACATGCGTAGTTGTTGAATGTACCTTCCAATAGAAATTGTTACTGAAGCCTATGATTGAAAAAGTCAGAAATTTCAACCGCGACACAAATCCAAATTGATGCCACGAACTTCTCAATTTGCCTTTGTCTTTGACAGATGGAATGAAAGTTACGTACTCGGATGTTGCAATGAGCTTTATCACTGACTGCACCACTAAATTAGGATTTTTGAGTGGGTTAAAGAGGATCAAATTAGTGTTCTTTTTTTTTCTTTCTTTACATATATAGTAATTGTAGCATCGCATGGCTAATCAGGGAGTTAATAGACCATACATAAAGGGGCAAACAGGTGCGTAGTAGGTAGGCTCTAACTAGCAACTAGCATGTGGCTAAATTTTAAAAAATTACAGATGCATGCATCTAGGAGAGTGAACCAAGAGCGGGCTTATGTTTTGCCTAATTAAATCAAAGCTTAAACAGTCAATCACTGATTAAAACTAATTAATTGTACATGCCCTATGCATTTTAAGTGTTGGGAACCCTAAATCATCAAGACCTTTTGCATGAATGTATATGGATATACCGCTGAAATGTATTATTATTTACATGGTCCTTTACTTTCGCTAGTAACTTCTAATTTGCTACTATCATGTACTAGAAGATGACTCTAGATGAGTCAATCACCGTCGATGTGTGATCCCAACACCTTTTTTTTTTTTTTCGGTTAATTGACTCTAATTGAAAGGAACTTTCAGACTTAAAAACGACCAGAATTTAAGTATGAAACGTGCACTGATCCACGGGTAGAAGCAGCCCAGTATGTCTGCAACTTCGGCTCAGCCTTTTGGAGTGACGAAACCATTAATTTTGTTGATCCACACCAATCCAATCCAACCTTATATTTGGACCACCACTCTGGATTTTCAACTTCTTGTCAAATTTGGACCAAAAAAAAACAAAAAACAAAAAGGGGGAGCATTTCGTTATCTTGGTAAAACCCGAAATCAATTTTATTTCATGAACAAGTATTAGAAATCAAAAGGGCATAGAGAAGAGCCCATTTCCTTGTTCCCCCCCCCTGTACTGTACAACTGATCCAAACAAGGGTAGCATGGCAATGCGATGCAGACGAGGGAGAGGATGGTGCCCAACCCAATCAATGGCGTTCCAGGGAGTTGGGGCTACTCGGCGTTGTTCTGTTATCCTTAGAGAAAAAGCTGCATCATTAAAAACAAATGGATCGATTATCATTGGGCTGGGCCCTAGAGATCCAATTGAGTAATTAATTATTATATTTCATTCCGCTTAGCTTCTAGAGCAAAGGCTCAAATTTCCACAATGCACGGCCACTACTGGTATTTACAGTTTGCTACTGGTTTCCTTCTTTCCCACGGGCCACGGCATTGAATTTCGCTGTGCTTTTTGAGTCTCCACAATTGGCTGCTGCAATAATATCGTTATTAAGAAGTGATGCTGGACAAGCCCCCTAAAACCCAACAAAGTATAACGTCGAGGGTGAACAGATACAAATCAATCCTTAATATACATATATATATATGGATGCCTGCGTTTTGCCAGATATTTATCGAGTAGAAAGAAACGAGCGAGAGAGAGAGAGAGAGAGAGAGAGAGAATCGAGAAGCCGCCTTTCTCTGCTGTAACTCTCAGGCCGTGGACTTCCCTGAGACGAGGCAACTCAACTGAATAAATAAAATCTGTTGACTCGTCTCCTCCGCTGCAAGTGAGACGGTAGCTAGTAGGAAGGAAGTGATGAGCTGATTAACAAAGTTTACGTTGAATAATCCATGCGTACCGCGACTGCTACCATACTCATCGGCTCAAATATATACATTTACATTCCGAAGCAATTTAATCAAAAGCCAAACGCCCTCTTTCCTTCACAAGTCTCTCTTCCGAGATTTTTATAACCCTCCACCACCTTGACAACTACTAAATCAATCAAAAAAGAATGTTAGCAAACCATTTGCAGCTTTGACATGCAATCATATGCTCCCATCTCACACCGCGTCCATGTGCATGAACTACAAAACAAAACATACTATTATTACGTGAACATTCTATTCTTAGACCAAGACTTCGCCACAAGAAAAGAGTCCCATCTCTTTTTGCTTTTTTATGGCTTGAATTCATGGTCCACACGGGACCATTTTCTGCCGACATTCTTTGATTCTTCAACTATCTCACAAAGTTACACCCCCTTCACCACTTTAATTTGCCACGCAAATTATACATCTTCCTTTCCCATTACAAAGTAACAACTCAACTCCACTCCGCTCACTTTCTGATGTAGAAAATGACCACGCATTCTCATTTTACATGAAGAAAATAGATTATACATACATACATACATATATATATATATATAAACTCCATATAGCAAATAGAGCAAAATTCCTTAACGCCCGGATGATAGTCCCAAAGAGAGCAAACTAAAGAGGTTGCTGCATGGTCACAACTATTGGACTTGCCACAGTGTGCTTCCCATCTGACCAAACTATAGAACCGCTCTTGGTGCTGGAGCCCCCAGGCGAGAGCCCCACTGCCCTTGTTTCCACTCTAACAAGGAAGTTCAATTTCTGCCCTACCCTCCTGAACACAAGCTTCTCCGGCTGGACCTTGACTACAGTCCCGCTGGGGGGTGTCATTGTAACTTTATACACAGAAGTTGGATCACCAACGTTAGTTACCGTCCGAATAAAATGTGTAGACATCCTATGTTTGCCATACTGCTGAAACACAGCAGATAAGGAAGGGTAATTCAAGTTCCCGGCATGACCTGCCCTTCTTGCTCCACTACAATCTGCAGCCTTCCTAGTGACTATTTTAACATTGTTGACCGTGTAGTTCAAATTGCAAAGGAAATCTACATAATCATATGATGTTAGATCATAGATTAATCCAGGATCAATGGCCTTCTGGGGATGAACATGACCAGCGCCAAAGTCCAACACAGTAGAACTATTCCCAGTGGACTCATCAAGCATGGATTTCCCACGATTATCAACTGTGTAAGCAGTTGTCATTAAGGCTGACCTTATTGCCGCAGGGCTCCATTCAGGGTGAGCTGCCTTTAACAAAGCAGCTAACCCTGAAACATGAGGACAAGCCATGGAAGTACCCGAAAGAATGTTAAACTCAGTCCTTCGCTTATCAGACAGGATCCCAGATGGCCCAAGTCGATCAGGCCAAGCAGCCAGTATGTTCAAACCAGGAGCGATAACATCAGGCTTTAGAATTTCAGGGGACTCTGGATTGGGGCCTCTAGCAGAGAAAGTAGCCACAACTGGAGCAGGCTTCACACCAAGTTTAGTACCTTTAAAAACAATGGTAGCACTGGGAGATGATTTGGACTTAGATGATGCCACAGAAATGTATTTCCTAATCTCATCACCACCAGATGCACCAACAGCCGTAGCAGGCAATACATGGCAATCAGCAACCAAACCCTCACCATCGAAAACCCCATTAGCCAAAATCATACCTATCCCTCCTGCTTTCCTCACAACTTCACCTTTGGCTGTCCTTGAATTGGTCCCTCTATCGCATAACACGATTTTCCCTTTAACAAAATTAGGATCTAAAGAACCTTCCAAACATAAAGAGCTAGAGTAGCCATCTCCACCTTGACTTCCACTACCAGCATAAACCAGTGGGTAAAGCTTACCTGGAGCCAAGCCTGGCCCACCATAAACGCTCACCCCAGAAATTGTCTTCCCATTTCCAAGCTTGACATGTGCCGGAAAATCCCTGTCAATTGTTCCAGCGCCGACGGTGGTGACCCAGGGAGCCACGTTAGTGACGGTGAGGCCGCCAGGGCCGCCGTTACCGGCGGAGGCAGAAACAAAATCCCCCTATCTGCTGCACCAAAAGCTCCAATGGCAATGGCATCCAAGTAATAGGGAACCACAGCGCCACCGACACTAAGCGAAATAACATCAACCCCATCAGCAACAGCGGCGTCGAATGCGGCGAGAATGTCGGAATCGTAACAGCCGGAGTTCCAACACACTTTGTATGCTGCAAGCCGAGCCTTTGGCGCCATTCCAGCGGCAACCCCTCTCGCGTAGCCCAGTATTGAAGCAGGAAAGACGTAACGACCCGCGGCGATGGACGCCGTGTGGGTGCCGTGCCCATCGGAGTCTCGAGGTGACCGGTACTCCATGGATTCGTTCATCTTGCCATTGGTGGCCTCGTAGCCGTCGCAAAAGAAGCGAGCTCCGATGAGCTTCCGGTTGCAGGAAGTGGCGGAATGGAAGTCTTTGCCGCTAACGCATGAGCCTTTCCATTTGGCCGGGATGGGTCCCAAGTCACGGTCGTTGAAGCTCTCCCTTTCCGGCCAGATTCCGGTATCGATGACGCCGATGACGAGATCAGACCCAAAGTCGGAATCTTTAAGCAAGCCGGCCTTGTCGGAGGTCTTGAGGCCGAGGAACTCAGGGGAGCGCGTGGTTTGCAGGTGACGGACGCGCTCGGGAATGACGGCAAGGACGTGGGGGAGGGACTGGAGTTGAAGGACCTCGGTAGGGGAGAGCTGGGCGGAGAAGCCCTGGAAAACAGTGTCGTATGTATGGATAGCTTTGGGTTTGGAGTTGGAGTTGGAGGGTTGCGGTGGAGACAGAGAGGAAAGGGAGGAGTCATACCAGTGCCTGTGAGTGGGGAAAATGGAGGGCTTGGCATCATGCTGGACTTTGACTATGAAGGTTCTGGTGGGCTGGTCATTTGCCAAGGAATCTGACAGCGAACTTCGAAACAAGAAGAAGAAGAAGAAGAAGAAGAAGAAGAGTAGGGTTATTTTCATTATTAACACAATCACAGAACAAACTATATTATGATAATATCAAGGTAAGCAAAGGCTAGGAAAGGTAAGGTTAGCTATTCTTTTTCTTTATTGCTCAACAAACAGAGAGAGAAATAGAGAGAGGAAAGGATTGGCCGGAGGGACTTTGCAATGTGGGATTAGTTAGTAATTTGGTGCAAGCATTTTTTGAAATGAGAAACGAGAGAAGCCAGATAGAGAAACAGAGGGAGAAAGAGAGAGAGAAGAAGGGATATGCGGTGCAGTGGCAGTGGCAGTGGTGGTGGACAGTTGGGGGTTAGTGTGCTGTGAGCTAGTTGCTGATGGTACCCAAGAAGACACAAGTAAGAAAAGAAAGTAGTACAGTGCAGAGGCTAAAAAGCTGGGGTCTTTAGATCCGCAGTTGGTAATAGAAGTAGTAAGAGAGTGGGCTAGAAACAGGCAGGAGAGAGTTGAAAGGCAAAAAGGAGAGGCTTTTCTTTTTTAAAGGAAAATAGATAGGCTGTTCCAGCTCGTGGACATGGCGGTGGCTGGGAGACCTGAAATTTGTGTAGTTGTTTTTGTTTTTGTTTTTTTTTCCCTTTTAGGTAACCGGGGAAGTCGTTTTGGGGGTGTCCCTGCTTGTCGGTTGGTTTGATTCGGAATCGGGAGAGTAGAGTGTGTGTGAGTCTCTTCGTTTGCTAACATATTTTAATGTTGGTAAAACGATTGTGAGATGCGATGCGCACCAATTTGCGCTTTCATGATCGCATCGGAAGACCGTGAGTATAAATAATTGTTAGAGGAGGAAGATGCTGATCTGATACTATTATTTGGTGTAATAAAATAAGTAGATGCACATTATTTTACTATTTCAATCTAATAATTGGATTATGCCTTCGTGTGCGTGACAATCAATCGTGAACATTAAACCAGAACCCACGTATTTGGTTACTTAATCACCCTGGTGGGCATAAATAACATGGCATCAGGGTCGATGCCCAGCTCTCTGTCTTTTGTTGCTTTGGGAAATTTCTGGTTTGCCTATCTTGACTTGGAGTCGATTCACAGTAATACGTAGGATGAAATGCACAAATAAAGAGCTCAGTATAGTTATGTTGCGGAATCTTTCGTCTGCGAATGATCTTCTTTGTTCTTTCCTTTTTTTTTTTTTTGGGGGGGGGGGGGGTTTAGAACAAGCAACACAATGTGATTCCAATACAATACCTAGGAATTTGCTTCTCCCTCAAATAACTTGGCACGACCCATCTTCCCTCTTCTACCACATCAAGCGATGCAAGCTACATTTACAGTCACCTTCAAGTCTCCCCTCATGAAAATAAAAAGGACAGAAGGGATCTAAGAGTACACAGCAATCAACCATTTGATAAATCGCAAGAACTCCCCCCCAAATATGGAATTTGTTCTCTCTCTCTCTCTCTCTCTCTCACACACACACACACACTCACGTGTTATACAGTTCCCTTCACGAGCAACGTTGACACATGTCGGGTGCTTACGTTGCTTTTTCCAGTTCCTGTCTGTGTGCTAATGTGACAAAAGTCATTGGAATGAGGAAGGCGAATATTTCTCTCCCATTTTCTTACTTTTCATTTGAACAAATAAATTATGTCTTTTTTTTTTTTTAATTAAGTCTGCTCTTGACTCCTTACACGCGTCATCTTTGTTTTATATGACAGGCCGATCATTGATTCATGCGATACGAGCACGGATGGAATCGTCCGTATGCGACTATAAATCAAACCATATTCAACCTATCTGTAGTTTTTTTTTTTTTATTGTTGTTGTATCTGAGACTGGCAAATTAAGCAGACTAATTAGAAGTTTAATTATGGGCCACTTTACAAATCACAAACACCGATTATTAATTTTATAAATTCTAAAATGTAACACACAAGATTCCATTGATACGTTTAATCGCACTCGGCTCCGGTAACTGTTGCCTGCAGATGTTTACCTAGCATCCTCAGCTTAATTACACAGATGACCATCGCAAGAGCACAAGCCACTATTGCTGTTTTGTCTCCCTCTTTCACCCTTTTGTTTTGATAACAAACAGTGTAAGAGTAGGGTCATTTGGTTTGGAACGGACGTAAACTCAAGGGTGTCAAATCATTTCTTTGAAATAAAATTTGGACTTATTTGAATACTGCCTAATTCTAACAGCATTACTGCTCGTGCATGCATGGCTGGCTGGGACAGTTGTCCTGCAATCTCGAATCATGATTACCGTCGTGTTGAAATGGCAGAAAATAATGATGGTAGTAGGTCCATTTGCTTGGGAGGCAAGCACTGGAAAATTGCAATGCCAACAATTATTCTTTTTTCAAAAAAAAAAAAAGGGAAAAAGTTAGAAGAATGAAGTGACCTGATCATGACATAAATGGCACAATACTCGTTTTACGTTATGCAAATGGGAAACCAAACATGGAGTGGTTGGGTGGGAACCCCATGGAAGATTGAAATTGGGTTTAAGTCCACCCCTTTTTAATTTGTAAGGGACATCCGAGTCAAAAGAAAAACTAGTTTTACAAAGTGTTTTGTCAAAAAGCAAAACCAAATGTGGGAAACAAAGCAAGAAACAGGGGAGGCCACAACTTTATTTGAAAAAAGCAACGGTATTAGCAAATTTAACCAGATGGTGGGTTTCGTCACAGTTCATTCATGTACAATTATTGAGAGTCACATCATTACTGCTGCCATTAAAGAAAAGGAAGAGACGGGCCCTCCCCTGGCAGTGGCCCCGAGGAAAATGACTCTATTCCCTTTTACACGGCCTTGAACTCTGTCAAGAATACGGAGCTTTTGGGCAGCACTTCTCGCATTGTTCAGTCATACTTTAGGCATTCATTTGCAGAGACAATGAAGTAAGAAAAAGAAAAAGTTTGGATCTTATCAATATGTTCTTTTCACCCTTCCGTCGTCATGGTGATCTGATCTTCCTCCAATTATTGTCTCGTCAACCTTATCAGCTTTGCTATTCTAGTCCAATGGTTAAAATATTGTGCTAAAGTTGAGACGGTCGAACAAAGGGTTCTTAGTTTGTATTCTGTAAACAATGTCGTAATTTACCTGTTGATCTTGCCTTTGCATTAATTTGATTGATGAGCGACAAGTGTTGTTTGGCCTCAGCTCCGATACAAAATGTAAGTCAAGTAGACGATCGATGGAACTGCTTTACTGGCAGGTTTTACTGTTAACAAGGCTTTGCTTCAAACCGATGGGGCATTAATTGCTCCTCGATTATAATTTGGGCCCTCTAGCTTGTAGGTGGAGGTCAAACCAGAGGTGTTCCTGGTCCACCAGGGCACCTTCCGTCAGTTATATTTCAGCTCTTTTTTTGATCTATATATTTCAGCTAAGTTTAAATGAATGTGAATTCAATACGCCGCTGAGAACCCGAAGCATTAATAAGCGTAATTCATGACCTAGAATTTGGTCTACCGACAAAGTTTTAGTGCCGCTCATTGCATGCTAAGTAAGGAATTGACCGAAAGCATATATATATATATACAGGGGTTGGGTGCTGGACCTCTGGTCCAGATGAATACTTATGGGTGAAGTCTTGAGCCCAACTTTAAATCCGTCCATGACCTGCCGAGAAAAAGTAGGTTAAAGTAGACATAATCTTTGGGCCTCTGTCCTACTAAGACCCATGATTATTCCAGATCACCGAGGAAGATGCTGTGAGGCAGCCCAAGTGCCCAAGTGAAGAAAATGGATGGAATTGGGGTGGAAGGCCGGGGTTGTGTTATTTATTTGATTGAACGCAAGTGATTGGTCGTGTTGAAGATTACTTCCGCTTATTCAATGAAGGACAGTTGATTAGAAAACAAAAAAAAAAAACAAAGAATTTGAGATCTAGGGGTTAAAGGCACTTCAAAAGCTAGTTGATTTTAACAGTGGAAGTCAGGCATCAAAATGTCAAGCTTGGTACATGAAATTCAAAGAAAGAAGAGCTATTGTAAATGTAATTACTTTGAACCATCCGGACAATCCAGTAAAGAGCGCGCCGAAGCGAGAGCAAGAGGAGTAACAAAATATCTATTCTATGTTATATTGCGATCTGAGAGAGACTGACTGACTCTATCTGTTAAGACAGTCTGTCCAATATGTCTCCTATCCCAAAAGACTAAACAGGATAGTGATTTGTAGGAGGGCATTGACAATTTTAGAACAATTATCTACCTTCATTCTCGTGTACTCATCTCATCTCATCTCACCAAAATTGAAAGGAAAAAACAAACTGACGCAGACAGACAGTTGTCCTTCAACTACTCATATCCAATCTGTTTCTATAACATTGTAGGTATTTCTTCCCCCTGAATTATCCAACCTGGTACTTGGGTGTCCATTATTGTTTTTATATATATATATATATATATATAAAGGAAAAAGAAGGACGAAAAAAACTGGGGAAAAAAAAAGGGAAGGAATGAATTAGAAATATAAGAAGTAGATGGAATTCAATCCCGACTTGGGAGACCATGGTCCGATGTGTTAAGACAGGATGGGAGGACGAGTTTGACGGCGGGCAGCAATGCTACAATGGCGATGAGATTGGAGAGTTGTGGTGGTAGATGATGACTCCATCAATTCATTCATTTCAATCTGCCGGCTTCTGCATTCTACGCTACAAAATCCTATGTCACCCCTGCAATATTCATCGCTCGCATCAGTGACTTTCCCAATTAACGAACAACGCCTCTACGTCTACACATATACTGTATAATTTACCTGTACATGTAGATATCTTTGTCCTGGCTCAGCTTCTCGTTACAAAAGTGGCAGCTTTTGAGAAAGCAATATTGGAACTTGGGGGCAGCCGGAAAGCGATGCGTTTTCAACGAGGATTTAAAGACAACATTGCATCTTCTACTACCTTCTGATGACGAGCCTTGTACAAGGCTCTGTAACCCGACAACCATTGTGTCCTCCTTGTTTGAGGTTGTGAAATTAGGGAATTTACATTGAGCATTGCCTCTGCCGGCGTAAGCCACTTCCATCTTGAGGTTGATCTGGAAAACGAGAAGGAGAGAGATTCAAGAGAGATGATAAATTAAAAGAGGATCGTACGTCGGCGAGGTGCCAGCAAATGTCCCATTCATATTATAATATATCGGACTGACAACTTTAAATGTTGCGGCCCCCACCCTCGTGGTGTAGTTAGTCAGGCGGGCAGAGGCAAGTGAATACTGCTTTTTTTTTTTTTTTTTTTAAATAATACTTTATCATTTCGCTAAATTAAAATTTGCGTCTTATAGTAAAAAGAAAAGAGAGTGAATTTATATTTAATTTTATTAAATATATTAACAGATACCAAATTGAAGACTTTTAGCCTAATGATAAATGAACTATTTTACATTTAGACTATAACGTTCAAGGGGTGACATGCATAATTTTATATAATACTTCAAACTCCGCGAAGGAGTAAAAGCCTCTCGAGTGAACAATGCAAATTGTTTTTGCGTTTTTGACCGTCACCCGTTACGTCGGTTTTTGCATGGATTTTGTCAAAAAGGCTCTACATATCTTATATAGATTTCAGATCTACCTAAACAAAAAGTCGAGTCCTTTTTGTTAATATTTATGTTCCTTCATCCCTTCGAGCAAGGCTTTATATCTTATCAATTAATAAAAAAAATTTATGCTCTCAGTGCATATGTTGTTGGACAGGTATTAGAATTGATTAGCATGTGACATTACGGAAGTTGAAGTGAGCGATCAGCCCAGCTCGTGTATTAATCTGTATCGGTCTTTACTACTCTTAGGCATTACCAGAAAATGAATCAAACCCGTTAAGTGACAAAACTCATATACATCATAAATGAGGCTAAGTCCTTGCGAGAAACCAGGAACTCTCGTAAAAAATCTATCTTACATATATACCGCATATGGTCTGAATTCAAGATTGGAACCGTTGTCAATAACGTTGAAAGAAAACGTACACATTTCACCCGACCCCCCATGGCAAGCAAGGCAAGGAAGTAGTACTTGTTTTTGACGCACGAATAACATATTGATATCGATTGTTATTTCGACTCACGTGCTGCAAGTGCAGATGCGATTGCTTTTACACACTGTAAATGATCTGTCGGAAGTCCCCTTTTATATTTTATTTGGGGGGAATCTTCGTCAGCTCTGTAATTGCCAATGGTCCCCTCACCTAACGCGATAATGTTCCCTTTTATTCAATGTGATAATTTTTCGCTCTTATCTAATCCAATGTGAGAAACGTGAAAAATGCAAAGCGAATAAATTTGCTTTTGCATTTTTTTTAATAATAATAATAATAATAATAATAAAGGAAGTAAATCCTTTAATCTGTTTCCATTTTTGTTTTTGTTTTAACTAACATGAAAGTAGTGGCCTTTGTATTTAAGTTCGTGAGGAAAGCATACAACTTGCACCAGCTGCAGCATACCATAAACAGAAAAATGAGTTTGAAGTGTTAATTAGACAACAATTGGTACAAGAAGCATTTTGGGACACAAAAATTGAAGACACCGTGCTTACCTGTCGAACGCTGCAACTGACAACAAGTCGCAATGCAGAGGTTGCACCTGCTGCCACTACTTGCTAAACTTTGGGGACTGTGAAAGGGTTGTCCTAAGCCCAAGCAAGCCTGACCCGAGAGAAAAAAATGGCCCCAATCACGGTCGGGTCCGCCCGCTAATTGTGAATACGTTCAAAGATTTCGAAAAGCAAGTTTGGGCGTCAGTCCATCCAAATGCCTTAAAAATTCTCATTCCACAAGAATCGATGCCTTAAAAGATCATCGTCGCTCTCGTGATTGAGTTTTGAGGGCATCATCAATATATGTATATGTATATGTATATATTGGTGCTCCCTCATTCAAAGTTTTTCCAATTTATGGGGCTTGAATTTCTTGCAAAATCAAAGGTCACCCGCAGGTACATAGATCCCCCAAGTAAGCCTGCACCGGATGCGGCCCCGGAATTACAACTCTTACAAATGCATGTCCTAAATGTCGCATTATATGTTGAATGTTTGATGCTTACAACTACTACAATATTTCGGCCAAGAAACCCAGCTTCATCTTCAAGTGGCAGCAGCGTATTTGTTATTCTAGCCGCACCCCCCCCCCCTCCCCTCCCTCTTTTTATTTTTTCCTTTCTTTTGTGTGTGTGCATTTTGGGGGGCGGGGGGGTTGGTTTTATTTTCAATATGCGCGGCTGCTAGCTTACATCAATTCGCTTTGGAAAATCACACATATGATTAATGAGCTGGACGACTTGTCCTAAGGGTCAGCGTCGATGCTCAGTGAAAGAGACACAGATTATTTCTACTTCCAGAATGATTCGCTCTAACAGTTGATGGTCGTGGCTTTTGAGTGTATATGATGGTCAACCGACTAGTCATAGTTCACGTTAAATGATAAAAAAAAAAAAAAAAAAAACAACTCGGTAAGGTCCTCCAACGGAGAAGATCAATGAGTAAAATGCACCACCATAATAAATCAGAACAATTTTATCAACGAAATCATCAATCCCATTGTCTGACTTTAGTAGTTGTTTTGACTAATTTCCTCTGCGGTATATTTTTATAAACTGTTATCTCAAGACTTGTTTAGAACTTGGATGGATGGTACCCCGAGCCGAACTAACCAAAATCTCTGAGAAGCAAGCTGAGTGAGAAGGATTTGGTTTTGATTTGACCTCAAAGAACGAGTAACAAGCGAATGTAACTCAAGGGGAGCTGAATCGAGGGCACTAGAAAAAAAAAAAAAAATGATAAATAAATAAAGGAAGAGTCACTTTTTTTTTTTTTTTTTGTTCAATCAGTAGAAAGAGTCACCTTTTTTCCTCTGTTGCTCTGATTCCAATGCTGGACTGGGCTCATCAGGGTCCTCAAGTCTAGTCTTTTAGTTCATACATACATAATGAAAATTTTCCCATAATCTCCTTTTCCTTTTCATTTTGTTCCTCTCTTCCCTTCTCTGCTTACAAGTTGCAGAAGCATGTAAGTGGGTTATCCAGCAGGCATTAAAGTAATACAAACTCAATCTTAATTTGCATGCTAGTACAAGCATCCTGGAAACATGGATAAAAGGCTTCAGGTCAGATATACTCTGGGGTTTTGTTGGCGGGGATGGAAAAGAATGCATCTCCAGCAGAACAGTCATTTCTCCCATGCAAAAGCAAATACAAGAAAAGGTTCGGGAAAGCAGCGACGACTGCTTATTCCCTGATGGTCCCATATTCTTGGTCCTCTCCATCGATAATTTCAACCAAATCCCAGTCTGCCTTTTTTCTTTTTTCATTTTTATTTATTTGTTTATTTATTTTGAAGAAAACATGCAGTGAAATGCAAGGCGGGACTTCAGTTGAGTAACTGTGCTTGTACATTTAAATGTGCACCTTAAGGGAGTCCTCCCTTAATATTTTTTGTTGTTGTTCATATATATTCTTACATTAAATTCTTTTACATTACATTCTTTTGAGAGGTATTGATTGGCGTGCTTAGCCACAAAGAAAAGATCACATTGGCTAGCAAATTGTTAGGAAATGTAGAACAAGGCCATAAAGTAAAAGCCAGGTGAATATATATATCAACCAGGGGTTTTTTTTTGGGGGGGGGGGGGGGGGGGGGGGGTTACATTCTGTGTGTGTGTCTCTCTCTGGATATAAGATGTGATTGGCCCCGTTGGAAACAGAGCCCTGCTTCTCAGGGCTTCTACTCAACACTTCTACCCAACACTTCTAGTTTTTTGTGTAGCGTCTGATCGTAGGTGCTAAATCTTAACACTCTCATTTCTGTCATTGCAAATAAGTCTATTTGATCGCCAAGATGATGCACAAGACCTAGTTTGAAAGGAAAATAAAGGACTTGGTGTTTCGGTGATCCACACTGGTAAAAGAAATGTGCTTGAAGCTTGAAAAAGAGAAGATAAAGTTCTATAGTGTTCTGCTTCAGTAGTAATATTTTACGTTATATAGTTGTAATCCACATATTATTCAAATTACATAGATTATTTGACGAAGAGTGAAAGGGTGAATCAATCAGCTCTGCTAGCAGAATCTACTTATCATTAAAAGAAGTCTTCTTTCACAGGAGCAACATTGCTGTCAGCTGCGCTGCTATATTCTCCACCGCCACCATTCAAAATCTCGAGCAATCTTTGTTGAAGCAGATTGATGATCTCTGCAGCTCTGTAATTCAACATCAGAGATTGGAAAAAATCTTTCAATTACTGCTTCTTCTTTTTTTTTTTGCCTTAAAATGAGAGCTCGTAAAAAAAAAAAAAAAAAGGTGAAAATTGTTACATCTTTAATCTATTTGACTGGTACTGTTGTGAGAGGTAACTATTCTAACCTAGAATCGTATGCTTTTCTTGTAGATTGCTGGCGAAAGCGAGGGCCTTCATCGTACCCTTCACAAATAATCTCCCCACTTTCATCTATATAACAAACTATTCCCTCAGATTTGTTCTCGAAGACCTGCAGAAAAAGATAGTCAACAGTTAATGTTTCATTAATATCAGTTGCTGACACAAAAACCACTTCGATTTTGCATACAAAAATATGCATGTATTTTAACAAATGTCGAAGCTTCAATGACCAGAAACATAGAAGACAGGCCGATAAGGGTTCTATTCGATGGAAGAATACCTTGTTCTTGAAGGATGATCTTACTTGAAGTGCTGGTGCTGCTCTCTTGACTGTAATTTGATTCTGTTTAAGCATCATCCTTTTGCCTACAGGCTTAACTACTTGGCCGGACCTTTGGACCGGGATAGCGGGAGAAGGGAAGCACGCTACAGCCATTGACCATATGCTAAAGAAGGAACAAAGAAGGAACGAAGAAGAAGAAGAAGAAGAAGAAAAGGAGATAAAAATAGTATTATCTTCATATTCAATTTTAAGGGATATGTCAAGTGACTAGAATAATGGGTTGATTACAAAAATTACAGGTTTTTTCTAAGCTTCAGTTGGGCATTAAGAATTCAATTATTGGTAACCTATGTCCTGTCATCGTGTATTACTTGAATAAATATTGTAGGCATGCTGTTGAAAAGTGGGAGATATTTTAAGCCCATCTCCGCCCTGTCGCTTTGCTTGTAACCCTCTCTAGGACATGCTGTTGGGCGGTTGATCCTGTCTTGGCCTCTTTATCATTTGGTGATTGGGTCTTATCATAATTTCATAGCAAAGATTCTACATCACTCGATCTGTTTTTTACCCTTTTTATTTTTTTTTTTCCCCTTATTATTTATATCGAATGTACATACATTCATAACATGACATTATTGTATCGTACATAAATTGTATGACATGTAAAATGAAATTTCAGTAGTTGTGATTGCTCCTCTGTTGGGGTGTGAGAAATCATGATTCATGACAGAAGTGACCACCCATTAGTAAGACTTTTTCAGCCGTTGTGCCCATGTTTCTATTTCGAGAAGCATTTCCCCATCATTCCATTTCAACAGTAACTAGGAGGTAAGATGATGCATTCTTATTAGACTTGGAAACTAAACTTGCCAAATAAATCAAGCATTTTCGTTTCTTTTTCTTTTTCTTTTCATTTTTTTAAACCCCTGCTCCTGTCTATGGATATCCGAAGATCCAGATGATCTTTCCATCCCTCAAGCTTAACCAATGATTAGACTCAAAGACAAAAGTTCCAATCCTAAGCTGGTTTGATTTAATCCCTTCCCCCCCCCCCCCCCGGGTTACCATATGCTTTGTCCTGAAGTGAGTTTTTTTGAGTGAGAATAGAAGTTGACCTGAATTCGAGTACCTTAGCCTCAGTAGATTACTTAAATCATCTATTGAAATTGTTAACATTTATTTCTCTCATACGACTTAGACTCGGTATCATCATCCCAAAATGAACTTACACCTATTATTCCAAGTACGTCGAACCGAGGGAAATAAAAGAAGCTGAGAATGACATAAGAAAATAGTACTCGGCCGAGGGGCCAGTCGGATGCTCACAGCTGGTCCAAATGTCGTTGGCACCTTCTCCGTGTATTCGAGTCATATGCGCGAAGAAGAAAGTAGCAACCTTACGACGCCGGTTGAATTTCCAAGAGTAGTGAGGGGGTGGTGGGCTCGTTTTGCTTACATCGCCTCTCATTATTGCCAACAAAATTCGAGGCTTTGTCGGCGATGAAAGAATGCATTTTATACCATCTTCTACGGACAAGAGAAGCCCAGGAGCGACGTGGACAGGGGGGGGGGGAGGGGGGGGGACTCATTGAGCCAGCTATGACGTTTAGGCCTGCCATTTTAAGGCCCACATCAACGGTTGCCCGTAAAGATAGGTTGATTTATTTATTATTATTTTTTGTACATTAATAAAGGGACATCTATCATAGCATTCCTAAACCAAGGCGAATAATTTTTTTTTTTAAAAAAATATTATTTAAACATTAGATGAATTTCTTTTCATATATTGCCATTGTAATATTTATAAATTTAAAATTTAATACCGTATTTTTAAAATAAATATTTTGTTTAATAAAAAAATAGTTGAATAAGCTTAAATTCAAATTAATGTAAAGAAAAAAAAAAAAACTAGATTATCAATAAATTTCAACTAAAACCTACTTATAAATTAAAATCAATAGACACCGTAGATATGGGTAATGTGATATTGGTTTTCGAAGAAACTAAAGTCCACGACCACCGGCCAATGGGTACTAGCTAGCCAGTGCAGCAAATCTGAGTTGAAAATATGGAATGTACAAGAAAATCGAATGGGAGTGCTTGGGGGAGAAAAGAAAGAATAGAAGGCAAGACGACAGAGAGAGGGAGTAGAAATGCTTGCCTAGCATGTAACAAGGTGCAATCCTCTCTAAATTACCGTGACTTTTGAAGAAAGTCCAAAACCTGATAAGAACCTTCCCAAAAATACTACCCGGACATCAAACAAGAAGCTTAAAGCCTATTTCATGAGTACCCCTTTTTTGTTTTTTTTATTCATTTCTCGCTTGGTCCTGTCTGTCTACTGTTGTCATGTGTGTGTCCCCGCTTTTGTTTTTTCTTCCATTCAATTTTCTTTCCTATCTTCACCCCACCAAAAGCTCTCTCAGCCTTCTTTTCGACAAGTACTATTTCGTCCTCTTTCTCGGAGAAAGTGTGAAATATGGTCTCATTTTCAAGGTCTGGCGAAGGCTATTATCCAAATGTGAATGCGAATGTGGGGTCACAGACAGTGCAACAGTATTTTAGACCAAGCTTCCCAGTGAACAGTCAATGCTTTTTCCTTGTTTAGTTATGCTGTTCCGCTGCTTCCGCCTCAGTCACTTTCTCATGATGCTGGTTTTGTATCAGAAAGGAAAAGGTTGCTTAGCCAACCAAACTCGCAAAAGCCCTTTATAATAATACTGTTAAGTAACCATAACAGAAGAGCCCAGACTTGCAAAAGATTCCTCTCCCGGTTCTAAATCAGTTAACACCCTCAATCTCACATCCATCCATGGATCTCTCTAGTCCCAAATACTTTCAAGCTCCTATCTTTGCTTCTGATGGGGTAATTAGTTTTCCTCCTCTATTTACTATTTGTCCTTAAGCCCCATTCGGGTCTCGAATTTTGACTAACCATTCTTGTTCTGGGTCTTAATTTTTTATGGTTCAGGAAACAGCATTGGAGACCAACACAGGCCTCTCTGGGAAAGTTGAAGACAACCCATTTGCAAACACTTTTCAAGACCCACTTTGCAAGCTCAATCTCAAGGAAACTTCTGAGTTTGTTAAGTCTTTTCCAGTGGCCAATGGCAGCATTCAATGCAGAGGTTTTCTTGAGGTGTCAGCTCAAAGGAGAAGAGAAGGAGTGAACTCGGTCACGGTGAGGAGAGTTGAAGCTCCATCTACACCCGGTAGACCAGTTTTTAGTTTCAGCAATTGTAATCTTCCAAAGAGGAACTTTCCTTCAAAGTGGGATGATGCAGAGAAATGGGTAATGAGCACTCCTTGCCATGATTCTGCTGCTCATGCCATAAAGCCATCACCAGACTCTTCAAAGATCCACTGGCAGTGTGTTAACTTTAAGCAGCCGCAAGTGGAAGTACTTGCAGAGAAGGCAAGAGTGACAGAGGAAAAGATCTCCAAGGTTGTTTCCGCTTTTCAAGGCTCATCGACTCTGGACCAACAAAACTCAGCCACAGACTTTAATGGAGGAAGGGTCTCTGTTTCCGCAGATGTGCTTCTAAAAGGTATGTGGTTAGTCTTTAATTTAACTTTGGCTCGACAGAAATTTGACCCATTTGGCCTTTTTAGTTCCAGCAGCAACTGATACTTTTGGCTCCACTATTTTTCTCATGATACTTCTCTTTTCTCTTCTAAAAGTTGTCCAAGCTTTTTACTTTTTCTTTACTACATTATTGTCTTATTTGTCCAGGAACAGAACCTAGATGAGCTTTATTTCTGCGGGCCGTTTATCAAACAATATGGACGATGTTTTACATTCTAGACTCAGGGATAGGTCATCAAAAACACTGAATAAAAGCGAATTGTTTATACCCACGGGGCCATCTTTCATTATCAAGATAATTGCACATTGCTCTTATTTATTGAGGATTAGTAAAAGTACTGTAAAAAGAGCTGATGTGAATTCTCTTTGTAGTCTTAGAAATAGTTCATTTTGAAGAAGAATTCCTATTTAACATTTTGTGTTGATGATTGTAGATAAGTTGACTGACGAGGTAGAATCGGTGTTACCAATTGTTGGGTACTCAGAGGCAGCAAAACAAGGGTTTTTCTTTAAAAATTTGGCCAGTGAAACAATGAGGGATGCTGGTACTGAGGTAATTCATCATGAGGTGAAACATAGAGATGTTGGGACAGAGATGACTCCTCTGGGCAGCTCCACGACTTCTAGATGCCACACACCATTCAAGAGCTCGTCTCCTGCTCGCCATAACACTCCTGCCAATAGGTCAGGCCCACTGGCTTTGAGCACCAATAATACCATCGACATTTCCCAGCTGGAAGAGTGCCATTTGGCTAAACTTCAACTTGGGACACAGTATGATTCTGTTACGTCGAATTGGAGCTCTAGAGAAGAGGAAGAAGAGGAAATATCAAAGAGCTTAAGGCATTTCGAAACAGGCATTGCCTGCCGTAAAAGCATCTCGGATTCAAGAGCTGCTGCATGGGAGGAAGAAGAAAAGAAAAAGTACTGCCTTAGGTAACGGAAGACTATAAATATAGAAAATTTTTCCGCATTCGCTTGTATTGTGAAGTTTAATAGCCTGTAGTTTGCGTAACAGGTATCAGAGAGAGGAGGCCAAAATTCAGGCTTGGGTCAACCTCCAAAATGCAAAAGCTGAAGCTCAATCAAAAAAACTGGAGGTACTTGGCCTCAACCTAACATATTTGACATTCACATGGATAATGCATTCTTATTTCTTCCAGCGGATGTTCCTGTCTTAGATGAATTGTTCTTTATTAACATTCCCTTCAAATGGAATTGCATTCAACATGGATGATAGTTGAAAACATAACAATGCCAAATTTCAGCTCTTTGGGTTTGCGGTAGTCTTGCATGCACTTTTGCTCCTGTTTCCTTGAAGTTTCCTCCGCAGTGGAGTTGTGCAACTTTGCCTTGATGAGCTGGGGTTGGATGTAAGCCATGCGGAAAGTTCATGCATAGTATGACATATGTGTGTGTATATATATATATATATATATATATATATATATATGCATATGCATGGCTTTTCTCATAATACTGACTGTACATAAAAACACTGGAGGTTTTGTCGGTTTCTCTTTTGGCTTCGTGGCCTCGAGCCCCTTACTGCTCCTGGACACCGTTGTTTGGTTTTCTTGACTGGTCTACCTCTGTTGGAGTGTCCTTCCCAAGTGTTTAAGTGTATATAATACTATTACTTACACATGCTTCGTTGAGGCAAAATAAATAAAGAAGGAAGTTTGAATGCACCATATCCATGTATAAAGAATTCAAAGATCTCTGTTGTAACATGGAAGCCCATGTGATGATCTGGGATTTAGAAATGCGTGGAGGACTACAGAATATATATATATATTACTTTGGATTTTGAGATCACTTCTCCATGCTTACAGCTTACGAGTATGGAATTTTGCTCGTACAAATTAAAATAATAAACCAAGTACGACTAAAAAGGCGGCACTAACTAGCTAGCTGCCTACTTGTTTCTCTGTTTCCCATGACTTCACAACAATTTAAAATAAAAAAAAATCCATCGTATAGAGCCTTTTCTCTCGCTTAAAGTTGGGTCAACACACGCACATGCATGTTAGGACCCACCTCAGTACAAGTACGAGAGAAGTCCGGCCACCGTGCATAAACTTGGCCATCTCAGAATAGGTTTTTTCCTTTCTTTTTTTTTTTCCCGTTTTTTGAGGGGGAGGGGAGGGGAGGGGGGATGATTGGGTCAATCGGAATAGAAAAGAAAATAGTCTTTGGAGTGGCATGTGTTTGTTTTAGCACGACTTGGGGATATCAGAATTGATCCTTGTGAATTGGAATTTCAATGATTTGCAGGTGAAAATAGAAAAAATGAGAGCAAACCTGGAGGAGAAGTTAATGAAAAGGATGGCGATGGTGCATAAGAAAGCGGAAGAATGGAGAGCAGCTGCCCGGCAACAGCACACGGCGCAGATTGAAAGGGCTGGTGAACAAGTTAAAAAGATGATGATGGCCAACAGACATCATTCACAAATTTCTAGTCACATTTCTTGTGGTTGCTTCTTCCCTTCCCTCGCGGTAGCCATCACTGATTAATAATATAAAATGGATATGTAATCAAGCGATCAAACTTGTCAGGATGAGAAATTTGAATGGGATCTGTCTTAGTTCTTCTTCTTTTCCTTCTTCGTCTTTTATGGAGTTCACGTTTCGGGCTCAAGACTACAGCTATCTGTCTGCCCATCATAATTGAGGAGTCCAATTTACAAACTTTTTGATGAGCATCAAGCGCTAAAACAATCTATCTATTTTTATTTTTTTTGTTTTTTTTTTTTTTTTTTATGGTCTCCAAAAGCAAACAGAAAGGTAATGGAGGGGGAGGGGGGAACTTCATGCCATGACTAGAATCAGATTGTTCAAAAATAAAATAATTAAAAAAGAAAAAAAGAAAAAAAAGGTAGGCCGGGGTGGCGGTGTTTAGTCGCCTTTTTAAAGGCGCAGTCCCCAATTGGACTCAGTGGTTGTTCATTCGGATTTGGCCCAGTCCACAATTACTTACATATGAGTTTCTTCAAGGGGGGTCCAACCACCAAGTCATCTTCTTTCTTTATTTTTATTTTTTGAAAAAGTTATCAATTATTTTATTTAAAAAAAAAAGAAGAAGTGAAGGCTCCGGTGGGAGGGGTGTGTGTTGGGGGTTTTAAACAAAGCGGGAGGACTGGACTGGAAATGATAGAGGAGGAGCCAGCCCACACAGCAAAGTCCAAATCCAAAAGTCCTGTCTTTCCATACAACAAAGGTCTCCTGTCTGGCCTGTCTGTCCGTCCGTCTGTCTTGCTTAACAAGCCGGGAAGGGAAAGAAAGGGAAGGGCTTTTCTTATAAAATTATAAATATAATCACAGGGAGAGGTAGAGAGAGAGAGAGAGACAGATCGAGAACAGTGAACAAGAATTGATCAAGCTCCCTTCTTTCCCTTACTTTTGATTCAAAGCAAGAGAAGAAAATGTTTCTCACTAGGTAAAATCTAATCTCTCATCCCTCATCCCTCTTTCTTCTTCTTCTTCTACTGTGTCTGGTGGGTACAACTTCTACTGAAATTCTTTCTGTTTTTTTTTTTTTTATTCTTCTTATTGTTTGGAATTTGGAAAAATTGGCAAGGACGGAGTATGACAGAGGAGTCAACACCTTCTCTCCTGAAGGTCGACTGTTTCAAGTTGAATACGCCATCGAAGCCATCAAGGTTACTCCCCCCCACTCCTACTTCTTTTCCCCCCATTTTTTCTTTTCATTTATTTATTTCCTCCCTACCCCTCGCCTTCCCTCCTCTCTCTTCCCCTCTTCCCCTCCCTAACTGTTTGTCCCCTTCCCATTATCTTAAATTACTACAATAATAACTCCATTTGTTCCCAATTTAATCTAAAGTCCTCATCGCAACAACAATCTGCCAAATTTTTTCATCTGGTTTGTCAAAAGGTTTCTATGAGATCACTGGATTGAACAAGTTCATGGCTCCTAACTATCCTCCCAAAAGACTTAGCATACAAGTTCAGTTGACTAATAGCTGTCTTTACATCTTTGCTTTTTCCTGCCCGTTGCATCATTCTCTTCACTGTGGGTCTCCACAAGTGTTGCATACAGAAAATTAAGATTAATTTTAGGGAAACAAAAACCGGTGTTTTCCTCGAGCTCATGGATTGGCACGGCATTATTATTGAGAAGCCATTATGCAATGAGGGATATCTACGGTGCAACTCAACGCAATGGGAAATTCCCATGTTATCTTCTTGAATAAACTGTTGAATTTAGGGAATTTTTTATTTTATTTATTTTATTTTTCTATTCGTTTATTGGTTTTATTGTTCATATTCCATTTCACCACAAAACATAGCATTCATGTTCTGTTCACAGCAAAACAGAGCATGTGCTCGGCACAACTCCTCCACCACCTCCCCCTTCCCCCCAACGATAAAAAGGGAAAGGCAAAGGATAAGTTGCATGTATTGGGGTTTTGCCTACGTTGGGGTGATTCAAAATATGACATTCTTATTTATATTACCAAATCATACAAGCAGCACCTGTAGCCAATAGCATCACATGATATCTTATTTAATGGATTTAAGGGAAGCATTGTTATGTAGCACAATTTGCTTGGTTGCACATGTTTTTGTATCATTTGGTTGTACATAGTGCTTTTTTGTTGAAAATAATGTTGTCCTTTCACTGCTTTATATTAATGATAGCTGGGTTCAACTGCAATTGGCCTAAAGACAAAAGAAGGTGTTGTTCTTGCTGTTGAGAAGCGTATCACCTCACCACTGCTGGTTTGTCCTCTTATAACAGTGTCGTTTTATTTGCATGCTTCACATGATTGTTGTTTTTTCTCTCTCTGTATTCTGAGAGTTTGATCAAATTTATTTGTGAGTCCACGAGTTATTGTAATGCTTTAGAGTCAGAGTCTTTGGAACTGGCCTACTTTAGTCTGATTGTACAACCCCATTAGGGTAACATATGTTGATGTTTGAAATTTAGAGGACTGAAAATATTTATAGGTGTCATTTCTTCTGAATTCACTTGCAGGAGCCTAGCAGTGTGGAGAAAGTTATGGAAATTGATGAGCATATTGGATGTGCTATGAGTGGCTTAATTGCAGATGCTCGCACACTTGTTGAACATGCGCGTGTGGAAACTCAGGTACTATTACTTTTTTTTCTTCTATTTTCAACTAGTGCATAGGCCTCTCCTTATTGATTTCCTTAATTTTTCAGAACCATCGATTCTCATATGGTGAACCAATGACTGTAGAGTCAACAACACAAGCACTTTGTGACCTGGCCCTAAGATTTGGTGAAGGTGACGAAGAATCCATGGTAATATTTTGCCTGTTTATTGATACTGATTTGATTCCCTTGTTCAAGATGTTCTGTATGGAAATGTGGAGAAAACAATAGTCGCCTATCTTTTTTTAGCATAAACCATATTATTGGCTTTTACAATCAGTATTCAGTGAGGATATTGAAGAGCCCTTTCTCCCTAATTTGTTATGTCTGTCACACTGCAATTTATTAATCATATAATGAAAACACTTCACCATTTCAGATGCTTCTTATTTAGGAAGGCTGAAAGGCAAGTTTCTATATTTGCTGTTTTGTTGTAACAAAGTGGTCATGAACTTCCACATTACTTTCTGATGTCAAATCCTTGATTTGTTAATATCCAATTATAGCAAATTCTATTGATTTGCAATTTTATTTTTCAATTTTTCTTTGCAGTCTCGACCATTTGGAGTGTCTCTTCTAATTGCTGGTCATGATGAGAATGGACCGAGCTTGTAAGTACTAATATACCATTGTATTTGTTTAGAGATTGTGAAAAAAGTGGTGCCTCATTTAATCACTGCCGAGTTGTTTTCAATATGCCTTTAGACCTCTTACAATGCATGGAAAGTATTGTTGATTTTTCTTGCAATAACTGTGTAAGAACATATTTATGTGGGGACATGCTCTTTGCTGTCTGTAGGGGAATGATATTTTCTGTGTAACTCAGGAAATTGTACTCAGTTTTCCCTCCAGAACTACAGTGACTTAGTACTAAAAAATTGTATGACAAATTATCAGTCTTAGTCCCAACAGTCAATATCCATAGAACCAAACCTGTGAGACTGCAAATGAATTAGATACCCAGTTGGCTGTTGTGGCACGCTCTGCAACCTTCCAATGATTACTGTCTACCATCCGCAGCCCTAGAACATTAACTGTTTGGTTGCATTATAGCAACATCAACAATACAATCTAGTTGCAATTCTACTTTGCCATCTTTTTCTGCTTTTGGTTAATGGCTACGTAAGCAAATGGTTCAATATCTGAGATCATTAGTTTCCTGGGTCTTATGTTCCACCTCTGTTTACATTATGGATAATGACAGTTTTAATGCCCCAATCCCATTTATTTTTCTGTGAATTGATATTTATATCTCATTCTCATGCACTAGCAGTGCTGTGTTGCTAGCATGCACATTTGTCTTTCCCCCTCAAGGCTTCTTTAGCTTCTATCTCTACTTTAATGGCTGTATTGTCTAAAAGGAGAAAGCTTGTTTTGCAGGTACTATACAGATCCATCTGGCACATTTTGGCAATGCAATGCCAAGGCCATTGGCTCTGGGTCTGAAGGTGCTGACAGCTCTTTGCAAGAGCAATATAACAAGGTATTGCTACTTTTAGTTTTATGTGGTTTTTTCAGTTTATCACTTGCCTTTCTTGCTGTTGGGATGGAGACACTGCAGGACTTAGCACCTTCATGATGAGAAGTTTGAAATGTTAAGATGTCAATCATTATTGAATTTCCAGTTCTTTGATACCCGGATAGTGGCTTGTGGTCTCTGCTTGTAGTAGCTCATCTGGGTCTTTTGGGTGAGTCCATGAAGTGATTGATCTTGGATTATGGTTGGTATTGATGATGAGTTGCTAATTGTGTGCAGGACATCACTCTACAAGAAGCTGAGACTATTGCGCTTTCAATTTTGAAGCAAGTCATGGAAGAAAAGGTAAATATTCAATATTATTTCACAGCATGGCATCTTCTCTGTTCTTGAACCTTGTTTATTTGATATCTGTTAATGCCTTTGGTATGACTGGTTGAAGTATGCTATTTAAAGGGAATAAACGCTTTTGAGTCGTGCTTGATGGAGCCATGCTATTTCAATTGCAGGTGACTCCTAACAATGTTGACATTGCAAAAGTGGCTCCAACATACCATCTGTATACCCCTTCTGAGGTGGAGGCTGTCATCAGTCGCCTATAAGAAAATCATCTCATGAGATTTTCTTCCTGATATGAAATGTTATATCCATGATTGGTCGAAAACTTCGCATCTTTTCATCAATTTGGGGAAAAGCAGAGTGAACTGGTGTCCGCTTTTACCGGGTGTTACTAAACTGTGCTACGCTGTTTCCATCTCATTAACTCATTAATTTCGTTTCCTTGTCGTAAAAATAGACTTCTTGTGGTGGATATTTTGTTTTTCGGAGTCGCAGTTGAGATCTTTGACGATCTTGTTTTACTCATCATCAACTCAACTATAATTAGTAGGCATTAGGTAACAGTTCACTTGTCAGTGTTGGGAACCCCGTGTGTTCCAAAGTCTTAAGCCAATGCATGAGATTCCATAAATAGAGAGGGACTTCCAGGTTTAGGTGTATACAACTCTCCCAAAGAGGCTATTTCCCTGTAAAACCACTACTTGGAGGGGCCGATTCGATTTGTCATTGTGGCTTGAAAGGTTTCAAATTGATCTGTCAATGTATTGATCAGATCTATTGTGAAGGGACCCTAGGGAAATAATTAATAATTCTGCAATGTTTCCGCAATGGTGATAATAATAATAATAATGTCCAATTATGTAGCACACATCGCCCAACGTGAAGATTTGGATCTCTTTCTACCGATTGACATTATGTGTCCGCACAATTATTGCTGACTGTAAACCACGGTGAAGATATTTTCTAATTTCTTAATGATGATGATGATGATGATGATGATGATGATGATGATGATGATGATGTTAGCTTTCTTCCAATATAATTGTATATTTTCATTCATTAGCCAACGATACACTCAATTACTATCTCTACTATTACAACCTCGGAATGGAACAAAAGCTCACCTGATTGGCTAATTACTACTAGTTATAACTAGTTGAAACTTACGCACGCAGATGCCCCAAAAATTCACTCAATTACGTGGTCACCCATGCAGCCCTGCATACAGGTGCTGCACAATATTATTATTATTTATCTCCTCATCATAATCTTCAAACAAGAACAATCATCAATCAGAGGCCAAGAGAGTACGGGAAGGTAGTGGTATGTAGCCAATTATTGCCAGCAATGAAGCTTTCAGGAGTAAAACTTTGAGCCTCAGCTGGACTGGTAATGACCCTGAACCCCTCCCAATCCACCCTGTTGGACGTTTCAGCCCCATCTCCGGTGTTTTGATACTCCCGGTACTGCAACGTGCTTTTTGCAAATTCGCCATCCCACTCGTGCCATCCGGCTGGGTGTATCACGTCAGTTACTGACGATTGCATTACAACAGTCCTTGAATGCTCCTTCCAGGGTCTACCAAGATACGTCGGGAAGCTGCTCTGCACGGGTTGTAGATCAGAGGTGGCACCAATCCTGCATTTCTGAATCACGATGCCGGTGTTTTGGTTAGGATCGGTTCTGCCTTGTGCTGTTACCATGTTTTTCTGGCCTGCATTGGGTCTACGAGCGTGAATGTCGCAGTCCTGTAAGACTACGGCTGAATTGCCAAAGATGAAGTCAACCGTGCCTGCAATCAGGCAATTGATGAAGAACTGACGATTTGAGTGGACGTAGAGGCTGTCTTGATATGCCAGCACGTCACATTGGTAGAAAGCTGCAAGATCAGCCCCAACTCGCAGCGCCACGGCCTGGTGCTTGGAAGGACCGGCTGTATTTTCGAATGTTATGTCCCTTGCTAAAAATCCTTCTCCAACAACGGCTGCAACCACAAGAACACGACAAATTAATTATATGTTAGTCTTCTATCAGATTTCGTTTGTGGTCATTGCCAGGGGCCCAGAAGAAAGCTGTAAGACGAAGATTGACCGGTGATCTGATCAGCCAAGAAACTCGGGCAGGGCATGTCCTTTGATACCCTCATGGCCTACAATTCTGACAAGAGGAATGGAAATTGATGGGTGGCACCCATTACATCTTAGAAGATTGGCCAGCCACTTCAAAATCAAAAGAAATTGATTCAAGTGTGCAATCACGTTATGGCAGTCACCGACTTACCCCAAATGGCGAAACATTTCCATTCCAATGTATGCCCCCACTCACATACATGCACTATTAAAAGCTAGGGGATAAGGACATGTTTTGGTGGAGCATCTGTATGGTAGGGCCAGACCTAAAACCGAAAACCGACAGAATGGGATAGGGTCGTGATGTGGGCCTATAACATCATTCGGATTTTCGTACATCAAATCTTGTGCTGCTCTGTGGGCCGGTTTCCCGGGTGAAACTCATTAATACAACGCGGACTCAACGGCCTTAGTTGAGGGCTAGGCTAGGCTAGGCTAGGCTAGGCTGGCCGTGTCCTCTTATACGTATATATGCACCGACACATGCAAATTGATTCATCGTGATTAAGTTGGGCAATTCATAATTGAAAAGTAATTATTTGAAGAGAGCATGCAGGAAGCAAGAAGCATCATCCTACTAGCATCCAAATCATATCATATGCAGCCAAGAAAAATAAATAAATAATAATAATAATAATAATAATAAAATAAAAGAGAGAAGACTCTGCCAAAAGTTTCGTTGGAAAATACTCAAAAGCAAGGAAGAGTTGCCTAGCACAGCAGACTGCGGAGCTGTAAATCATTGATTCGGGGCAAAAGCAAAGACAGAAAGTGACACTTCAACAAAAAATGCAAATAATACGTCAACAAAAATTGTGCTGATCTGTGGGCCCGTTTCCCCGCCTGAAACTCATTAATACAACTTGGACTTTAACGTCCCGGGTGGGGGCTAAGCCGGCGTTGTCCGCTTATTTTGTATATTATACCCACAGACACATGATGCAAATTCAGTTCGGCAATTCATAATTGAAAAGCGATTGTTTGAAGAGAGCGTGAAGGAAAGCAAGAAGCATCGAGGGAGCATCCTACCAGCCTCCAAGTCATATCATGTCCAGCCAAGACAAGATAAAATAAAATAAAAAATAAAAAAAAAAAAAGAGAGAGAAATGGGAGAAAGAAAATACTTCGGAAAAAGTTTCGTTGGAAAATTCTAAAAGCAAGGGGGAGTTAACTAGCACAGCAGAATGCGGAGCTGTAAATCACTGATTCGAGGAGAGCAAAGACAGAAGTACAAATAATTTGACTTCACAACGTGGGCCGTAAGTCCAGATAATTTTGATTTCAAATTTGAAAAGCAAAGTGAAACAAAATTTTCAAAACTCTACCCAATGTTGACAGATAAACCAGATTTGTCAGCAGTTTACACCAATTGGGGACAAACGACAAATGGAAGAGCGGACGTGTGCCTAAGTTTCAAATAAGAATAGATTTTGTAATAGTCAAAAACTCTACTAATGGGCTAAGCTCAGAAATTTCTAGCGCGTGTAGTGTTGAGATCGTCGTCACTAATACCGGAAGGTAGCCTTTTGGTTCAAACTCATCCCCGTAACCTAAACGCAACTCATATGATACTGACCTCCCATTTTTATTTAATTACGTGTAACAGTAATGTCAATCTGAACCCTCTTATCATAAATTTTTTCGATAATTCAAAAAAGGTCTATGTAGACACAAAAATAACGAATTTAATTGGATATAAAATTTTTTTTTATATTACACATAAATATATTAAAAAAAAATAATATAATGTAAAATATAAAAACAACTTGTAACTATTTAAGTTTATTATATTTATATCTATTTAAATTTTCACTAATTCAAATCATGCGGATTAAAAAGGAATCATATATCCCACCGACGAATGATAGGCCGGGGTCCTGATAGCTTGTGTCATTTTCAAATTGTGCAAAGCCATGTGCCGACATGTACAAAGAAAAAACTAAAAAGAATTATACCCAAAAAAAAAAAAAAAAACAAAGCAATGTGTCAGCTAAGATGCTGCGGAATTCATGACCAATAATATAATATTCAATTTTGCCGTCCTTTGTCATTGTGCATAATTTCCGCAGGATTCTCCTCCATCATGACATTGATTGTTCATCATGGTTCCAATTAGAAATATATCCTTTGTTTTTAGGTTGGACTGGGGGAGGGTAACCGTGTGGGGCCTTGTGCACTGTAATGAAACACTCGTTTTTTCTTTTTCTTTATCTAATTGGTAAGGAAGAATTAACAATGAGTATAATAAGTTTAAAGTTTGATGACCTTCAAATTTTATGCTGGCTAACCCCCGCATCAGACCATAATGTGATGGTTATCATACTACATCATATCCTAAGTATAAAGTGTTTCCCCCCCCCCCCATTTGATTATTAAACACTTTTGAAGAATGATGCTTTTTTCCTTATATACCCCATAAAAAATAATAATGTTAGTAAAAATAAATAAATAAATAAATAAATAAATATATATATATATATATATATATATATTAAAAAAAAAACAAACAATTTAAGAATGTAATCGAGCTTACCAACTGTGGCAGACCTGAAGGTTGTGCTGCCATCGACCACATTCCTACTTCCGGTAATGATGGTTGTCCTTCTTCCTTCTCCCAGAAACATTATGTTAGTGTGAGCCTTCTGGACTTCCACATTTTCTCTGTACACTCCTGCCTTGATTTGAATCACGTACCTGTTGCTGCTTTTCTTAGGTGCTGCAGCGACTGCTGCTGATACCGTCTCGTAATCCCCGCTCCCGTCCGCCGCCACCACCACGTCAGGGGTCACCGTTGACGACTGCAACAGCCGCCTATCGGCTACCGACAGCCATTTGGGCCACCCATTTGCATGATGTTGAACTTTTTCCTCCTTGAGCTTCCGGCCGTTGGTGGTTTTCCTGGTGAGCTCATTATAAGTAGCAATGTCAGTGTCGGTCATGTTCTTGATCATAGCGAGGGCGTTGCCGCACATGCGCTCCACATGGTCTTGACCAGTCAGCAAAGTTTCTCGGACATGCTTGTCGGCATTTGCGTGGGAGAAGCCGTCCAAGCATGTTTCTTGATTGGTAATACCCGCGCTCAGCAGGGTTTTGAGGTCATCCGCGTGTTGGGACAGAGATTTCTTGTTGGGGTACTCATTGAGATCTTCCAAGGCCTTGTGCAACTCATCTAGCGTCTCGTCTATGGTCTCCAGACAATCGTGGAGAGCGGTCTTCTCGCGTTTAGTGAGGCTCTTGACGGCTTTGATGAGCTTCTCCACGGTAAAGAAATTGTGTTGAACAGCCCTGATGGTGATGTTAATGGACATTTCTATAACGTCCTTTTGGGTAGCCAAATTGCTGGTGGCTCCGGGGACTTTGGCGATAGCCGAATAGCACAGATCAGGATATCTGGTGTTGCTGCAAGAGGATTTGAGTATGGCATGAGATTGGGGAGAAATGTTGACGGCGCTGGCAGATTTGCCTGAATTTACGCCCGTGACAATCCCAATTATAGTGGCTACCAGCAACAAACAGGCAAAAATTGCAAAGGAGAGCCTTTTGCTTTTCTTGGAGATGGAAATGTGCTTGTCAGGAGCATCTGATGATGATGATGATGTTCCACGCAAGATTTGCTGATCTTGGGTCATCGTTATTTTGAATTGAGGGTTGAAGTGTCGGAACAAGTCAGTTAAAGAACCGAAATGGAATATTAGAGAGAAAATAGGAACGATCTAGGAAGGAGAAGAGAGGCCAGCTAAAGAACAGGGCTGCCTTGCTCTGAGTGGAAGGGGTAATTTAAAGAGTTAAAAAGACACTGATTTAGAAGGACACTTAACTAGCCTAAAGAATTTTTTTTATTTAAAAAAAAAATTGGGAAATTTGGAGACACTTTTCAGAGCCTAGCTGGAAAATTATCCATACTTTTATGTTCTTTTTACTTTTTTTTTTTTAAAAAAAATTGTCACTTCTCTTCTCTCTCTGCTTTTCAATTTTTCTTTCATTTTAGCTTTACCTTCCATTGTGGCACATGCCGTTATAAGAAAATCAGCCACATTTATTCCAAATTGAACAAATTGGAAAATCTTTAACTAAAATAGATGACAAGAAATTGAAAGGTGTTGAGTGATATATAAAAATTGATTAAATATTAAACTCTGATAATAAGGGAGAACACGTAATATATATATATATATATATATATATATATATATATATATACACTTTGTAGTTCTATTACGAACTTACTCTTTTGTTTTTTTATATGTGGTACGGTATATATTAGTTAACTTATGTTTCTCTCGCATTGAGTGTTGCTAATACGTGTGTTCGTTCAAAAGTAAATAGAGCTATACACATGCACTTTCAGTCTGAGGAGGAGCTAATCTTTCTTCCCTTTTATTTTTATTTGATATCGTGATTAGATGATACCATTAATTAGCTTAATCTCAGAGGACAGGCCATCTTAGTCAACAAAATTTAATTTGTACCTCTTCCATACCATACGTTTTAGTTTGTCATTGGATCTCATCACTTTATTGCGCGTATTACTGTAACTTTTTTCTTTTTCTTGTTTTTGAGCCCACCCATGGATGCACTCGCCCTATGGATAAAAAGGACTACAGTGCAGTCGGGTTGATAAGTTGTTATTATCAGTCCGTACTTTTTGGTTCTAGGGATTGCTTCCGCTTGCAGATTGGCACAAGCACTAACTGCGATGAGCCATTTTGTTTGTACCTCTAAATACATTTTTCTTCGTGGGTAACTCGCAACTTTACGAATAAAAAAAACGTGCATCGCACGTGTTAAGTGGAACAGACCTAACGGTATATGAATATGTAATAGGAGGATTAAATGAAGCATATGTGTAATAAATTGTGTACCAATAACTGCATTCCAATCCATTTGTGACTTCCCGCACATGTGGGCACTAAGGACATTTTTTTTTTTTGTTTCAGGTTATTAACTAGTATTAGAAATTAAGAATTTTTTTTTTTTTTTTTTTAACATAGAATCAATAATCCTAGTGGTCGGCAGTGAGGGGCAGCACCAGATGCCAACAATAAGAAGTGGGATACATCAAGTCAACATGCCGTTGCATTCAGGTTATCTATCTCCATATGCTTTTTAGACATGCTTTCACTCGCATATACTTTCCCAGCAGTTCATCCCAGAACGATGAGACGCATATGATTAGTCAATGCTACAGCTTAATTATATACAAAATCAACCTTGGAGCTACGCATTCCGTCCATCCATTCCGGTGTGTTTTCGCTGTGGTCCCCCCATTGACTCCATTTCACAAAAATCGTAAAGAAGACAGGCTCGCATTGATAAGGTTTTTTTGTCCGCTGTATATTACTTTCAGTTTCGTGGTGGGTGGCGCGAGGGGGAAATTCAGGAATGGCTGCCGTGGAAAGTTTATTGTATGTCTGTTTCAAAGTTTGTTGTTAATAAATTAATTAATTCGATAACCCGAGGGGTAGCCCTCGCGGTCAGCCGTATCAATCAAATGTGGATGGAATGGGCAAAATGAATGCGAGCCAACCACCGAAAGGATTGGCTGGCGCACCGTGCATTTTGACTAATCAAATCCGATGGCTATGGAGTACCACCCGCCAGGGCCATACAGCTGTACACTGCTCCCGAAGAATCGAGGTGTCTACAAACCATAATTCATTAACTCACACGGGCACATTAATACTGTCTCCGGTTAATCAAGGGGACCTTTACCCGGGTTTCATGCCGTGGATGTGTCACTTTTTCTTTCAAATTCTGCTAAAAAGAATACACATGTTAAAAGATGAAGAAATTTGGGACCACAACCTTGCCGTGACTCAGTCACGGAGCACCAACAGACCCTCTTGGAAAACACGGGTGGTCCCCAAATGGCTCAATTCCTGGAAAGAACGAAAAGAAACAAATTTTGATTTTGAATTTGATTTGTGTGTTTTTGTTAACCACCATATGTGTCCAGATCTTTTCATCATAAAAGACTAGCAAGCTCATTGGTGGCCCCATGCACATGTGTACCCATCCACATCGTATTTCCCTTTTCCGTTCTTTTTCTTTGGTCCTTTTGCGCTCCTCTCCTTCTCTCTCTATCCATAGGATATTATAAATAAATTCTAAGTTCTCATTTATATTCCAATATAACATATTTACATACAGTTTCTCTCTCTCTCTCTCTCTCTCTCTCTCTCTCTCTCTCTCTCTCTCTCTCTACCGTATGTTATACATGTATTAGAAATGCAATAGACTGACTCCAACGTTGCCAAGCCAATTACAGCTACTTGAAACAGATTCGCCCGCCAAAATGAGCGACCTCTTCCCCCCCCCCCCCACACCAGTAACGGCAACTGTAACGGCTTTCCTTTTGTAATCAATCAACGTAAGCCACGTCTCCTCTTTAGACAGCAAAATCCCGCCCAAATTGAATCTTGCTTCCACGCGTGCCACGTTTCCTCCCCCCGAATCCCTCCGGTCCCAACTTCTTTGTATCATATCATAATATCGCTCCAATACATATAAGCCTTCCTCCCATTCTCACATTGTCTGTTTCTCTGCTTCTAAAGTACAAAAAAAAACCCACAATACTTGCGAGATCCACAATGCAGGAAGAAAGAAACGCCACCATGAGCACCGCACCACCTGGTTCTCTGGTTTTCCATCGTCAACCGATGAAAGTGAACAATCAAGCAAGGAATCCGGGAAAGCTGTTTCTCCTCTACAACATTGTGATGAGTTTTCGCTGAGCAATCGGAAGTCCCCACAACAACCTCTCTCAATTCGCCAACCTGTGGCCACCTCTGTAAAGAAGCAGACCGAGCTTTCACTTGAGGGTATGGACGCTGATGTGAAGTCCGAGATTTATTTCTTGCAAGAAATGCTCGATTTCTGCTCCACCCGCCGCGAGTACCCCTTGGACAGCGACAAAGCCTTGGATGAATTCCTCAAGATATCGATTGGAGTGGGTGTCTCGCAACATGCTGTGCAGGAACAGTTACACAAAGCCCCATGGAGAGGGTATGAGGGAAGGGCCATCGCAATTGCTGATCCGAACGACAAATTTTGAGAATTCTGATTACGAAGAAGCATTTAAGTTGGGCCAAAAGAGATGGGGTCTTGTGGCTGACACTAAGACCGAAACTGAGACTGAGAATATGCATGCTGCCGTTGAACTTGCAAAAGCAAAGCATCGGGCCTGTTGCTGTCTAGACTGCAATTACAATGCTGGTTCCCACTATTGCTCTGTTACTTCAATGGAGGACAAATTTTGCGTCCAGTTCTGTGATCACATTGTCCTCGGGCCTGTTGGCAGATTAAATCCATGCATGTGTAAAATTATTACTCCGCACCAGCAGAGTCTAATGGGAAAAGTATGATCACAAGTCTGCGTGTCTTAGCCTAACTGACTCTGTTGGTAATTTTCTTCCATCTTCGTAAGAAGTGTACTGGGCTCAGAGTCAATGGCAGCTCAATTCTGACATCTCAGCCACACTGGTAATCGAACCATTTGCAAGCCAAATGATGTATGTATCAGAGGGTTTGCTTTCTTTCACGGCCGCGAGGGCATCGCGCAGCATGCTTCACTAGGGGTTACCCGGTGGTGATGGGATTAAGTTAAAAACTAACTTTGCGCGCGGATAAATTTTTTATTGTTGTTTTGTTTTTAGAATTTTATTCAAACGAAAATTGGATACGCTTTGTATATCAAGTGGAATATAGCTCAATTTTATATGTCGTGCAATTTTTAAATGATTTTTATAATAAATATTATATATACATTTTTGTTTTTGTTTTTATTTTATGACAAGTGATAAAACACTACTTTCAAGGACTAATTCTGAAGATTCTTTGACTAATAAAATTCTAAACAGTGGCCTTTCTATTAAAAAAAAAAAAAAGGAAATTCACGTGCTTAGTTAACATTGATAGGTTCAAGAGAAACTATGGTCATCTCCTTGGAAAAGAAATTAATTACATGTTTGATGGATTTTTTTTTTATCATTATATATATATATATATATATATACATTATCCTGTCTTCCATGTTCCCAAAGAGTTCACCACATGCAAGACACACAGGGGATCTATATTTGCCCTAATTAGACACCATCATGCGACTAGGAAAAAAATTAATATTGTTTGACACTTGTTTGCATCGAAGTTTTCAAATAAATAAACTTTTCAATTCAATTCTGCGCAGCATCGGATACAATTGATGCAAAACCAAATACCATAAAAAAAATTGTATGAACCATACCACGTACGGATACCGCATCTGCCATTAAAAAAAAATGGATATTTACTTGTTGCCTTTTGTCCTTCATTGTTCCTGTTATTGTTTGCCCGTTTGCAAAAGAAAATTTCTTGACGTTGAAGCCTCGTAAAGTAGGAGCAAAGAAAAGACATTTGCATGTCAGCTCAAATAGGAGTACGTAATCAGTTTACTCATTTGTATTCGAAAGACTTTAGAAACGTTAAAAACAGTATTTGATAGGACATTCCAATTCTTTTTTTTTTTTTTTTTTAAATTATTTAGTTATATATATATATATATATATATATATATATATTTTATTTCTATAAAAAGAGATTTTTGCAGTTATCACCTTCTGAATCATTTCATGTTTTATATAAATAGATATATAATATACAGATGCTGAGGCGAGGAGGACCTTTTAGGCTTTTGAGCAGGCCGATGGGCAATACTTTAATACTCTAGGTTAACTCCCGAAACAGTATAGGCCCAAGTCATAATAATGAGCCGCATGGCTCATGACGTGAGTCCAAACCCAAACTCGAATCCAAACCTCTGGACGTTGTTCTCCTTCCTTCATTCCAAGTTTCCATCTTTTTTTACTGCTCCTGCTGCTTGTTCTTCTACTTCTCCTCCTCCTCCTTCTTCTTCTTCTTCTTCGCTTTAAGGTGATAGAGCGTTGTCTGCAGTGCACTCGTATTATATCATTTATTCAATATTGAACTTCAATTCGCTATTTCATAAATTTTAAGCATTAGGCTACGTTCTTTCGCTTACCTTTTTTTTTTTTTTTTATAATTACGTTTGTCTTTCAATATTAATTTCTGTAGGGAAGTGTAGCTGGTGGCTTGGCCTTGGGTGTGCTTGCGGTTTCTGTTGGTATGAAGGCGTTTACTATCGATAATACGCCGCCCCCCCCCCCCCGCCCCCAAAATAAAGGATAAAGTCCTTAACTGGGTGAAGGATAATTCAACGACTCAAGAGGCTAAATCATGTAAACAGGGGAAGAACATGACCAGGAAATCAAAATCCAATGAAGAAGGATTTGGTTCAAACTTTAAAATCAAGAATAATAATAATAATTGTCCGGTCGGGAAGCTTCGAACAGTGTCAGATTCTCAGCCATCAATTATCAGGCATGAGAACCATCCTAATTTATGTTTATTTATTTTTGCATTTTCTTTTACAGCTATTCTTTGTAGGAAAGCAGTTGAGCTGGAAAAAGCCAAATATTTTTCTGAAATTTCAAATATTTCTGAAAGTGGTGGGGCTGACTTGGAGTTGGAGAAGCTGTCACCTACATGTGGCAATGCTCTTGAAGAAGATAGAAGGAAAGAGTTCGAATTGGCCACCGATTACATAATCAGGCGCACTTTGCAAACCCTCCCTGACGGTTTTGATGTAGACCATCTTTGTTGTTTCCTCAAGTTGTGTGCAAATGTCTTCCCTTTTATTGCAATGGACAGGTCTGGCTCACACGTTAGTGAGACAGCGCTCAAGTCTTTAGGTACGCATCTTCTGGAAGTCAAAGCCTTTTCCGTTATGGAAGAATGAAGATACTGTCACATGCAAGCTATCGAGCCATTTATGTTTTCATTCTTATGACAAACTGAGGTTTGACTCGGAATACCTGCAAACAGAGTCCACTTACGTTTTTACTGCTCATCAGCATTGTGCTCCTTTGGTTATTTTCCATGTTGCATTTCATGTGAATGAGGGCACTAGATTCTACAGCTGTAACTAACTCGAAGGTGGATTTTAAAGGCTCAAGAAATTTCCCGTATCTTTAATTTGTAAACCAATGGGTCCATGCTTGAGAAAGAGAATGATTATTTGATATGTCACAAGTGATTGTAGAGCATCCCATTGATATAATTTGCAATGGTTGTGGATGTCATGTTCTTCAGGGTCATCTCTTTGTAGAGGAGTACCATTGAATTCTCCTGAGTCGTAGGGAGAAAAGCCATCCACAGTACTGGCAGAGCATTTGGACATTAAGATCTCACACCCAAATGGGAATGAATCACCCTGATTACAGCAGAAGTTTCCTGGTTTAGTGAAATTCCTTGTATTAGAAATGTTGAAATCTACCAGTGAAGAATCCAAAACAATGCAGGTTGATCAATATAGCAGCTTGGTGTTGCAGGCAAGCCCTGTATTTTCTTTTGTTATAATCCTACTTTTTCCCCTCTTCTCCATCATTTCACTTTATACTATTGCAGAATTCAGTAACTGACTTATAGGAACCTATATTTTGCAGTTTATTTGGATGTGAATTTCCCATAATGGTATTGCTGCCTTTCTCCCTTTCCCTTTCCTTTTTATGTAAATATTCATTGGATGTGGATTTCCTACTTCTGCTGTCTTTACAAAGTGGCACAAGTCTTCTTCTATTCTTGTTCGTTGCTATGTTCCTTGTAATTGACACTTTTATGTTCACAGACAACTTTGAATTTATCATCTGATCATGATCAAGAGTTGTTGAAGTTAATTCCAATTGTCCTTGGCTGCAAAAATAAAAATTTAATGGAAGGTGACTTTGCAGAAAAAGAAAGCAGTTTGTGACCTTGTGGAACTCTTGAAAGAAACTGCATTTAGCCACCTAATGGAGGTGAAGACCCATCACATTGATATGTTATGATTACATATTCATTGTTTTGCTTTCAAAAGCCACATTCTTGCAATTATGATACTTGTTTTTGCTGTTGCATTGTACATATATGATATTGGATCAATGTCGCAAGATTTATGCTGATAGTTGAATTGCTATAAATTTGTCCTAAAAAACCAGACAAGCTTTCTAATGTAACTAAATTATGTTAAGTAGTGATTTATTTTGAAGATGCAGTGATTGTCTTATTTCTTGTTCAGAACTCTTAACTCAAGTTTACTTTTTTTATACTAGGAAGAAAAGGAAAAGCTTCTCATTTTTGGTTCGGAACACAATTTTACCCATAGCAACCTCTTATCCACAAACCCTCCTCCACTGTCTGGCAGTCTCATGCACTAGGACACCCCTTCTCAATTATTTTTGCTGTAATATGATGATTCTGCTACCATAATATTGTGCACGTCCTATGCATTCTCTCTCTCTCTCTCTCTCTCTTTCTCTCTCTGTATGTTCTTGTTTGTGTGTCTCATTTACTTTGAGATATAAATGTTCTTAGCCATTCAAAATTTATGCAAATGGTACAGGTGATCTTGGAAGTGAGTCCTGGAAACTTGTATGATGAAATGTTCAGAACAATTTTCAGCAATTCACTGTTTGAGCTTTCATTCCATTCCTCTGGCTACTTGTTGGATAGACATTAGTATATCATTGATTGAATTTTGTGTTTTATGGTTTCTTACTTAGATATGTATCAGAGAAGATAGCTTTAGTTGTTCATGATTGTTTCGCTTATGCTCATAGTTGCAGAATCAAAAGCTCTTGCTGAGGCTGAGTATTTTGTCTATGACTAAAATAAATAAGTGATGACCCACTTTGAATTGCATTTGGCAATTAATGTAAACTTTACATGTAAGAAGTTGAAAAGCTCACATATTACATCTGAACCCAAGTAGGGGTAGTGAAAATTTTAAATGCATCATAATTTGGCTTTGGAAGTCAGCTCTACCAAACATAAAAAATATGGAGGAAAATGAAGGAAAACAGAACCAAAAAAAAACTTTGGGTTTTTGGTGCGGGGGGGGGGAGGAGATGGGGGAGCAGGGGAGGAAAGCAGAAGAACAAAACTCAATTGTGTAGAGGATGTGAAACTGCACTTTTGTAATATCTTAAGCCATCTACTGGAGGCTTGCACCTGGGAAAAAAGTGCTGTCTTGAGTTAGTGGTGAGAAAGGTGGCGATGGTGGAAAGTAGAAAGGCTTGAAACTTGTGGTAGAAAGAAGTTACTTGTTCTGGATGGGATTTGAGGTGCTGGGAGGTATTCTTCTGAAGCTTGAGCTGAGCTGCTTGAATGGACTCTTCTTCTCTGCCTGTATGTTGATATCTCTTGGAGTTTCGGTTGAGAGAGAAGGGGGAGGTGGGGTTGCGATGAGGCGAGCTTCAGCTCCAGCACCAGCCGTGTTTAGGGAGGCAGATAGGATAAGGGAGAGCGAAAGAGCTAGAGCAGAAAGTGGGAGTGCTGCAGAGTAGGGCTTCATTATGTCAGTGTTTGAAAGTGAACAATGCTGAGCTTTCAGTGCCATGTCTATCAATTTATGCGGTGGATGAGTTGGTTTATATTTACAAAGGTGGGTGGTTTGTGATATTGATATGATTGGAATTTTGGATTCTTTCGCAAATGAAACCCAGTGTTGGGAATTGGAAAGGAATAGAAATCTAAAATTTGGGATCTGATGCAGTGTCCAGTGGGATCATGTGCTCAAACTTTGACTGTTTTACTAATTCATGTTCATTGTAGGTTGTTGTTGTGAGACTGAGCTTTCAGACTTCTGATCATTGGGATGGTGGTTTTATAATTTAATAATGAGAGTGACATGTGATTGAATCACGTGATATTACTGTTTGGTAACTCTCTCTCTCTCTCTCGCTCGCGCGCGCGGGGTAAAGAGAGGAGCTTGAGTTGAGTTGCAGGTATGCTGACGAAGGAGTGAATCTGCGACTGATATGTTTGACTAGCAAGTGGCTAATTGACAGGTGATAACGCAAGCAAGCAAATAAGCAATTTACTGGAAACTGCTGGAGAGGAGGAAGAGAGGGCAATACTGAGTGGTGTCAAAGTGTCAGGTTAACAGCTATTTTGCCGCAGAGGAACTTGAAATTTGATTTTGATTTTTAGTTTGAGTTGCTCACTTGCTCTATCTATCTAACTGTTTTTTATAATCTGTCGGATGACTGGACTTGACTGCCACTTACTGCTATGGGACTCTGTTGATCCATCGGATTCGATTCCATGCACATCAATGGTTTTTTTTTTTTTTAATTTTTTGTGTCCCCCTTATTTCTGTAATTTTTTTTGCTTAATGTTAAAATAAAATTTGAAAGGAAAAAGGGTATGAGCGTAGCCTAAATATAATATCACCAGGCGCCAACCCATATGCAAAATGCAACCCCCTCCGCTACCAGGACTCGAGTCCGACCCCCTTCTCTTTAATCATGATTGTCTATTGGAAGTAAAGTTTCCCATTCTAAAAATTTCGTGGCTTAAACATACTAACCGTTAAGCATTGGAATACGTTCAGTCTATGACGTAAATCACGGGACTCAACAAATTGCTCTAAAAATTGGTATATTAATGCAGAAACAGGAGCGTGTGATAGAACAAATTCTACTCTGTTCGTGTGTTAACACAAGGAATCGTGCTGTGTCTTACACACCAGACATTTGCATCTCCTTTCTCTTCGACTTCTTTTCTTCCAAGCAAAATGGGAAGCACATATTTTTCCTGTAGAATGTCATTTTCAAGTTTCACAAAAACATTCCCACCAGCAGCATCGCAACTTCCGGTAAAAGAACCGCTTCTGCTAAAAGTTCAAACATGGCAGAACTCAATTCCATGGTTCGAAGCACAAACAGCATTGCCGATGACACCTATCTTCTTCTCAGCAGTCACACGTTAACAGAAGTACTAAAACTGTTAGGAGGTTGGAGATTCTGTTGAATACCCGAAGGAAGCCGAATTTTTACCTGAAGACCGAACGTTCTGTGGTGCCACGGAGTTTCTGCAGAGAGGACAGGTAGAGTGGGACTGAAACCACATTTCAATGCAATCAACATGGAATCCGTGGTTGCATCTAGGCAGCAATCTCGCCTTTTCCCCAGGTTCAACTTCAGATAAGCAAACTGCACATTCCAGGACATCTTCAAAGTCTCTGGCCTCGAAAATCACTATGGGTATGGATCTTAGAACAGCGGGGTCTAACCCCATTTGCATTGAGGCCTCGCCAGGGTTGAAGTCCAGATTGACGACGTTATGGCCGTGGGGACGGCCACTGCGGCGAGGTATTGGCTGGGGAGTTTCTTCATTATTGCGCCTCAAAAACCATTTTGCACAGAGATCAAGAAAGATAACAACCAACAACAGGAGTATTAAGCATACCATCACGATCTTGGCCGCGATCTCGGTCGCTCTTGTGGCGTCCAAGTTAAGCATGCGCATGGCTGCTTATTACAGATTCCACAGCAACCAAAAAAAAAAAAAAAAAAAGGAAAGAAATAATCCTAAGTTGCTGGTTTCTTGGGGAGGTGTGCAACTACGTATATGTATGTGAAATGAAAAGGAAGCCTGGAAAAGAGAAGGTGAGATTCGGGAAGAGAAAACTCTGAAGAATATGTAGAGCAATGGCAACGACCAAAATGGATGGAGTTTATTATGTTCAGATTGGCTTTTTTACGTCGAATCATAGTAAGGTTTTGAATCTATGACTTTGTGACTAATGGATAACCAATCAACGTTGAGTTACAGATACATGTGGTTGGGAACAAGGTCTACACGGGTGTGGACCAACAATAGAAGACCATAATTCTGTCGAATTTAGCTGCCAGTCGTCCTTTTTATTCCTTCTTCTTGGGTGACCGGATCCACCACTCACTCGTGCTTATCCTGTATCTTGCAAGTTATTGTTGTGGTGCATTAATACTATGATTACAAGCAAAGGTAATCGTAAGATGGGAAAGGAATGGGAAGCCGTTGCCTTGTTTGAAAACTCGAACAAGGGAATGCAACGGCCATTATCAGTTGACAGATGCTTGCGTCCAGTAGTTGTAGCTTTCTATTTTGACTCTTTTTTTTTTTTTTTTTTTTTTTATGGCATCCATATGTCGTTTGAGAGGGGAGAATGAATTGAGAGGTGAGAGTTCTTCATTTTGGATTTTTCTTTCTTTTTAGCTACGGCGGCATTAATTGATCAGTTAGTTTTGAAAAGTCTTTGAGGGGGCCCGGGGGGGGGGTGGGGAATGAATTGAAAGGGGGCTTCTTCATTTTGGATTGTTCTTTCTTATTTGCAATTACAGGCATTAATTGATCAGTTAATGCAAGTTTTCAGATTAATTATTGATTAGATCACCTGCATTTCTTGGCATGCCTGTATCTTTACCCCCTTTTTATTCGAAAAATTGATCGCCCAGGTGACCGACTGTTGTGCGGCTGCTTCAGACTCGCAAAAGGAAATCGCTCTTCTTTTTCACCTTGTTTTCATAAAAAGTTAAAGACTTTCCCACAATTTCTAAGGACTCGAGAGAGAGAGAGACACTTCATTTGCAATTTGTGAACCCGCTGTAAGATTGTCATCTCGTAAATTAACATAACACGATGATGATTCTAAGCAAAACTAAAAAAGTTTAATTAAATTGAGCATACGTTCCAATAAACACATACACGCTCATCGGTGTGGATGTAGAAAAGTCCAACTTAATTAAATTAATGGTTTCCGTAACGATTTGAAGAGAGAGAGAGAGAGAGAGAGAGAGAGAGAGAGAGAGAGAGAGAGAGCAAAAAAAAAAAAAAAGATTGAATGATGGAGTAATTCCCCGAATACAAGAAGTAACACAATAAAATACAAGATAGGCTAGTAGCTATGGGTCAAAGGTAGCAAGTCTTCCAATGTACCGAAAGGATGATGGCAAAGATAAGAAAGAGTCTCACAAAAAGCTGAGGTAAGTTCATGGTCGAAAGGATTCTGCATCCACCGTGAAATCTTTCCAAGTAAAAGATACAAGCAAGAAAAGACAAGCTTAAGGTTGTGAAGGATGATGCCGATGATCACGAAGGTCGGATGGCGACGGGGGAAGGGCCCCGGGGGACTTCAGTCCTGCAGAGGGTACACGTTGGGTGGAGATTCAACCAAGTATCGGTGCAGCACGCATGGAAAGTATGCTTTGCAAGCTGGAAGAATCCGAAGCCAGCTGGCGGGTTGGGAGATGTTGCTTAGGCAGACCGAGCAATCAAAATCAGCCTCCTCGTCTTGCTGGTTGCTTGGTTTTGAAGATGGTTGTCTTTGCCTCAGCCCGGGGCATCTGATGTGATTGTAGAACATGTTGGCAGATGACAGCCAAAGGCCACAGATAACCGGATGGTGAAGCTGTTGGGATCATCTATAGCCTAAGGTACGTGTGCTACTGTGAGCGCGGGTAGATGTTACTATGAATGTGTTTGCAGGCTGGGCAGACGTCCGGTGTGATAAGTATAATAAAAGTCGTACAATCCAAAAGCCGGAGATACCAAATCTTGAAAATAAGACCCACACTCTAAGTACTACAAACATAAAAAGTAAATGGGATAGGACCGGGCGGCCCATTACTTGGTATGAATTTTAAGGGAACTGGGCCTGGTCCTGGGCCTGTTCCTGGACTGGGCTCGATAACCAAATTCATTTTTATCTTTTTTGAGATTCGGCAAATCAATTTTGGCACCGTCCAACCCCAAGCCTGGCATTGTGCCGTGTGCTCGGCGATGCGGGTGCGAGCGCGAGTGTGTGGTGTTAATGTGTGGGTGTCGTGTGGTGGCTCTTCTTCCTCTCTTTCACAACGCCCCCGCGCCACCCCCCGCCCTCCCACAGAGCGCTTCAGCTTCTTTCCGTCCTCATTAAATTAAATTTTTACAGTTGAAAAGAAAACAACCCTCATCCATACCTTTTTTACACGTCTATTTTTATTAACCGAAAAAAAAAGAAGAGCAGAGAAGGAAAAAGAAAAGAAGGAAAGTTGAGGTGCCGGTGAGTGAGGGAGTTTGTAGCTGGTAAGTAATGAAAACGGCAGCCGCCACTGAGTAGCTTCCTTCGTGCCTGCTTGTTCTTGCTCTCTTGCCCGTGCTTCTGCTTCCGGGTATTCCTCCACCAATACAAATTATTTGACCTAATTGGACGTGGGGTGTTTGGCTGAATGAGCAGCTCTCCTCAATGCCTTTACTAGCTGGTACTTCCTTTCTCCGGCCACTCTTCACTCTCTTCTTTGATGCCTTCCGTTTGCTTTCTTTGTCTTCAGTTACCGTCTTTCTCAGCTTCTGCTTCCCCCCCTCCTCCTACCCTCCCTCTCTCTTCTTTTTTCATTCATTTACTTCTCTCTTATCCTCTCTCTCTCTCTCTCTCTCTCTCTGATTTTGTTTGTTTGTTTGTTTGTTTGTTTGTTATCATTGACTGTGACCAACAGCAACAAGATTTTCATTGATTTTATTTGCATCCCCTTATTTCAGTTCCCACACCATGTGACTCTCCTCCAACTAGATATTAAGTAAATCGCTTTTGTCCAAATTTCTCTTCTTTGTTCCTCTCTTCTTCTATTCTATGTGCCGCTTGCTTCTCTTTTGAGATTCTAATTACAATCCCTTGTACAACAACCTACCTAATGTGTGCAAACGATTGTTACCTCGCTTCTTACTCTTATTATGCACCCTGTTGATTCGTTGATAGTCATATGAGTTGGATAGCTAACATTGTGGTTGCCTTTGTTATACTTGTCTTGGTTTCCCAGATGCTGCTACTGCCCAGGCTTCCTTGCAAAATCATCTGGGTCCACGAAGGGCCCAATCTTTCATTCCCAGGAAAATTGTGACGGCTCCATTTACCTTCTATGATGACAAGAATCCCCGTTTACCACTACGGAGATCTGCCAGTTTACCTGGAAGGTCTAATGCTTGTGATAGTTTGAGAATTCATATCAGTGCTGTTGCTACCCTTGAACCCAAGTGTTTGCCTCACAAGGAAGATGGAAACAACATTTTTCAGAACCCACTACTTGATGTCAATTCGCACTTTTCCCCAGCCCGGGTTGAATCTTCAAATTTAGACTGGGCGGACTTGGATGATGGAGAAAAGTTAAGACGGACAAGAATTTCTAAAGGAAACAAAGGGAACATTCCTTGGAACAAGGGCAGGAAGCATAGTGCTGGTAAGTGGAGGCTGTGTGTTTTTTAAGTACTCTTTGTGCACTTTATTGGATTTTATTTGTCTTCACGTCTTATGTTTTCATGTACCAATTTTACCACAAATGTTTGGTTCATCTGCAGAAACCCTTCAACGCATTAGGGAGAGAACAAAGCTTGCAATGCAGAATCCAAAGGTGATGTCATGTAAGAGCATTTTGTGTGTGTCCTTGGCATGACCATAGTTGATTTTAGTGGAATCTACTTATTACTGGTCTTGATTTTGATTGACTTGTTATAAGTCTAAACAGACAATTTAATGCAGATGACTAGGACTTCAGAAAATGACCAAGATCTTCTCTGCTCAATTTATTGCTTCACTAACCATAGTGGTTTCTGACTTGCTAAAAGGTTTTAAAAATAGTTTCTTTATTAGTTCATTCCCATTATTGGTAACATCTCAATAATGTTCCTGTGCCCTTATCTATAAAATGATTCTGGCTATGTAATTGAAGCTTTTCAGTGATGTATGATTTTAGCTTTAAGACTAAATTTTGGGTTGTCTATGATCTGCTTGATGGTAAAGTTTTTTTTTTCCAAGAAGAGTATACACTGAAATTGAAAGTATTCTGGAGGTTATTGATGACTCCATTTGTGTGTTTGATATCAGATGCCATGCAAAGTACTTGTCCTTATAGCAAAATTTTGGAATGCAGGTCAAGATGAAGTTGACCAAACTCGGACATGCTCAAAGGTGGGTTCTGTACGATTTTATCATCCTGTTGCAAATTCATTCTACATCATCTTTTCCCTATGTAATGCTGGCAAAGTTTTGTCATTGGTTTTAGGTTATATATATTAATGTTTTCTCATTACCTTACAGCAAAGAGACACGGATTAAGATTGGGGTAGGGGTGCGAATGGGGTGGGAAAAGCGCCGGCAGAAGCAGCTGGTGCAGGAAACTTGTTGCTTTGAGTGGCAGAACATGATAGCAGAAGCTTCAAGAAGAGGCTATGTTGGTGAGGAAGAACTGCAGTGGGATTCCTACAGGAGCTTAAGTAAAAAGCTTGAACATGAGTGGCTGGACAGTGTTGAACTGAGAAAAAGAATGCGTAGGCCAAAAGGTAGCAAGCGAGCACCAAAGTCTGCCGAGCAGAGAAGAAAAATTGCAGAAGCCATTGCTGTAAAGTGGGCTGATCCTGTATGTGTTTTCTGCATTTTGGTATTTTCATGATTTGATCTCTACATTAGCTCAATCTGTTGGATTCATGGACAAAAATTCAAAACAACCCAGTGGAGGCCTGGAAGGGAAGTCTGAGTTAAGCTTGGTTAAAAGAACAGAAATGGATGTTTCTTGACCTGCAAAGATGGCTTATTTTCTGACCAGTATGCAGTTGTAAACTAGCCTTTGCACCCTATCTACCCTATCTTGAGACAATGAGGCACATCTTAATTTTTATTGCTTGTCTTAATGCATTAGCTGCTGTCAACTTCTGTATAACCTACCAATGATTTCTTACTTTGATATCCCTTTGCCTATCATCCGTAACCTGCTGATCAGTTGAGTTGAGTTGACTTATTTTTCATGTGACATTCACTAACTAATTCAGCTTTGTCGTTTGCCTTGTTCTCTATTCCTTTTGGTGAGTTATTGTGTTCATTTCCATCAGGCATATCGAGTAAGGGTTTGCTCTGGCATTGCTAAATATCACGGCACCCATGTTGGAGCTGAAAGAAAGCTGAGGCAGAAGCCAAGCAATGGTAAACAGTTCTCTAGACAGGATGGACCTGAGGAAAAGACAAGTGCACGAAAGAATTCATCTGCAAGTGACACTACAAGTCATATTCCTAACTTGAGGCTGCAAAGAAGCAAGACGCCATCGTACAAAGATCCATTGGCAAGTTCAAAGTTGGAAATGATAAAGAACATCAGAGCACAAAGAGCTGTAACAGAAACAAAGAAAACTGAAGCCATTGCATGGGCAAGGTTTGTGTGCTTATACTGGAAGGGGGGATATTTTCATCTATTTTGTAACACCTTGGCGGCATGGCCAGGTGGTAAGGTGGGGGACTGCAAATCCTTTTTCCCCAGTTCAAGAAAAGTGGTAGAGTACTAGTAGTAAACTAAAAGCTGGAAGAACCCATCTGATTCTTCTGCCTTTCACTATCTTTTCCTTTTTGACTGCTGTTGAAATTTTTACCCATGTTAGGGCTGCTCCATCGGCAGATAGCAGTGCTTTTGCTAATCAGATGTCCTCCTGCTCCTCCAGGTTATTAATTGCTGAAGCTGAGAATGCTGCCAGAGCACTCGAAGTTGCTGCAACCAGAAGCCCTCTTGTGCGAGCCTCCCTCTTAGAAACCAGAAGGCTCATAGCTGAAGCAATCCAGTCAATGGAATCCATAGATCCTGGGAACTTCATCTCCAATGAAAATTATGGGACTCTCTCTCCTGCATCTGGTGACATGATTGAAGAGAATGAGATGGGAAAGGACATGGGAAATGGAGTTTTTGGTGAAACATGGTTGAGAGAAGTAAATGGAAGCCAAGGTCTAGGATCAGGTAAAGACGAGGACCTCAATTTTGGTAGCTTAACGTTCCTTGCTGCTCTGAATAATCAAAAGGAACTTCTTCCCACAAGCTCTAGGGACTATGGTTTGTCCTCATTCAATTTGGAGAGTCTGCTACAGCAGTCAAATTCTGAAAAGCAACTTGGCAAATTGAAGTCAAATGGGGGTTTCAACTCTGCAAGTACTTCTCCACCTAACGGATCAAGAATTCATCTGGTGAAGGAAGAGAAACCTTCTAAACCATTGACTAAAATCAAGAAATGGGTCCGTGGAAGGCTCGTTGAAGTTACAGAACGTGATTAGCTTAATTTGAGACTAAAGAGAAAAGTTGATTGTTGTAAGTGTCATCTGTGCTTCAAATGCTGTAACTCTTGATCGCAGGTCATGTGAGCTGAGCAAACAAATTCTCACAAAACAAGATTGTTTTCTTGAAGTGAGTAGTCTTTGTTAACTACATTCGGTTCTAGTACTGTGTAAGTAGCAAGAGAACCATCGGTGTCAACAACTAAAGAGTTCAGCATCACTCCGCTGTACATGGCAAAACTGTCCAATCAAGAGTATACACATCGTTATCTTAACCTGAATTAGCATGTTTCTAATTACAAACTGTCCAGTTACGTACGTTGAGGGTGTCTGTAACATGGCGCTTAGCCTCATGGGCAGCAGGCTCGATTGGAAGCTTTTAGTTGGTTATGAGAGCTGAATCCTGCCCAATGCCGAGTAGTTTTTGTTCTTCTTCCCAAATTTGTTGTCAATGCTCTGTGTAGCCATCCCACCGCCACCTCCCAGAACCAGCCATCGGGTACGTAGTTGATGTGGTGATTATATGGTGGACACGTCTCTTTGATTATTTTTTATTTTTTATTTTTTTTGTTTTGTTACGTTACGTGTACGGGTGCCACGTCATTTTCCTTCACCCACCTCACCCGCTTGTAGTTGTTTCGTCTTTCGGCTAATTCATAAATGATTCTTACTTGCGGTTAAGGCCGGCATCCAATCATCTCTATTTATATCCCCCTCTTCCCTCGGCTTGGGTGGTAATGGTCGCTACTGGTTGGCTTCATGTCCCAGCTTCTTCCTCCGAATCCAATCCTAGCTCAAATCATTCTTAAAGAAACTAATTGTAATTACTAACTAGCAGAAAATATTTTCCGTTAAGACAAGGAAAGCTTTTTTGGTATAAAAAACCCAAAAAACAAAAATCTATCTTAGAAAAGGTCCCGAGTTTTTTCTTTTTTCTTTTTTTTTCTTTTTTGATTTTTTTAAAAACTATTTTCAAAAGGGTTGCGCTCACGTTCACATGCCCGAGCTAGCCGACAACAACAGTACGTTGAGTTATTATTTATTATTATTATTTTAGCAGTTATAAGTCCCACAAAAGAGAAACACGAGAACAAACCAATTTTCAGAAGCAAATTAACGGACAGGAGTTAGCACCTCTTATCTCCTTCAACCTTTTTATTTAAAAATATTTCAGCTTCTCACTGTTTACAAAATCTTAGAAATTCATTATTTAAAGTATTTTTAACCCCTAAAAAAAAAAAAACTAATATAACTAGTAGTTTACAATAAAAATGGTGATATAACAGTTACTTCACATTCTAAAACAAGAATTATATTATTAGTTTTCAAAGTAGATAACTTTTTTTTGTTTGTTTTTTTTTTTTTTTCAATTTTTATTATTTTTTTTTAAAATTTTAATTTTGTGAAAGGACCGTCCAAAATGTGACCTTTATAAAATACGTTTGGGACCCAAAAAACCAAAGCACAATAAACCACGAAAGCCGGGGACTGGCTGACTGGCTGGCTGGCTGGCTGGCTGGCTGGCTCGCTAGTAGTCACCTAATCCACTCTGGTTTATTTGTTGCAAGAAAGAAAAGTGACAATTCCCATCGGATCTTCTTCTCACCGGCAGTAACCATTTTCATACACAACACAAGCCTCTGCATATTCTGCTGCTGCGTGCCCAGAACACAAAATATCTAATGGATAGGGATTCGTTGTCGGACGAGGAAGACGACCGTCAGAACCTATTAGAACATCAAGACGACCACAACCGCCACCAACACCACAATCACCATATTCCCCAACCTCAATCCCAACCCCAATCTCAATCCCAACAATTCCCTTTCTCCAATTCTCCCCCGCCGTCCTGCCACTTTCCACATTGATGATGATGATGATGAACATCTCGATCTCGATTCCACTGCAAGACTCCGCCTCGTCCACGGTCACCACCCCCCTGGTGCTGCTAATGGCTTTAATTTCTTCCCATTCAAACTTCAATAACAACAAGAAGACTTACATGTTGGCCTTATTCGTGTTACTCCCTCTTTTCATTTCTGTCCTATTCTTCTCCACCGACATTCGTGGCCTCTTCTCCTCCGCCCCAATCCTTCGCCTCCGTCCCGATTCTTCTCACGACCACATGCGCGAATCCGAGTTACGCGCTCTTTACTTGCTCAGGGAACAGCAGCTCTCCCTGTTCTCTCTCTGGAATCATTCTTCTACTATATCTTCCCTTCCCCCTCCTCCTCCGTCTAATCCTAATTCTACTACCAACGACACTATTAGCAGCATTAATTACAGTAATAATGATGATTTCAGTGCCGCCCTATCCCTGGATATATTCAAGTCTGCCTTGCTCAAGCAGATCTCTTTGAATAAAGAAATTCAGCAAGTTCTGTTGTCTTCTCACCAAGACGACAAATCGGGCAATGGCAATGCCTCTTCTTCGAATTACGGTTACTCTGGTGATTTCGATTCAAGCTTAAGCTGTGCTAAGGTGGATCAGAAGCGCTCCCGTAGGAAAACCATTCACTGGAAGCCCAGATCCAATAAGTTCCTGTTTGCCGTCTGCTTGTCTGGCCAGATGAGCAATCATCTCATTTGCTTGGAGAAGCACATGTTTTTTGCCGCTTTGCTCGATCGGGTTTTGATCATTCCCAGTTCCAAATTTGATTATCAGTACAGTAGGGTCTTGGATGTCCAGCACATTATTGACTGTTTGGAGAGGAAGGCTGTGGTCACTTTTGAGGAGTTTACGGAATTGAAAAAGAATCATCCCCATATCGATCGCTTCATCTGTTATTTCTCCTCTCCTACGCCGTGTTATGTGGATAATGATCATATCAAGAAATTGAAAGCTTTGAGAATTTCGATGGGGAAGCTTGACTCTCCCTGGAAGGAGGATATCAGGAATCCCACTAGACGGACTACTGAGGATGTTTTGTCAAAGTTCAAGTCCGATGATGATGTCATTGCTATAGGAGATGTGTTCTACGCCAATGTGGAGCGGGAGTGGTTATTGCAGCCCGGTGGTCCTCTTGCCCACAAGTGCAAGACTTTGATTGAACCAAGCAAGCTTGTTTTGATCACTGCTCAGCGTTTTATTCAAACTTTTCTTGGGAAAAACTTCATCGCTGTCCACTTTCGACGACATGGCTTTTTGAAGTTCTGGTTTGTTTCTCTTTTACTTGCTTTCTATCGCCTCTCTTTTTCTTTCCTTTCCTTCTGTTTCTCTTCGTCTCTGTATATTGTTGCTTATTTTGTGCTTCACATTCCATTCCATTCCTCTGCACATTTAAAATCTTCCACCATTAATATAGAGGGATTCTGCTCACTAACAAGACTTAGACATTTTTTATGCCTCTAACGATTATTGAATGCTTTGCCAGCAATGCTAAAAAGCCAAGTTGCTTTTACCCCATTCCCCAAGCTGCGGATTGCATCACTCGGGTGGCTGAAAGAGCTAACGCCCCTGCCATATATCTTTCCACTGACGCAGCTGAAAGTGAAATTGGTCTGCTCCAGTCATTAGTTGTCGTGAACAGCAAGACTGTGCCACTGGTTACCCGGCCATCTCATAACCCTGCTGAAAAGTGGGATGCTTTGCTGCACAGACATGGCCTTAATGATGATCCTCAGGTGACTTTATAGTTTTTCTCTGAAATTTGCTTTTAGACCAGGTGGACTAGATTTGCAATCTTGCTTCTTGCCTTCTATTATATGAGATCTAGAGATATATGTAGAAGAGCCTATTCACTCTCTTGAATCAATGCACATAAGGAAAATTTCTAGGAAATGGTTGCTTTGGAACGTCATTTGCATTATAAATCATTGAGGACCATTTTTAAAAGCTCAAGTTATGATTTCGATATCTTAACTTGCAGCATAAAGTTTTGGGGAAGAGCTGTGGGCAGGGAATGGGAGCTATTTCAGATCAAAGATTACCGAGGCTATCATTCAATTGGCAGTCTGGTGGATGATTTGGAAAGATGGGAAACTTGGGGCTTTTGACTAGTAAAAATCCATTAATCTTCAGTGAAGTGGGAATATATTTTACAGTTACAGGTGTCAGTAAACTAGCTTGATTTAGTCTGGGTGGAAGCTTAGTTGTGAGTCATTTCCCATTGCTGGCAGTGTAGAGGGATATGTTTTTGTTAGGATACTAGGTGGGTAGAGTGGCCTGCCTTTGGTTGCTTAAGCTAAATAGTGTTAGGGATACCATGTCGAGAAATTTTCAAGGATGTTAGCTGGGTGGAGGCATGTTTACATCTCTCATGGTTATGTATTCACATCATCATGTTCACATGGTTTGCATGAAAGGAAAATTTAAAATAAATAAAAAATAGAAGTGCCAGAGGTCTGGAAATTCTTGGATCCGTATAGTATTTTTCTTAATCCTTTCTTTTTTTTTTTTTTTTTTTATTCCCTGGAAGAAATGAAAATCTTGGACATCATTAGAATAAGGTTTCATAGGGGGTGCAATTCTGTTTCACCACAGAAATAGATAATTGCTTTGAGCATTCGATTTAGCTTGGTGCTTTTGGACAATGCAAAGAAACCTTTTGAAGCCAAGAATTTGTGAGAACCAGGCCTGTGAACCACTAGTGATGCTTGCATGAAGCAAGTTTTGTTGTCATCTAGTGCCAGGTCTTTTCTCTTGCATGAAGATTCTGTGTTTACATGTTTTTGTTGAATATTATTGTAAGGTGGAAGCCATGCTGGATAAGACAATCTGTGCCATGTCTACTGTGTTCATTGGAGCCTCTGGATCGACTTTTACTGAGGATATCTTGCGGCTGCGGAAGGACTGGGATTCGGCATCTCTTTGTGACCAGTACCTCTGCCAAGGGGAGATGCCCAACTTCGTAGTGCAAGGCGAATGAAGCTAATATGGAATGTTGGCTCCTTTTTATAAACCATTGATCGCGGTGGTGTAGGCGCATGCGTATTCATGGATTGAGGCTATTGCTGTACTTTTCCCAAAGGCTGATTCCTTGAGCACTTGTTGGTGCCGAAATTGACTGGCATGTACGTGTTAGTGTATATGATAATATCATTTTCTTAGTTTTGCTTTTTACCTTTTGTTGCACATAGCTCTCTGGCCTTCCAATTTGTCAGACTAGGGATGAGTGTGAATATTTTGTATTGTTCAGCAAGCATTATTGCCAGTTGAAGAAACAGATGTTTGGATCTTCTGTGTGCTTCTGCTGTTGCTGGGAGGGGAAGCAAGGGGAATGGGACCTTAAGTGGCTCCGCATTACAAGAAAGTGGACAAAATGGGCCTAGCTGAACGCGAGCGCGCGCGCGTGTTTAATTTTGTACCATCAGATCATCCGATGCAGTGAGGTGAGGAGGTGTAGACGTTGGTTCAGCTAAACCTCGATGGCATAATGTTGGGGGAGGTTATGGGGATATTATGTTGAGTTAGTAGTACAGTGGGTAGTCGCTGCTCACCAGTCAGTCAGGGATTTCCATTTCCCTTTCCGTCTCCCTGTCTGCTATTTGGAAAACAACAGAGAAAAAAGAAAAAGAAAAAAAGGAAAATGGGAAGGGGGGACGTGGCACGTGGGATCAAAACTAGCGGAACCCCTGCACTCCAAAAGATCGCCGAATGTGTTTATTCTGGCACTAATCATATATATATATATATATATATGGAAAGCAATTAACGTTCCACTCTCCCGAATTTGGGCTACGTGGAATTCAATTTCTTTTAAATGAAAAAATTAATAATATATATTACGCGGTTCAACTTTCTCAAAATTTTATTTTTATTAAATAAATAATTTATTTCTTAACCAAAAGAAAAAAATTATGGGTATAATGGGTAAAATTGAATCGTAAAATATATTATTATTTAATAAAAAAAAATTGAAAAACTAATACTGCTTCGTTAACCAAGGCAGACCCAGACCCTAACTGTGCACAGCCGAACAAACGGAAATCAAGAAGCAATTGATAACAGACCCAGGATTTTTGTGGTCTTCGGTTTTTCAAATGAATCCAAAATGAAAATGAAGGAGCCGAAGGGAGAAATTATGAACCAGCAATTCCAAGCTTGCTTGCTTGCTTTTGAGACAACTTTAAGCTTGCTCTCTCTCTCTCTCTCTCTCTCTCTCTCTCTTCGTTGCTCTCGTTCGCAACACCCCGTAAACTCAACGGCTGCAACTGTTTTTTTGTCAGTATTCCGATTACTTATGTCCTTTAATATGATGCACTGTATTTTCCTATTTTCCCACAATGATTCGGCATAAGATAACCTTTATGAACTGTAATATTTAGTCTAACAGTTATCAACTGCTTCCTGGTTTCCGTTTTTTTGGGCGTGGCTTCTTCAAAGGGCACCACTAGACTCCGTCTTGCTTAACGGTGTAGTACTCGAGCTTTTTGGAACTTGTCTAGTAACCTCTGGATAATGGTCCTTCAAATTAATGTAAAAAGAAACCCAAATTAAGAGTAAGAGCAACAATCGTCTTTTCTTCTTTTTGAAACAAAGTAGTATTAGTAGTAGTAGTTGTCACGATGATAGATAGCTAAAAATGAAACAAAGCTCCATGGGAAAGTAAGCTAGCGGTGGTGAGACTGGTGTGTGTATGCTGTATAGGGTTGGGACTTGGGGGGGGGGGGATTGCAGCAATAATGGCGGACGTGCACAAAGATGGCAATCGCTGTCAATGATTAAACCACCGCCCCCAACAGCATGCCCACAAAGACCCTGGAGCGGAAGCGTCTATTTGGCGCTTCTCCATGGCCAAAAAGCCTCCCAAATCCGTGCCCCTTCCTAAAGGAATTGAGAGGCTTCTTGCCTACCACAACAAAGCAATGAATCGGAAGTTGGATTTTGGGCTGGGTTGAATCTGTCTGCAAATGAGTCTATCCCTAGAGCACACAAAATTGATTATGTGGCTTGCGTACCACAGATCAGACCTTACATTTGTTTCCTTTTAGCTTCATGGATGATCAGTCTAACAACAGGCAACTTGATTGGTTAACTGACGAGACAGGAAAATTGATTGTTTCGATATGGAACTACTGTTCTTGGAGCATGATTTCTTCAATCGTAAGACTCAACAGTCTTCTAGATTCCATTCAATTCGACCATATGAAAATCAAAACTTGATGAATTCAAAGAGCAATCAAGGTTTGATGCAGCAACAAACGCTTCCAGTCCTGATCGAACCATCGACCTTCGTTCATTCTGGCTTCGGGAGTTTGAAAAAGTAGAAAACGCGAAGCTGGGGATAGAGGGGAGAGGGTGAGATAGCCATGTCAGCAAAGAAGTCTTGACACGTAGGATGCCACATGCACCGCGTTGGCGACCCAACCATGGACTTACCCAATTTTATATTTCCCCCGAGGCTGTTCATTTCCCAAACTATATATAAGCTGCCAGGAGGCTTTACAGCCAATTGCACCTGCCGATCGGTGGCATCATTGGGCATGACAACAAAGGCAGCTGTGCATAACTGCGATTAACTTGCTTATCAGCCCCCCGGAGATGCTAGAGCTGGCGGTTGCGTGAGCGCACAACGAAATTCTCCCCCACAACTTGTTGCCGGACGAGTCGATGTAGAAAAAGGCTACTGATTGACGGAAGCCTTGTCCGTTCTGTGGTTGTAACTTCGATTCCTGCTCCACCATTTTGGCCCACCATCAACGTCTTTGGAATCACCTATTCTTTGTTCGCCCTCTGAATTCTCGCAATTTGTAACCTCTCTTTTTAGTGCTTGTTATTATTATTATTATCTTGTCTCTGTCCTGCAATTTCCCCGATAAATGGGTTGGGAACAACTTTGTTATTCCATTTCTCTTTCAAGATCAAAGCTTGAGCTCTCTGGCTATTTCATTCTATGCAATACCACTTCTTCAGGTTGTTAAGGATTTAAATCTTTGAAGAATATATGCAGGTGAAAGAAAGTTTCTAACTTTGTGAATCTTTCTTTAGAATCTCTCTGAATTGCATTGGATATCATGTGCTTTCAAATTTGTTCTTCGTTTTCCGGATATGTCTAGTAATATTATTCCTTCTAATTTGGAATTTAATGAGATTCAACGGTTGCACCCAACTTTGCAAGCCTTCTGTCTCAATCATTGCTGTATATCGCAAATGACCTTTTGAAAATTTCTACAAATCACATTTAGATCAAGAACAACTCTAATGATCGGATAAAACATAACGGTTTTGTTCTCTAATCATTTTTGTCTCATGTTAACGGCTTCCAGGTTGACGCGAACCAACAACACATATATTTTGGCCAACCCGCCAGGCAGGCGCTTTACGAGATAATTGGCAACTTACCCACGACTGGGACCTGGAGATTTTGGAATCCATTCCCAGTCTATCGCTTTTTCATCCGCTGGTATAACTTTATTGATCAAAATTGACAGACAGAACAAGATTGGTGAAGCTTTTGCAACCCGTCAGAATTTGAAGCGCCCCACTATTGGTCAACTTATTGCTAGAAATCGAGAGATTAGACAGATACCGCAGCAGGAGATAACTAGTAGCAGTTACAGAAATGCACGCGTGAAGGCTTGCAGGCTAGTTACCTGCAAAATTATTGTAACCAAGACCCAGGACGCTAAGCTGCAGGAGCTAAAGGAAAAATTAAAGGCAGAGAGGTCTGCTTCCAAGTAGTTGACCCATTAATTCAATTTTGCCAAAATTAAAATTTCCAATATCAGCCAATTATTACATAAAGGAAAATTGAATATCTATGTCTAATTATAGATATACTTCTCGCTGTTTCAAATATGAGAGTTTTATGAGATAAGACATAACTCTCTCTTTTGTGTGACTTATGGACTATTGGCTCTCATAGTTAAGAAACAAAGAAAATTCCCCTCGGACCGAGACATGGCAACCATTCCATTTCTATCAGAACTCTGCTAGCATGAGTGGATCCTCTCTTGACATGCACTCTTCACCCTGGAGGCCAAAAGAACTGAAAAAAATAGGGGCCGAGCTGGACCAAGCCATTTTATATGGAAAATTGAAAAATCAACGTCATGTCAAGGCTTCAGACTGTATGAGCTGCTTGAATCACATTCAGGTCCAAATTTTTAAGCCTCACTACTGATTCAACATGCCCTCTCAAGGTGTGAATCTCCCCTAGTCTGCAAAGATCAGTGGTGGTTGGCAATTTAAGCATTAGCTTGTAGAAAAGGAAACATTATTGGGTGAAATCAGAACCAAATCCCAATAATAATGCAAAAGTGCCAATAAGAATCATTAGATTGTTTTAAGTTTCATTGTACCTGGCTATTTCAGCACGCCTCCTTGCCTGTTCAGCAATCAAAGAAGATCTTCTTCCGTTGAACTCAAGGTCTGCAGCGATCAACCCTTTTAGACTTCTCTGAGACACAATCCATTTAGCTGCTCTATCTTCCTTGCCATAATCTTTCTTTGAAGTGAAAGCAGTCTGTAGGAAAGCCAAACAGAGTGCAAAGGCCAAAGATCCATTTTAGGACAAAGTTATTCATCCAGAGATGAAAAACACTGCCAATATCAAAACTATCAGTTCTCACCTTTCTATCAAATAGAAGGTTCCATGCATCGCCACTCAATGCATAACGAACAGTGAACTTAATAACATCCAGTGGTATGTAGAATATCAAACTGTATAGCCATATAATACCAGCCCACCCCCATCCAATGCCACTAATATAAGCAAAGCTGATATGTGCATAGACGGCGATTAAGGTAGCCACCTAAACATGAAGAACACAACTAGCTCAGGAATTGTTTGAGCCTATGCATCTTTTCTTTCCCAACAGTAATATATGAAGACAGAAGACATTAGAATATCATCAAAGGGCCAAAAGCTAATCACAAAATAGAAGTTTGGTAAGAAACATGTAACATGCAGCTCCAGCTGGGCAAATATTTGAACAATTCAGACAGACAGGAATGTGAAGGTGGAGCCTTTCAAAAGTATGCAGTGATAAATCTTTACCAGTTGAGCAACCACAAAAGCACACATCAAGAGTACTCCAGGCCTTTCTAAAAATGACCAACTTTGACTGCGTGTGACAAATATGAGGGCCTGGCTAATGATGCTCACTTGCAAATATACAGCAGAGGAAACTTCCTCTGTGCTGCTGGATATAGACGTTACATGGAAGTAAGTCTGCACCATTAGATGGTTAACAACCAAGAATCAGTTGCAGAACACACAAATAATCCAGACTGCAATAAACCAATAGACAAAATAAGTAGGATAAGGGATACAAGTTTAGTACCTCAAAAAAAGTAGTTGACACAACAGCCCAGTAAAACAGCACGGTAACCAAAGCGAGATACGTGCCAATAACAATGCCAGTTGCAAATATCTCATTGAGCTTCCAACTGTCAGGCCTCGGAGATGGCTTTACCCGGTCTTGGGAGATAGTCATTATAGTCCCTATTATAAACACACAAGACCAATTCCCGTGTTAGTTTGTGGAAATAACACAAACTCTTTACTAGCCGTTGTCTACAGTCATTTTCCATTGGAATGCAAACAGTATAAAAGGTCCCATATCTAGGTGGTTATCACTCTGTATTTCCTTACTTCTTTAGTTTCTGTTGTCGCTCAACCCTTTCTTTGATTCTTTAGTGTCTGCTTGTGGATCCACTCATGAGAAGGATCTTAACTATCTTATCCTTTTTGTCAAACAATAACAATTATGTCAAATCTTTTACAGGTAATAGGTTATGCACTCGCCTATTTTGTCAGGCAAATTTGTTGTTAACAGCTGTCAGAAATGGGAAGATATGAGGTATAACATTTTGAAGGTTAATCTATGTCACCTGGAAGAAAAGAACAAGGTAAATGTGTCATGGTCTGAAACATTACCATCATTAAGTATTGCTATTATTAGAACCATGAAAGGTGGAAAGTCATATTCCCATATCAATGCTAAGAGCACAAAACCAAGCTGCAAAAAAATTCAATGAAATTTTATGAAGTGTCTAAGCAAAATGGATGCTCAAATGTTACTGCATCCAATCTGTAAAATTTGGACAACAAAGTGAAACAGGTACGAGACAAACAGCTTACCACTATCCTAATGGTTATGGAGACGGCATATATCTGCACATGCAGGCAGGAATGTCAGTTTCCACATTGACAAGAAATACAGAAGCTAGATATGAGAGGAAATTAATGGTATATTGTAAGTTAGCAAAAAGACTAAAATCCTCATATTGCCCAATTCTTTGGAATGTCAGTTTCCATATGTACTTTGCATGGTTGTTGGCATAGGCCTCAAAAGCTACATGGACCCAGATGTTTTTTACCTCAAAAGTTGGATGGTGGCCATATGGCTTATTCAAACAAGTTCATACCACAATTCCATTTGTCTGTAGTGGGCATGCCATGTTGGTAGATCCCAAAGTGCATATATATGATTTGAATTATTAGCATGTGTAGAAGAAACTGTTAGTACTCAACTGTATAGTTCTTCATTCTTTGGAATATGGCTCTGCTAGTTAAGACAGCACTAACAATCACACTCAGGCCAGGCTCAGTTAAGACTATATCAGCAGCACTTCTTGCAGCATCTGTAGAATCTGCCACTGCTATTCCAATATCTGCTTTCTTCAATGCAGGTGCATCATTAACGCCATCCCCAGTCATTCCAACCACATGCTTCTTTTCTTGTAAAATTTTGACAATCTCATACTTGTGCTCTGGAAGTTATATAGCAACTTATGGAATCAGTATGAGATGAGAAAAAGGAATGTGAGTTCATATACATAAATCTGTACTCATGAATTTGATTATCTTAGCCACTTTGATTATTAATCACCAAATGCTAGACAGAAACTAACTGCAAGACAAATTAAAAGCTCTAGCCACATTACTGTCAACATGTCTATAGCCCAATACGGTTAAAGGAAAGATTAAACTTTGAAGCAACATAAATTCTCATCTCTAAAACTTTTAGTGCATATACCAACATTTCAGTGAAAATAAAGTATGTTGAGAGGATTGATAAAAAGATTCTGCTGTGAGATGACAATGAAATTTTAGAAAGAGTGTAGAAATGATAACTGACATTAGTTTTGTACTGATTAAGGATAATGAAAAATCCACAAAACCTGTCCTTCTCTTTAATGAAAAAATTCAAGGCAAGATCTCAATGTATGAATTGTAACCAACTTGTAGAAAATGTCAAAGTGTTGTGTCAATATCCATGAGATTTTTTTAAATTTCCTTGTCATGTTATTGTTTCCCAAAAAGCAGGCTTTTGTTTCATTTAGTTACATCCAATAAAAACATTGTGAAAAGGAACTACAAGCTTTTGATGATCAGCATCCAACTCAATTACCAGGAAATACACCAGCAAAGCCATCGGCCCTTTCAATGAGCTCATCCACTGGAAGAACTTCATTTTCATCCTTGTCACGGCCCAAGAGTGATGAAGAGGGGTACATGTTTGTCCCCATGCCAAGGCGTCTTCCTGTCTCCTTTGCAATAGCCAACTGATCACCTATATTAGCAAATTGATGTGTTATTTTTTCCTCAACATTTATGCCAGGCAACAGGAGCATCAAGAAAAATGCAGTGAAGTATAAGAGTTTAGGCCAAATTAATGACATGTAGAAGGTAAATTGTTGCGCTTGCTTGTACTGTACATTTGATAGCGATTAATAATTAAAGAGGCATAAGAATTATCATCTCTATCTGCCATCTTAATCTGGTGAGCTACAGAACCTGATGCTTTTTTCACATGATAAGGAGTGATTATTAAAAAATGCTCCTGGGTTCTTTCAAGCATGTGATGTAACTTGAAATAAACAATTTAAAGCAAAACATATTATTAATTCAATGAATCTGACTACAACAACAAATCTACCGGTCACCAAAATTATGGAAGTTTTAGAAATATAAACAGAAACTTGTGTCTACCTGTAATCATCTTAACACATACTCCAAGGTTGAGTGCTCTACGGATCGTCTCAGCACTATCATGTCTTGGAGGATCAAACAAGGGCAGCAACCCACAAAATTTCCAAGGATCTCCTGGACTCTCCTTTGTTTTCTCAGGAACCTCCTACAAGGACATTTATATGGAGAAAAAAAAGAAAATCAACAGAATTATTTATGGCCTTTTTCATGTTTTAGTTCCAAACATAAGCTCAAATCTTTTCCTTCTCATCAGAGTTCAGTGATTGCATGTTTGAAAATCCAATATTTGGTTGGTTTAACTATCCTCCAGTCAACAGGCATAAAAAAGAGGGATGCAATCTCTCACCTGGTATGCAACACCAAGAGATCGCAAGCCCCTTTCCGCAAATTTGTCAATGATGGTGTGAACCTTTCCAGCTATCTCATTCTTCTCTTGGCACAGATTTAGAATCTGATATTAAGGATAATAAGAAGAGAAAAGAAAACTGTATAGTTAAATTTTGCACTCCATAATCATTAAATCATAAATAAATTGTGAAATAAAATTTTCCTGCTTGCTTATACTGTCTGGCCTTAAAAGATTTTAGCTTAGTATTACAAGAAGTAGCAGTTGAATTTCTTGTAACTTCAGTACATGCAAATGAGTAATGAAATCACTTTTTGGTATGTAGAAATTAAAGCCTACATTTGTGGGAATTTGAGGGAGTTGGGCTTTGAACCCCCAATCTCTTCTCAGGTGCTTGGCGCTTGTGTACTAAAAACACTGGTATTGAATTATTTGGTCCCTCTTGTTATCAATGGGAACAAGGATACTTCCAACAAGAAATTAATTGAAGAGTTGGTGGTGGTCCAGCTGAAAATTAAAGTTTATCCAAAGCTTGATCTAAAATTTGTGAAAAATTAGCTTTTTATGATTACATTGGTAATAATCCAGCAAAAGGTGGTGATGTTAATTCATTGCAGACTGAGACTTGTTCAAAATTCCAATATGTCCATTCAAACAAGGAAGAAAAAACATTGTGGAAAAGAGTCAAATGAAATTAAAGGTTCAACAGGCAGCTACCTGTTCAGGAGCTCCTTTGCTGGCCCGGTACCAGTTACCATCAGAGTCAATGTATGTGATGGCAGTACGTTTGTTTACTGGATTGAAGGGCAAAAAGTGGAGTTCTGTGATATTTGCACGTGCCTGTAGGGATGAATGTGAAATCATTTTTGGCCCAAATGCAGATAAAGGGAAGATTAAGGAATTGGATTCATATTCTGCACCTACCTCCTTTGGATCTGCAAGCATGTTAACAATGGCTGCATCAATAGCATCTTGATTCTCCTGCCTGGATGCCCTTGCTGCAAGCAAGACAATCATTTCTTTGTCCAGATCTTTGTTAAAAACCTGAAGAAAATAGAAATTGATAATTAGGGTAGACAAACAAAGAGTAGAATTACCTAATATCTAGATGCTATAAAAATAAATCATAATGAAAAGATCAGATTTATACAGTTAAGTTCTGGTTGTTGAACCATTTATATTTGGTATTCTAAGAGATTTCAGTTTGAAAAATGACCAATTATTGATTCTTTTGAAGGATTGAATCAACACATCTTCATTACTCAACATTCAGGGTAGTCTTGTTTAATATACTATAAAGAATAATAGTGGAACTGTCATGTAAAAACAAAGATCAGGATACTATAAAGAATAATAGTGGAACTGTCATGTAAAAACAAAGATCAGGATAACCTATCAAGAAGTACATTCCACCATGCACGGAGTCCTTTATGGAAATAGTTCCAAGCATGCTTCATTGAACAAATTCAATTCCAGAAGACCGTACAATAAAATGGGCTTCACATGCAATTATCAATTGTATGCATCACCTCCACGTACACATCACCTTCACTCTTATTGTTTCAGGCAGAGGTTCTTGTCTGGAACATCACCCAGATCAAGCTAGACAAGTCATCATGCTATTGGACATCAGTCTTGTTTACAGCAGTTTGAAGTGAGATTTAAATGACAGTGAATATTTATGATCTCTTTTCTTTTAACAATTCAGTTGAGTAACCCCAAAGAGAAGGTAAACTAACATGAAATGAGCCTCGGTACCTCAATAAGATTTCGATCAACTGTCAGGCGATTAAGGGTAAGTGTTCCAGTTTTATCACTGCAGAGTACATCCATTCCTGCCATTTCTTCAATTGCAGTCATCCTCTTAGTGATGGCACCCTAAAATTGATAACATAAGCAAGAGATGGCAAGAATGTCAGCAACAGAATTTGAGGTCATTGCTACATGCTTTAGTGGGGACTTTCTAGAAGCCTAGAACATCAAGTCAATTATCTTAAAGATTGGTTATGCAATTTTGACAATATGTATTCCCATCTGCATGTCCTCAATGGTGTAGAGGTTCCTCAATGCAAACAATTTTGTTATCTAGATCCTACTATTTAGAGCAATGGAATACATAACATTGTGTTCTTACATGGGATGAGGGTTTTGATGGCCAAATGGAAATGTGAGACAGGAGAGTTGTGTGACTGCAAAATTTTCATTCAGCTTTCAAGCAATATCAAGTCCAAAAACTAAGCTTTCAAGCAATATCAAGTCCAAAAACTAAGTATAACAGAAATCAAAATGTTTACATGAATTCGTGACTAAATAAGAAATGAGGAACTGAGAAAGTGTAGTAACGATGAGAGATAACCTAAATGACTTTATGTTGGTCTGGACATGTCCACTATACCTACAAATGCTCCAATTAAGAGGGGTGATCAAATCCAAGTAGATGCTGGGGGAAGGACCAACCGATGTTAAGTTGATTTGGAATCCTTTAGTTATGAAAGATTCAGAACATTTGTGTCTCACAAGAAACTCAGCTTATAATAGAACACAATAATGGATTATGTAGCCAACAACAGTTAAATTTGGGACCATAAGTGTTTTTGATATTGCTGCATTCCCATTTGCGTTTGTTTTCATTTCTCCTCTTATGTGACAGTAAAAACAAGGAGCTTTCCCTTTTTGTTACATTGGTATTAAGATCCATATAATGTGTGAATTTGAGGAAGTTGGGATTTAAACCCCCATTCTTCCCAAGGGGATATGCTCTTGTGGAAACATAAGCAATTCATGTCACAAAAAATATGACTATTTTCAATGCTTGTAGCTATTAAGATTTGCACCTGTTGAGATAGTCGATGAGAACCAATTGCAAGTGTAACAGACAACACAGTTGGCATAGCTATGGGTATTCCTCCAATTAAGAGGACAAGGAGATTGTTGATTCCATCCCTGTATGAGCGATGTTGTATAGGGAACATGACAATAATTTCGAGCAGCATTCCTACAGCTATAGAGCAAATGCAGAAGTTCCCAATGGAGGTAAGGACCTGCCACAAGACATTTTAAATCATTCCTTGCACATTCAAATAACGTTTTAGTTTGAATTTCAGCTCCCAGCACCAAAGAAAGTGAATATCAAACAAGTGAGTCTGAAATGGGCCCGAATAAAACCTGTAGACACAGCTTCTAGGCAGAGTCTAACCGGCAAAGAGTTGATAATTGTTTTATGAGAATTACCTGCTGGAAATGTCCAATAACTTCAGTGGTGTCAACAAGGTGTGCTGCTTTCCCAAAGAAGGAATGAACTCCAGTGGCTATGACGACAGCTTCAATTTCACCGTGCTTACAGGTTGAACCGGAGAAAACCTCATCTCCCGTCCTCTTGGTGACGGGAAGAGATTCTCCAGTGAGAGCTGACTGCACAGAAAATCCTCTAGTTACATGATAATGATATAATCAGACTAGTAAAACTACTACAATCCAATCCAATACAACCTAGGGAAAAGCAACTCTCGGGCATCATATATAAGAACTGTCGTTAAAGAAGAAAGAAAAAAGGAAAGAAAGAAGAAAAACAATGAATTTGCCTGGTCAACGTTTAGTGGATCTCCTTCCAGCAGTCGAGCATCCGCGGCAATGATATCCCCAAGCTTAATGCTAATAATATCCCCGGGGACCAGAACGGCTGCGTCTTGCTCTTGCCATTGTCCATCTCTGAGGACCTGCACAAAGAAATGGTCCGCTCACTTACTCACTGTCTCTCTCTCTCTCTCTCTCTCTCTCTCTCTCTGAGCAAGCCGTTTTGATTTTTTTAATTTGTCAGCCAAGAGGAGGAACATGTTTGTAAAATCAGATCGAGAGGGGGATCGTTGCGGAATACGTCGGGAAGCCGGCAGCCAAGTCACCTATCAGAGAACTAACCTCGACTCGCAATTGCAAGAAGAAAAATTTCCCTTCAATTTCCAAATGCTCTGGCTTCTTTTGGGTATATCTACATTTTTTTTTTTTTTTTTTTTTTTTTACTCTCTTCTTCATTCATCGTGAACTCGCTTTATTTTTATTTTTTTTTTAAATCTAAAAACTCAAAATAGAGTGAGCGGCACAATTTCATTTCATTTTTCTATTCATTTAATCGGTTTGGCGAGGACTCTAACTCAAGGGTACAAACGACATGTCATTAATCATTGGTTTCGTGTACCATCTTAGCTGTTAACACCGCACAACGTCGCCATCGTAGATTTTCCTTTGTTCAGATCATTTTATCGCTTAAAATTCTGTGGGAGGGTTGGGGGGGGGGGGGGGGGGGGAGGGAGTCTGTAGCATTTGTAACTTGGAGGGAATAATAATAATAATAATCATAAATGATACATTTAAGTACATGAACGTACCTTTGTTTTGGGAGCCAAACGTGCCATGAGTGCAGCTGCAGCGTTCCCCGCATTATTTTCCTCTATGAAACTGATGGTTGAATTGATCAACAGTAGGCAAACAATCCCTACAAAGTCCTGCCAGTCGGGTCCTTGCCCCTGAAACGCCATTGCAGGATCCAATTCAAAGATTGATCACTACGCATGAACTATAGAAGACATGCAATGGAAGATTCTTATTCTGTTTTACTTGCAAATTAGTCGGCAATAGGAGCAGGAAGGAAGAGATGCATGCAACGTAAATGCGAACAAGGTTGCACCGCTAAAAACAACCACTTACTCCGCCATTGGCCAGGGCAATTGCCATTACTGCTGCGGCTTCCATAACCCACGACAAGGGGTTCCACATAAAACTGAGGAACTTCAAAAACTTGTTCTCCTGCCACACACGATGCAGGGCAAATACTAATCAAGCCGAATTCCATCATTAGTAGTTACTTTGGCCGAAATGCTTTTCAATCACATGGAGGTCAACTGACTATCCTCTCCCATATAAGCAAATAAACCAAAGAATTTTCTATGTAGCACATTATTCAGCAAATACATATATTGATATTTTGGAACGCAGGGCCCCTCGAAGTAAATTGACTCTGCGCATAGATATTCTAGATTTCTGTAGTTTAGTCCCTCATGGTATTATTAACTATTGAGTGGATGCCCCCACCATTACCACTGGTGCAAAATCCTTAATTCATCGGTCGTAAGCATATTTATATTTAAACAACTGGAGTGAGTAAATCACGAAAGATGTTTCAATTCTTGAAAAACTCCAGAACAAAGCTGCTTTTCGCTTATCACTTCTGGTGTGCATGGCGGCTCCTTTTGAAAATCAACCTTCCGCGTGCTGAGAATCAGCACGTGTGAAGCCAACCATAAAATAGATATTACTTGAGTCATAAATTAAGATTCTCAATGTATTGCTTACTGGATTCTCTTCTAGTTTGTTTGGGCCAAAAATCATTAATCTAGCTTCCGCATCTTCGGATGAGAGTCCTCTCCGTGATGTTCTGAGTTGCTCAAAGACTTCTTCCAATGGCAGGCGTTCCTGCGAAATAAATCAAGTTCAGAGATCATTCAGTACAATCGGAAATGTATTTAGCTTTTCAAAGGGATGTTGATACACAACTCACCAAATCGATTCCTTCTCGGTTGAAGTTCTCGGGATCAAGCAATGGGTTCTCCAGGTCATCAGCCATGGTACAGCAAGAGCCTCAAAACCTGGAGTGAGAACACAATCAAATGTCTTGGGTCTGGAGTTTGTAGGTAACCCTACGCACACTAGCAATATGAAGTTCCTATGGTAGGGAATGTAATGCAGATAGACATGGACCAATTAAAGGCGTGTGGGAACGCATAAGCAATATCTATGGACTTGGACAATAGCACGCGAATAAGAAGGCCAAACCACCCTCTCTCGTCATCCTGATCCTCTGTAACACAATGTCTAAAGATTTAAAAACCCTCATTTCTATGACCTCTGATACTTTGTAATTTATTTGGATGGATCCTTGGATCTCAAAAGGAAAACCAAGTCCATCATAAAGAAGTAGTAGCGCTTTAAATCTCACCTACAATACAAGGCAAATCTTACCCCCCCCTCCCCTCCCCCCTCCACCGCCTTTTTCGTTCTTCCCCTCAGAGAAGTAAGTAGAGTTCAACGATGATAACTTACTTTTCTCGAGCTGCGCGAAGTGAGGGAAATAGAGTGGATCCAAGAACACTACTAGTTTGTGGTCTGAGTGATGGAAAGGGCCCTGCAGTTTTTTCTTTCACTTGTGTCCTGTACGGTGCTGCAAGGCGTACGTGAAGCAGAGAAGTTGAGTTTGAATGTATAAAATGGAATACTATTACTACCATTACTTAATAGATGGGGTGATCTTTTTGGTGGCTACGACCGTTTGGTGGCAGTTGACGTCAGAACAGCTCATGATCCTCGTCTTAAGTCCAATCTTTTCTTTTTCTTTTTCTTTTTATTTATTATTATTATATATAAAATCTTAAGGGCTGAAAACTTAATTTTCCAGATGAAATTCAGTTTGCAAAAGAACAAAATTGAGTTGTGTATCCAATTCTAATCAAATTTGGAATTAAAGACTCTCATTGGTGATGTATGGTTATTGTCAACGGCGGAAAACGCATGACTCTTTGTAACAGGAAACTCTGACGTGAACAAAATGAGAAAGCAAGAGTCACCGTGGCCCAACTACCATTCAAACTTAACTCTTTATATCCTAACGGTCTTTAGAACTCTCCCAAGTTTCCCCAACTTAAATATCCAGTGATGAACGCGCAGCATGACAAGGGTTTGTGGTGAACTTGGATGGTTGGTCACCGCTACCCCAATACTTCATCTATCCAGTTGAGTTCTACTAATAAGTTCCAGCTTTGTTTTACCCAAAACAACATACGTTTAGACTTTGGTGTCCCCAGGAACGGATCCAACTAGACTTGTATCGCTATTATTTTTGTACGTTGAACTTTTATTATTGTTGAAATCCCATGAAACTTAGCTTGCCGCCCACCACGTCATTTCTTCACCGGTTAAATTAAGCGGGTGGCACTTCAAGTTCAGAGTTTTTGCTGGGACTAAACGAGAATCACTTCGTAAGTTCGAGAACCAAAATTGCACGATTATTTTACCTTCCACGCCTTCACATTAAATGGCGGGGGATAGGGGAACCTTGTCCCCCCAATATCTCAACACTCGGTTCTCTCTACACACGATCCCCACCCACCACCAAGCCTCCGGATGTCAACTTGCAACCCATTTCGATGATCAGGGCTTACACAAGCATGAAGATGGGGTAATAGAAATCTCGCACAAACAGAATTTTAGTTCTGTATGCTCCATAGATGCTCATCCCGAACAACAGAATCGAATTACATGAGTTATGTGCAGTGGTTCGTATTTGCATCCTTCGATCAATTATTGATTCAGTTTATTGTACCACAAATTGCAATGCGAATTTTAGAATAAGGCACTTAAATAGGAAACAGAAATGGTCACCGGACCAAAACACGCAGGCACGATCACAGTAGTGCTAAAACAGAGGATTTAAAAAGAAGAATGAAGCACGCCCATTGAATCCAAATTGCATGAAAGACACATTTATTATGTTACCAACTGTGAAATCATGGAGATATAGCAATCAAAGAACAGGAAGTACAGCAAAGACCCCATATTGGGCCAACACACAGAAGTGCCAACAACACGGCAGAGTCCAGCATTGACATTGGACTTTACCCTCAAGTTACAGGAACGCATCCTTCTCAAGCAATTTCAGTACCTCATGCTGATTGTTCAACTTTGCAACATCAATTGGAGTCTTGCCATCCATGTTCTGAAGAGTGCTACAATAGGAGCCAAAAATAGATTAGGGGCAACAAGCTTGGATTAAGGTAAGCCAATAAATGAGGTTCATTTAAGGAAAGTTAATTCACTTACACAGCAGCACCATTTTCAAGGAGAAGAGCTACACACTCCTTTCTTCCATAACCAGCTGCATAGTGAAGTGCAGTGTTCTTATTTCTATCAAGTGCATCAACAATTGCTCCAGCCTCCAGAAGAATTTGAGCACACTTCACCTGAAACAAGTTCAATTGCTTCTGCTTACAACCATGCAAATAACAGTGTCCCAGCACAATAAGTTTGGTTAAGCTCAGAAGGTGCCCCAGCACCCATCATAAATCATAAATGCTTGGGTGCATGGAGATAACCATTGTGCTCATGATGAGTGCTGCCCAATCATCTTCTAGCTAGATCCTATAACAACCACAAATACTCAAACTTTTCTCATCCTATTCAGCAGCAACATAGGTTGTGCCACAAGTATCCCAAATTGGCATGATGGCTATAAATTTCAAGTGATATCATCTATCAAAAGTGGAGGATCCCACCTCAAACCCCATTCCCATGCCACTCCTGAAATGCTACAATTTAATGCAAGGTGATTTAGGTAACAATCATACCTCCCCATAACCACAAGCAAAATGCAATGCTGTTCTTCCCTCTGAATCTTCTTCATTCTTGTCAGCACCAGAGGCTAGTGCATTTTTCAACCCCTAATTTTCAATTAAAAAGAAAATCTTAATTTGCAATTAGATCTAAAAAAACAATGTAACCATCAAATAAAAGAACTTTAATTTATAAAAAGTATATGGATTGAAAACATAAGAGCACCAGATATGTAATGTGAACTGAAAAACAGTGATGCATATATTATCTTGCATACTATTCTAGAACAGTCTCATAATTGGAGGGTATACTGGGAAAACAGCCATGAGATCACAAGTGAAGTGTTACAGAGAGTGGCAGCACCCAGGGTTGTTTTTTTGCTTGGCAGTTTGCAAAATACTCCAACAGATGCCATTTCAATATGAAAATTGAGGAAGTCAAAACAGAAATAAATGCCTCAACCAGGAAACCAGTAAGAAACATACAAGTTTTACCCTACCTCAACATCACCAACACTGGCACAGCGATGAACAATTGATTCGTCTTCATTTCCCACTTCGCCTGCTTCATCTTGTGCAGAATTGTCTGCAGAAGTGGCTGCCTCTCCAGGAATTGCAAATCCCATTGCTTCGCCCAATTTCTGCAGGACTGCCTTATCATTCCAGTACCTAAAGGAGCCAAACTTGGCTATTGATGAGTAAGGAATATAGAACTAAAATTTGTTGAGAACATATGTTTCCACATTTGCTAACACCTTGGGGCCAGAAGCATCGTACCAACAAGCTGACAATTTTCCACTTCTTCATGCTTGTTATCATTACATAATGACATCTAGGTATTTTGAAGCCACAATTTTGTTTACCACTTACCCTCGTCACCATTAGATAGTGTTATCTACGTAAATTAATTACCAACCTCACCACGGCAGCCGGACCACCAGTCTCTATTTCTTCCAGAACAGGCTTTAAGGAAGGATCTTCTCTGATCCGGGCCATTCGTTCTTCAACCTGATCTTTATGTGAAGGGTTTGAAAAACTCTCAAGCATTTGGGACATTGAAGGATCCTGAAGAAATATGACACTAAAATTATCACCCAGCAGACACATTCAAGATAATGCACATTCTGACAAACACACGGAGACAGAAAGACAGACATACACAAGCACTCAAAATGCAAACATCCACACCAGATTGTAGTTAAATGCTGTATAAAAGGGTACCATACAGGCAGATACATGAGTGCACCTGAAGAAAAAGAAATACAAGAAAAAAAAAAGGAAACTACTGCTGCTGATGCAATAAAGCCAACAATACCTGCATCAATGCATTGCCAAGGCGTTCAGCCATAGTCATGAATTGAGGATTCTGCATAACCTGTTGCATTGTGGAAAAATATTGCTGTGAGTCAAACTGAGGGATGCCGTCTTCAAATGCTGCACCTTGAAATGTTTTCTGCAGCTGCTCTGCCATCTGGTTGAATGCAGCATCTTTTGCCATTTGCTCAGCCATTTCCTTGATGCTGGGGTCCTACAAAACCCATAGGCTAGTGAAACTGAAATTTCAAACTCAAAAATGAGGCTATGAAACCTAGTTAAGAAAGTGCAAGTGTCAATGTCTAACATCTATCATGAACTAAAACTACCTTGCATAAACAAGCAACAGGGAAATTTTCTTTATTTAATCATTATGACAAGAATAACCATTATCAACTTTGATGCCAATCTTCAGAGAATATCAAAAACTTTAAAATTCCATTTTTATGCTGATAAAATCAAAGCTTCTATGAGGAAAGAATGGCCTATTTAAGGAAATGATAATGATTGAACTATTCTGGAGCAAAAAACATGAGAAATGCGGAAACTTGCATGTATGAAATGTGCCAGAAAAGTAAAAAGAAGGATGAAACTTTTCTAAGAGTTGCTAGGGCATATATGGCACTTTCTAGCCCTGATATCAGAAAGGGGAACAACATACATTAAGCAGGCCAGTCATTGCTGAGAAATCAAAAGGGTTGGAATCAAATCCAGCTCCAGGAGAAGGGGAAGCTCCTCTCTGTCCTGACTGTGACTCCACAGATGGTGTTTCTGAGTTTGAGGCTTTGTTTTCTGTTGAACTTGCTTTGTTATCTGGAACAACATAAGAGGTACATGAGAACAAGCAACCAAGCATCTAAAACTTCCCAGAAAGTAATTACACCAGAGTATTGGTCCTAGAGGTTCTTTTTGTGTGCTCCCTAGGTGGGGCACAAGGAAGGAATTGTTCCCAGAGCATTATATAGGAGTCCTTTTACAGACCACAAAAGGTATGAGATGCATCTAGAGAATGAAATTCCATTTCCACACATTCTCTGACAAAATGTGAAAGCTCACGAACAATGCTAGCGGTGGAGGAATACAGATACAATGCTAGTTGAGGAAAAGATTGTGCATTTGGGAATGTCTTCAGCCTTTAATATGTGGGACTAATAATTGGTGCTTATTGGTGTTTATGGGCAAAAGAACAATTTAATACTCCCTCAGAAGGGCTAATCACCAGTTGCTTCCGGTATTCAAATGCAACATACACAGGCTACTCTGTTTGGAGTGGCATAAACCCCAGTGTACAATCAATAGCTTTGTTCCCAGCAGAGATGATAATCAAAAGGTGCAAGCAATTACAAGCCTCACAGATATGAGATTATATTACTAGGATCAAGAGGGATAAAAACAAAGCAAAAAAATTTAGAGAGAGAGAGAGAGAAAGAGGGAGAGAGGATTTGAAAGGCATGAAAGCTGACCAGAAGGAGTATCCTTGTTTGAATTGGATGCCATGGTAACAGCTGGAAAGCAAAATAATATAGAATTAGAGAAGCAAATCTGCAAAATCAAAGACGACCTAATTGAGCTCCCAAAAGATGACCCGACGACCCAACAAATCAACCATATAAACAAAGACGAAGCGAAGACCTAACCTGACGAGGCGGGTTGTATCACGAGAAACAGATAATAAGGGAGAGCTTTTTCTTGTCCGGAAGGGTTACAGAAACGAAACCCTCACAATCTTATTGTAATAATTGTACAGAAGACAATAGGCAAGAACTGCTACGAGTGCGATAGGCATAACACCGCAACCGCAGAAATTTTACACAAAAGATAGAGTAAGGACAATGACTCGGATGACTAATTTTTCCTTTCTCCATTTTTTGCGAAGTTAAAATGACTCGTAGGCCTTCCACCAATCTACGTATTCCCGCAAGCCCAAATCTAAGAGCCCATTTCTAAGTACTTTCGACGTGCTTCAAACAGACCAAACAGAAAAAAAGTGGGAGAGTTTAATCATTTAATTAAAATATACATTTTATTTTATATTTACATGATATATATATATGCATTATAACGTGTGTTTACTGTAGTCAGCACTCAATATATATTACTAATTAAAACGTGTGTTTGCATATACCATGCCATTATATTTAAGAGATAAGTTTCAACTAGTTTATGCTTTTAATAAAAAAAAAATATAAAAGTAACATAAAACAATGAACTATTTTAAGGTCTTAATTTAGGAAAGATAACCCAAATTAAAAAATCTAGCACAAAATATAATGTATTTCATATTTTCACCAACGACTTTAAAACAATAAACAATAATGCGGTAGAATTTCTTTTCCCAATAGGAAAACCGACTGTTCAATCCTGTCATCAACAATAACGAGAGCGTGCAGGACTCTTCCCAGTCGGAGGAATCGGAAACGCGCACAAACTGATATAAAACTAGCCATCAGCTCAGATTTGGGAAAGAACCCGCAAATGTACATTTGCTTCAACATGTCAAAGGCGTTGGCGAAACAACCGTTGAGTATGTAGCAATTTTGAAGAGAATTCCAGGAAACAGAGTCTCTAAGAGGCATTGCATCAAACACGATTGTTCTCATTTTATTCTTCTCTTCGTCATATTTATTCAGATTTTATGTTCAATGGGAATCTGGATTTAATGTCCGCTGAATTAGGGTTTTCCTTCTTTCTTCTTCTTCATTTTTTTTTTTTTTTGCTTAAATTTCTTTCCCTATTTGTTTATTCTTTTTTAAGATTCTGATTCTATATATTTCTCTCTTTTTTCCTTCCTATTATAGTCCCAGCGGTAAACAAAGAACACTCGAAACGAAAAAGATAATAACTTATCAGTCTTGACACCAAAGAATGTGCAAACACATGTGTATTATTTTCGGATAAACCGTTGGGTGATTGTTACCAAGGGGAGGGGACTGGTCGTAGGTGGAAGAAGATACAAACAATTACTCTCACTCCGATACTTAGCACTCTCTCAGGAACACATAACACATCTTGAACTTGAATATTTGACTAATGATATTATGTTATAAGCTATGCATCCTAGTTTGCCTTCTGACAATAAAAACGACATATATTTATTTATGTGTGTGTTATTATATCCGTCTGTTGGCCTGCCATTGGAATTTATATCTGTCTGTTTGCATTAATGCAACAAAACCTCTCAGCAATTTATTCTCAATGGTTTTGGATTCCATTTTTACAATCTGGATTTTCTTTTTGAAAGAAAAAAACCTCAACTCTACATTTTTTCCTCATCGTTACCTGTTCTCCTTTTCCTAGCATGTACTAAATTCGACAAGGGCTGATAATAAACAATTGGTGAAGGAAACTTATAAACACTCAGAACTTAAACCTCATAGATAACATTTCTGCTCCTGTCTTAATCCATTGATTAACAATGCCACATCTCTTTTTAAGCACTGTTATGATGTTACTGATAAAGAAACATGTTAATTATGTTTTTATAGCTGCTGCTTATCATTGGCACCTATTCACTAATTGTATGGTTCAATTTGTGCCAGTTGTCAGCTAGCAGGTCAATTGGATTGCCTCGTAAGACTGCAAGGTCATCAGAATTTTCTTTGTTTAATCTCAAAGAGAAGAGTAGGTTTTGGAGCGAGGCTGTTATACGCAGTGGTATGACTGTATTAAGATTGTCGCCACCTTTTTTAATTTAAGCTTGAAACAGTTGATCATGGACTGAGTTTATCTTTCCATATCAGATTTTGATGATTTGGAATCTTCCATTGCTGGGAAAATGGGGGCCCTCAATTACACCAAGGCAGGTAATTGCTTGCTTCCTGGCATATCTTCCAAATTCATCCTATTTGTTTATTTTGCACTTGAATTATAAGAAAAAAAAATTAAAAATCAGATATTAATGATTGCTCTAGCAAGATATTTTTTGATTTGTAGGATTATATTATTTGTTCTTATCTAAAGGATGGCCACATTGTTTTGGCATGTCACTGCATTCAGCTCTCTGTTGGTGATTAAATATCTGAAACTTTGTTTTAAGTTTCTTGTAAAATTAGTAACTGTCTTAGCTTCTGCTTAGACTCCAATATTCCCATGTCAAAAATTTCTATTTATTTTACAAAGGTAAGGACTGATAGTTCTTTTTAACTAGATATTATTTTTAGATTTTTCAGTTATCCTTATTTAGATTTTTTGTTTTCTTTTAATTCTAGATTTACAAACTTCTGTCTCTATGCACGAATATTTTTCAAGTCTCCTAGTGACTTAAAATAATGATTGATCT